>OX442419.1:2598831-2648258 GCA_949361645.1 Spongilla lacustris | reverse complement strand
GTGGCTAAATACATGTATGGTGATGATGTTCATCATAGGCTGGCGATGTCATTGTGGAGGTGAATGGACATGGGCTTCTGAATATTCCACAGAGTGAGGTGAGTAGTGTTTAGGGAAGATTGTGAGGATAGGGTGAGGCGTGAGAGGATGGGGGTGAGGTGTGAGGATGGGTGAGGTGTGAGGATGGGTGAGGTGTGAGAGGATGGGTGAGGTGTGAGGATGGGTGAGGTGTGTGAGGATGGGTGAGGTGTGAGGATGGGTGAGGTGTGTGAGGATGGGTGAGGTGTGAGGATGGGTGAGGGGTGTGAGGATGGGTGAGGGGTATGAGGATGGGTGAGGGGTGTGAGGATGGGTGAGGGGTGTGAGGATGGGTGAGGTGAGAGGATGGGTGAGGTGTGAGAGGATGGGTGAGGTGTGAGAGGATGGGTGAGAGTATGAGAGGATGGGTGAGGTGTGAGAGGATGGGTGAGGTGTGAGAGGATGGGTGAGAGTATGAGAGGATGGGTGAGGTGTGAGAGGATGGGTGAGGTGTGAGAGGATGGGTGAGGTGAGAGGCATGGGTGAGGGGTATGAGGATGGGTGAGGGGTGTGAGGATGGGTGAGGTGAGAGGATGGGTGAGAGTATGAGAGGATGGGTGAGGTGTGAGAGGATGGGTGAGGTGTGAGAGGATGGGTGAGGTGTGAGAGGGTGGGTCAGGGGTGTATTGACCTTTGTACCCTGTGCAGGCTATAAGGCTTCTGAAGTCTAGTGATGTCTTAGTACTCACCGTGAGAGTTGACAAGGTACACGTACAGCTCACAACTCTCTCTCCCATCCACTTTTATAAAGTGTTGGCCCCACCCATATGAACTGGGCCAGTGGTCATGTGCAGTATGTATGGACCAGTGGTCATGTGCAGTATGTATGGGCCAGTGGTCATGTGCAGTATGTATGGGCCAGTGGTCATGTGCAGTATGTATGGGCCAGTGGTCATGTGCAGTACGTATGGGCCAGTGGTCGTGTGCAGTACGTATGGGCCAGTGGTCGTGTGCAGTATGTATGGGCCAGTGGTCATGTGCAGTATGTATGGGCCAGTGGTCGTGTGCAGTATGTATGGGCCAGTGGTCATGTACAGTATGTATGGGCCAGTGGTCATGTGCAGTATGTATGGGCCAGTGGTCGTGTGCAGTACATGTAAGTTTGTATACGTTCTTCTTCCCTTCTTTTGTGGGTAGGGATGAGTTGGAGTAATTTCATGATGATGCTGTGTATGGTACTGTGTACGTTATGTGCTCAGTCCTTGGATTGAGCCTGTGCTTGCAAGCATGATGGCTGTTCCAGAGAATTCCGGTTCACAAAGTAACTTATGCTTCGTGCAAGCATGATGGCTGTTCCAGAGAATTCTGGTTCACAAAGTAACTAATGCTGCTTGCAAGCATGATGGCTGTTCCAGAGAATTCTGGTTCACAAAGTAACTAATGCTGCTTGCAAGCATGATGGCTCTTACAGAGAATTCTGGTCATGAAAGCAACTAATGCTTCTACGTGCACAGTGGATGCACATGAAAGGGTGGGAGATTATGTCATAATACTGCTAGTGCGTTCCTGGTATGCCACACTGTACAAACAAAGGTTATCATATATGTACACACCTTTTTTTAAAGCTGCTGTGCGTACGTATATTGGAGGGGAGGGGGGGGAGGGTGTGTTTTTACATTGCTGTCTCAACTTGTACACATGTATTTTAGGCAGTGCACCTTAACAACAAATGATGTGTACACACATGTGCACACGTACTTGTACACACACACACACGCGCCACACACTTGTATGGGCTCTAGTCACCATTCCTTTATATCTTGTTTTCCTTCTTTGCAATAAGGCAATGTCTGTACTTGTATTAACGGAGATTGCAATTCTTACATTTGCAACTTAATCCTACATTTACACCATTGCTGTCAGTGGATCGCAGATCGTAAGGGGAATTACTGAAGTATATTAACCAGGGCTTATGTAGTTTGCAATAGAAATCCATCTGTCTGATATGGTGACATTATGCATATCGTATTTGAGCAAGAAAAATAATTATCTAATGATGAGTCTGTGTTAGATGAAGGAGTGATCCGCTTATGATGTGTGATCCACCGACAACAATGATTTACATGTACTTGTATTTTAGGCAGTGTACTGCTTTCAAAACAAACAACACATGTACATGTGCACATATGCACACATGTACATGCACACATACACATGTACATGTGCACACACTTGTACACATTTACACACATGTGCACATGTGTACACATACATGTACATGTGCACACAAACATGTACATGTACACACACTTGTACACATGTACACACATGTGCATACGTGTACACATACATGTACATGTACATTGTGTACGCATACACGTGCACAGTTGCTTATGTGAGCTGCCCTCACTGCCCCCCCCCCCCCTTCATCCTTTATATTAAGTCATCTGGAGGCAGTGGAGAGGACTCAGATCCGAAGAGTGGTGGTGGTGGAGGTGGGAGGGGCAATGGCCACTACAACCCCTTTGACAACCCGCCCGAGGACTTTGAGCTGAGGCTGCAGGATGTTGACCTGGATGCGGAGCTGGTCCCTCACCCGGGAGAGGAACTGACAGGCTTCGTCCTCAAGTCCAAGGATGGAGGGCCTGGTAAGGAACTGTGCTGAGAGAGGGGGGGTCTGGTAAGGAACTGTGCTGAGAGGGGGGGGGGGGTCTGGTAAGGAACTGTGCTGAGAGAGGGGGGGTCTGGTAAGGAACTGTGCTGGGAGAGGGGGGAGGGGGTCTGGTAAGGAACTGTGCTGAGAGAGAGGGGGGGGGGTCTGGTAAGGAACTGTGCTGAGAGAGGGGGGGTCTGGTAAGGAACTGTGCTGAGAGGGGGGGGGTCTGGTAAGGAACTGTGCTGAGAGAGGGGGGGTCTGGTAAGGAACTGTGCTGGGAGAGGGGGGAGGGGGTCTGGTAAGGAACTGTGCTGAGAGAGAGGGGGGGGGTCTGGTAAGGAACTGTGCTGAGAGAGGGGGGGGTCTGGTAAGGAACTGTGCTGAGAGAGGGGGGGGTCTGGTAAGGAACTGTGCTGAGAGAGGGGGGGGGTCTGGTAAGGAACTGTGCTTAGAGGGGGGGGGTCTGGTAAGGAACTGTGCTTAGAGAGGGGGGGGGGTCTGGTAAGGAACTGTGCTGAGAGAGGGGGGGGTCTGGTAAGGAACTGTGCTGAGAGAGGGGGGGTCTGGTAAGGAACTGTGCTGAGAGGGGGGGGTCTGGTAAGGAACTGCTGAGAGAGGGGGGGTCTGGTAAGGAACTGTGCTGAGAGAGGGGGGTCTGGTAAGGAACTGTGCTGAGAGGGGGGGGGTCTGGTAAGGAACTGCTGAGAGAGGGGGGGGTCTGGTAAGGAACTGTGCTGAGAGGGGGGGGGTCTGGTAAGGAACTGTGCTGAGAGAGGGGGGGAGAGTCCTGAGCAGCCATTGGTATCAGGTCTCATCTTTTCTGCCCCCTCCCTGACCTTCCTTCTCCCTCCCCCCCCCCACCTGACCTACCCTTCTCCCACTACTTCCCTATCTCCCTCCTCCCCATCCCACCCCTCCTCCCCACCTGACCCACCCTTCTCCCACTCACTTCCCTCCTACCTCAACATCTCTCCGCTTACTCTCCCTCCTCCCCATCCCACCCCTCCTCCCCCCCATTTTTGCAGTCCCCCCCACCATTGACCTTCGTCAGAAGAAGCAGTCCCAGTGGGAGAGGTACCAGTCCCACCTCTCTGTCCTGGGCATGGAGGTGGATGAGCAGTCCAGGCTGCTGCCAGGGATGGCCTCCCCTGCTGCCGATGGTTACGGCTACGCCCTTGCCCTCCCAACACTGCTGAGCATGTTGCCGATGAGGCAGCCCAACCTGGATGGGGAGGAGGGTGATGCCTCCATGTCCGGTTTTCTGACTAGCCCAGAAAGGCCTGGGGAAGAGGGAAGGGGAAAGGATGAATCGCGACGGAGCTCTGTGGCGATGGACATGAACAATTTTGGTGGTGAAATGCCGCCAACTTTGGCCAACCTGTTTCCCAATATGGAAGGAGGAGGGCCCCAAAGTAAGTGTATAGGTGTGTGTGTAGGTGTGTATGCTTATGTATAGGTGTGTGTAGGTGTGTGTGTAGGTGTGTGTGCTTGTGTATAGGTGTGTGTAGGTGTGTGTGTAGGTGTGTAGGTGTGTGTGTAGGTGTGTGTGCTTGTGTATAGGTGTGTGTACCCTGTGTATACATGTAGGTATGTGTGCTGTGTATATGTAGGTGTATATGCTCTGTGTATAGATATGTGCATGTGCTATATGCTACAATTTATGTGCGCTGTGTGTTGTGTACATGTATGTGTGTGTATATATTTGAGTACACATGTCTGTGCCATAACATGTACATATGTATGCACAACATGTATGTTTGGATGTCGCCACTATTTCAAAATGGAAACCTTGTGTGTGCTGGGGAGGAGGTTGTGTGCACTGCCATCACACACAATTATGTCTCCGCTGGAAATCTTCTTATGCACGTACATGTAAAAATGGGATGGCAGCAGGTATTATGGGACTGGCATCACAACGCCATGACAACAGATACCACACCTGTGCACACACGCGGTGTACATGTAGGTGCTCAGCCACACCCACTTGTTTAGAAAAGAAGTGTACACACAGTTGTATAGGACCACTACAAAACTCCACTGCTGTTGTATTTTGCATCATAACAACACATGTTTGATCACATGATAAGTCCTATCCCATGCTTTGAATGAGTTCTTCACTGTTCGACCAAGATGGTTGTTACATACATGTACATGTATGTAACATGGTACATGTACGTGCTGCCTAAAGGTCAATAGTCCTAACACAAGAGAGCCACTGCAGTGCTGAGAGGTCCTAGCATGCTTCTGTAGCTGCACACTTGAGTGCTATACTGCATGTCCACGTGCATGTAGGTACATGTATGTGTACACAGCATCAAGTCTTATACCCCAGCTGTATGTAGGCAATAGTAATCTATGCAGGCAATAGTAATCTATACAGGCAATTATAGTAATCTATGCAGGCAATTATAGTAATCTATGCAGGCAATAGTAATCTATACAGGCAATAATAATCTATACAGGCAATAGTAATGTATACAGGCAATAGTAATGTATGCAGGCAATAGTAATCTATACAGGCAATAGTAATCTATACAGGCAATTATAGTAATCTATACAGGCAATTATAGTAATCTATGCAGGCAATTATAGTAATCTATGCAGGCAATAGTAATCTATACAGGCAATAATAATCTATACAGGCAATACTAATGTATGCAGGCAATAGTAATGTATGCAGGCAATAGTAATCTATACAGGCAATTATAGTAATCTATGCAGGCAATTATAGTAATCTATGCAGGCAATAGTAATCTATACAGGCAATAATAATGTATACAGGCAATAGTAATGTATGCAGGCAATAGTAATCTATACAGGCAATATTAATGTATACAGGCAATAGTAATGTATGCAGGCAATGTATGTGGGCAATAGCATACGTAATGTATACAGGTGTACATGTACATACATGTACATTGTATACAGGTGTTCATACAGGCACATTGTATACATGCTCATTTTACATGTATGCTGTTCACTGAAAGCATTTTTAGGTACTAAATGTAGTGCTAACAGTATCAATAAACATTTCGCTTTGGCAATACCGTGGTAGGGTGTAACTGAATCTGGCTTCATGCTGAATGACCAGCCCTGCCATCTGACATTTATAACCTGAACTGTATAGAGATTGAAATAGAAAAAAAAGCTGTGCCAATGCTGAAAGCACACATGTTGCTAATGATGGTGATACATTTTAATAATATGGTGAACACGTTTTCACCGTTAAGAGGCGACCTATTGGGAGGCATTAAATAGAGAAGATGTGGGTGCCATCTTTTCCCTTCCCTGCATAACGTTGTGTGATCATTTTTTGAGACACAGCGTGTTGAGTTTCCTTATTGAGATAAGGTATTCACGATATTTGCCAACACAACTGGTGAAGTTCCCTTCTCTGCACAAGATTTGCTGTTTGCATGTATGTGGTAAAACTGTACCTATATGGCTTGCTTCCATCTAACTTAGGGAATCTCTAAGAACTGATAGGGCTTTAGGCAATTAATGTGTCCATAACTCCTGCTTGTGGTTAGCTGATGGAGCGTGGTCAGGTGGGTGGGGTCACCGCTTCACATGTGACCTCATTGAAGATGTCAGGTGGGTGGGGTGTCATCACTGCTTCACATGTGACCTCATTGAGCATGTCAGGTGGGTGGGGTGTCATCACTGCTTCACATGTGGCCTCATTGAGCATGTCAGGTGGGTGGGGTGGCATCACTGCTTCACATGTGACCTCATTGAGGATGTCAGATAATCCCAAATGTATTGCTTCGTGTTAACTTTCAACGGGTACTATCAGATGACTATTGTCTCGTGACCACATCAAGAGAGTGTGTGTCGTGAGGTCCAGTGGCTCACATTATGCTCTCCTCCCCATCCAGACCAGACACGCCCACCATCGCTGCCACGCCCACCCTCACCTCCTACATCACCTCCACCTTTTGCAAGTAAGTGATTACATGGCAAGATGTTGTGCCTTGGTCATGTGATGCAGTGTGCTGACCCAATGTTAGTCATGTGACACAGTGTGCTGACCCTATGTTAGTCATGTGACGCAGTGTGCTGACCCAAAGTTAGTCATGTGACGCAGTGTGGTTAGTCATGTGATATTGCGTGTTCATGTGTGCACATGTGGTTCCATGTTGCTAGAGGGCGTAGTTCATAATTGTGTGTATATGAACCCTCCCCTCACTCCTCCCCCTTCCCCCACTGTTTGACAGGTCAGTTGAATTTGGTGAAATATTTACATTAAATACTGGTATATAAATGCTTTTTTTATCTTCAGTAGTTCAGTTCTCAGCTTTAAAATTCTTATTGCACAGAAATGATTTCAGCATTCACAACTGCACTCCTTAAATGGCACAGTTGGTAACAGAAAGCATTTTTAATTATTGCAGTGGGATTAACAGGTGGTACGTTGGTATGTTTTTGTTGCTACTGTGTACTTGGCACAGCCTAGGGTGCTATTAGATATTTCCCCTCGTAGTGTGATGTAAACATTTGAGCAGCCTTGGTTTCCCTGGAAACACGATTTGCATCCTATGCATGTTGGCCAGTGCATAAGCTGTTCTGGTCCAATCGTAACACTTCAAAGACACCACATGGTGGTGTTATACAAGTACATGTACATGTGTGTTGTGTTTTACTGTACATATACATGTACATGTGCCATAAAACTTAAAGGATAGTTGGAACCAAACATATATTATTCCGTGGAAGTTTTGGTCATATCTTCCCTTGCTCCTTCTCCTCCCTCCTCCCCCTCCAATATTGTCCTCCCCTCCATCATTGAACCTCATGTTGTTACAATGTACTGTGTGTACATGTGCAGGCCAACATGCCTGTGCACTGGGCTACTGTGATCTCATGTGATCTCATGTGATCACTGCAGCGATGTTGGGGAGGGGTGTGGTCTGGTCGCATTGAGACCTACCCCTGTACCAGTAGGATCTCATCTCATCTTGGGGAGGGTGTGGTCTGATCTCATTTTGGGGAGGGTGTGGTCTGATCTCATCTTGGGAGGATGTGGTCTGATCTCATCTTGGGAGGGTGTGGTCTGATCTCATCTTGGGAGGGTGTGGTCTGATCTCATCTTGGGAGGGTGTGGTCTGATCTCATCTTGGGAGGGTGTGGTCTGATCTCATCTTGGGAGGGTGTGGTCTAATCTTGTCTTGGGGGGAGGGGTGTGTGGTCAGCATTCAGGTTCCTTTTTACATATTTTTACATGCCAAATGGCAGCAGAACAGGTGTACAGGTATGGCTGCCATACATGTACATGCAGGTGTGTAAGTTACAGTGCCATCTTGGAATAGTGGGAAATAAGTAGGAAGCTAGGCTACATATTTGTAACTGTCCCATGTTCCTAATTTATAGATAACTGAATTACCACTGGGAGCGTATGAATAGCCCTTATTTTCCACTATACTGTACCAGTGAGTCACAGGGCATGATTGGAGATTAGTGAGCTCAGTTGACCTCTACTTCCACATTGAATCCACACCTACATGCAGTCCCTTGCCTCCCCACCCCCTCCATCAAGATATAGAGGTAACAGGATATCCTGACGTCCGGGTGGGTAATCTTCTTGTTTGTGCACAGATGACCGCCAACCTTGTGTGTTTTGTTTTGGAGTAGGGATGATGGTCCCTATCACCTATCCTGTTTGTCACTTATACATGTATGGTGACGTGGCCAGGAACGGGAGTTATTAAAGGTGTTATTAAAGGAGTTATTAAGGGGTTATTAAAGGAGTTATTATTTGTAGCATTACCAACCTTGTGTTTTTTTTGGAGTAGGATTGATGGGGAGTTATTAAATTTAAATGTGTTGTTATTATTTGTAGCATTACCAACCTTGTGTTTTGGAGATGGGGAGTTATTAAATGTGTTATTAAAGGAGTTATTATTTGTAGCATTACCAACCTTGTGTTTTTTTTGGATGGGGAGTTATTAAATGTGTTATTAAAGGAGTTATTATTTGTAGCATTACCAACCTTGTGTTTTTTTTGGAGTAGGGTTGATGGGGAGTTATTAAATGTGTTATTAAAGGAGTTATTATTTGTAGCATTTTCGTTTTGCACCGATGGATGTGTTTTGTGATATGAAAAGTAATGTGTTTGAAGTTGTCATCAGTTGGTGTGTGTGTGTGTGTGTGTGTGTGTGTGTGTGTGTGTGTGTGTGTGTGTGTGTGTGTGTGTATGTGTGTGGGTATGTGGCTGTGTGTGCTTACCTGTGTGTGCTTTGGGGATTCACCAGTACACTGCCACACTAGTGTTAGCCACATACAGATTGTGGTGTATAAAGGTGGTTTCATACATGTACACATAATGATCAACAAATGAATGTACACATTGTACTCATGTACGTGTGTACGTGTAGCAATCTGGCTGACCAAGAGACGTACACATGTACATGTACAGTATAGAAGATGGGGGCAATGATATACTGCTGAAGTTGTGGAGAGCAAACACCAATTCTTCCCTTCACACACATACATACCACACACACACACACACACACACACACACACACACACACACACACACACACACACACACACACACACACACACACACACACACAGCTGTATCAGGGTCAAGGAGGAATAGTCAGGTACAGATGACCTCTACCCCCACCCACATACCTTCAACAAGGCGTGCCAGTGAGGTCACACAGCTTTCCCCTCAGGAAGGGGCGGAGTCAAATCCCAAGAGGAACAGTACAGTGGACCAGGTCTCTCCTCCTGCTGCTCCTGATGCCCCGATGGGAGTGTCCAAGTCCATCAGCTCAGACCTATCCTGCTACCAGTTCCCCGTGGATGAGGAGGAGGAGGCCACACCCCTTTCCCCCCTGCCTCCCATGGACAAGGCTCCTGGCAGCTCTGCCATGAGAAAGACATCTGGTGTTGATATGGTGAGGGGAAGAGGGTGTGTAGGGAATGGGGAAGAGGGTGTGTATAAGGGCATGGGGAAGGGTGTGTATAAGGGCATGGGGAAGAGAGTGTATAAGGGCATAGGGAAGGGTGTGTATAAGGGCATGGGGAAGAGGGTGTATAAGGGCATAGGGAAGGGTGTGTATAAGGGCATGGGGAAGAGGGTGTGTATAAGGGCATGGGGAAGAGGGTGTGTATAAGGGCATGGGGAAGAGAGTGTGTAGGGAATGGGGAAGAGAGTGTGTAGGGAATGGGGAAGAGGGTGTGTGCAGGGAAGGGCATGGGGAAGGGGTGTGTGTAGGGAATAGGGAAGAGTGCATAGTCCTGGGGACTAGTGTGGTGGATAGGTGTGTAGTCCTGGGGACTAGTGGGGTGGATAGGTGCGTAGTCCTGGGGACTAGTGGGGTGGATAGGTGCGTAGTCCTGGGGACTAGTGGGGAGGATAGGACTAGTGGACATCAGATCACAACAGGTGGTTGGCTGGCTGGCTGGCCTTCACACCACACATAGTAGCCAAATTCCAGTTTTGTTTACACAGGGCTCATCGTCTTCTTTGAACCTAAGGAATTGTTTTTTTTTACTCAAACAATGTACATTGTGGTCACATACATGTAGCCCTAGGGCTTGGTCATGTAGCCCCAGGGTGTACTGGGGGTGATATTTTGCTGTGATGGGATGACATATTAGGGGCTTCCCCTTTATGGCTTGGGGGTCTCCATTTATGTTAACACCAGGAGACTTAACACAAACACATATATTGCCTTTTCCCTCCCCCCTCCCAACTTTCCTGGTATGTATTGATGATTCTATCCGCAGAAGACAAGGACAAAGAAGCCATCTTTTAGTGATAGGTATGTGTTATGCATGTGCATAGTGACATGATCATGATGGGGAAAGATCACGTGATGTCACATGATGGGGAAAGATCACGTGATGTAGCATGATGGGTAAAAATCACATGATGTCACATGATGGGGAAAGATCACATGATGTAGCATGATGGGGAAAATCACATGATGTCACATGATGGGGAAAATCACATGATGTCACATGATGGGGAAAGATCACATGATGTCACATGATGGGGAAAATCACATGATGTCACATGATGGGGAAAGATCACATGATGTGGAAAGGTCACATGCTCCAGAAATAATCCGCATGTGATTATGGCTCCATGGATCAATTTGCATTGGATGTAAAGTTGCCCTAATGATCAGCTGAGCAATAATCTGGGAGCCATGTCAGCAATGGTCCATTCTAATTTCTGATGTGCATGTACATGTACATCACACACACCCACAGGATCTATTTCCCTCCTCCCACGGCCACCACACCCCCACAGAGGTCCACATGTACATGTGTTTCTCCCTTACATGTACATACTTTAACTTTAACCCCCTATTTACCTCAAAGGATGTACATGTATAAGGACCTGAAGCCCTATTTATACGTGACCTCAATAAACTTTGTACTAAAAATGGCAGAAACAGGATTGGGAGGTGTAGGTCAAAGCATATGCGCAAAGAGGTACGCATGTCTTGAAAAAGAAGGAATTAATGAATGAATTAATGTGTGCTTTGACCTACCTCCCAATCTTTTCCGTTAACCTTTATAAAGACGCACCACCAGTGGGAGTAGCTCAAGAGCTGCCTTTTTCCGCCATTTTGGTTTATTGAAGTCATGCATAAATAGGGCTTCAAAAATAGACATTCGTCCTTCGTATGGGAGATCATGTGAATAGGGAGGGGGTTAAGAGGATATTTACCATATGAGGTTAAACAGTGGACACTCTCACTGCTGGCAACATGTGTCTGTGGTTTCCCGTCAATTATTGCTTCCTTGGTCATTACCAGGGGGAGGGCAAGTGCAATGATCTGGGAAGCAGGTAATAAGGAAGCATGACATCAGTGGTAAGAAGTCCATTAATATCGTACCTGGTTATCGGTGGGGTGTGGCTTTCAATGCACAGTAGCAGTTCACTTATGTGGACATAGAGCAAATTTCATTGGTCAGATGTGGGAGCTTGTTTGCATGTACAAAATTTTCTTTATACAAAACTCCCTTGTGATTGTCAATGAATATGCTTTATTTGTACTGAGGTGAGTATTTGTTTTAAGTGCGCATTCCTTTGCTGCACAGTGTGGAGATCATTGGTACTAATGAGTCTACTACCCTCTCTGCTGCCACTGATGGTGCTGTTGAAGTGGTGCATCCTAGCAACATGGAGGTAGTGTGTTAAGAGTGTGGAGTTTGATGGTGCGCGTGGACTTATAATTTCTCCCCTCCCTCTCTCCTACATTTTTAATTTGCTTACGATAATCATTTGTACTATATGGAGGTCTCTTGTAAAATAAGGATTTTTGCATGTGGGGTAGGATTTACTGTTGTATGTTGTTGCATGTATGTTTTTCAAGACCACTTAAATCAAAGAGACCTTGCAGGGTACATGTAGTTCTCAAGTTGTCTGGTACATGCATCCTCCACCAAATGCATCTGTTCCATTGTAGAATCATAGGACACTGAATCTGCCTTACATTTCATTAATTGCCTACTTCTCCTTGTCCTGGACATGGTTCGTTCTTATTTTATCTTCTGGAGGTCTTGTTGTCTACAAAATGGCTTTATTGCTGAGAAACAAGATGAGCAAATCTTTTCTGGCTCTGTTTATCAAACCCAGTTTTTCAATTTCTTTTTCAATTTCTGCCGTTATGCGTATTTGTTGTTCATGATCATCCTACATGTCCCACCTTGATGCTCCTATAACCCTCGTCAGCCCCCATCTGCTAAACATGATCTGTGTTAGTTTATTGGTTATTAATTTACATGTAGGCTGGCTGTGATGTTTATGCGAGCAGTGTGTGCCGTTGAAATGTAAGGCAAATTGTGCTGTACTGTATGTCAGCATTTCCAAGACCCAATTAATACATGTACTGCTAGAGAAGGATCCGTTTTGTCCATTGGATTGATGATATATTTTTTCACTTTCAGTTCAGCCAGGAGGTGTTGAAGGGAAGAGAAGTAGCATTTCATACAATCCCAAAGGTGGCTATTTACAATTGGTGTTAATTTACCCTTCTCTAAATATTGCCTATTCGCTACACTGCTCTCTTCTCCACCCCTCCTCCCCATCCACCCACCCCTCCTCCCCATTCACCCACCCCTTGTATGCTGCCTAGGTGGCTCCATTCAGGATAGCCATTCGAGGTGGTACAGACACTCCGATTGGTGGGCAGATCATCATTTCCCAGATCTTGGAGGGAGGGGCAGCTGCTCAATATGGTAGGGTGTGTGTGTGTGTGTGTGTGTGTGTGTGTGTGTGTGTGTGTGTGTGTGTGTGTGTGTGTGTGTGTGTGTGTGTGTGTGTGTGTGTGTGTGTGTGTGTGTGTGTGTGTGTGTGTGTGTGTGTGTATGTGTGTGTTAGGTACATGTATGTACATATGTATGTATGCATGTATGTATGTACGTATGTATGTATGCATGTATGTATGCATGTATGCATGTATGTATGTATGTATGTATGTATGTATGTTGTGCTTGTACACATGTATATATGCCTCCTCCCCCTCCCAATGTAAGGTCGTCTGAATGTTGGTGACCAGATTCTGGTCTGTGATGGAGTCAGCCTTCTGGAGGTGACCCACAATGAAGCTGCACAGGCACTGAAGAGGGCCATTGACATGGAGTCTGTACGTTTGTTAATACTTACTCCTTTGCCCGTCCCCTTCTCTCCTTTGCCCCTCCCCTTATCTTCTTTGCCCCTCCCCTTCTCACCTTTGCCCCTCCCCTTCTCACCTTTGCCCCTCCCCTTCTCTCTCCTTTGCCCCTCCCCTTCTCTCTCCTTTGCCCCTCCCCTTCTCACCTTTGCCCCTCCCCTTCTCTCTCCTTTGCCCCTCCCCTTATCTCCCACCTCTCATATATCTTGGATGGCCATTCCCTTTCCCTCTGCAGACGTCCATTGACCTGGTTGTGGCTGTGAACAAGGTGCCTGAGGAAGACAAGAGTGTTGGCGATCTTCCCCCACCCCCTCCAGTGTAAGCTTTGTGCATGATAATCTGTGCATGTGCATGTTGCAGTAGTGTGCATTCTATTTTTAAATACTAAGTGATGGTCTAGGTCAGTATATAATACTAAGTGATGGTGATGGTCTAGGTCAGCTGTGGGCATTTCTTTTCAGGAATGTGCAAGCCAACAAAAGTGGGACTGGGGAGGTGGTCACTTCTAGTGGTGGTACCATGGACCGTGTCAAGAAGAGCTCTCTGAAGTCAGTGATGTATGTGCATCACCAGTTGTGTACAGTGTGTGTAGTGTGTGCATAGTGTGTGTTAGTGTGTGTGCATAGTGTGTGTTAGTGTGTGTGCATAGTGTGTGTGCATAGTGTGTGTGTGTGCATATAGTGTGTGTTATGTGTGTGTGCATACACATGTGGTGTGTGTTGTTGTACAGGAATGCATCCAATCCAGTGTTAATGTACTTGTATTTCTTGACCCACAGACCTCACTCACCTCTCGTCAAGGGACGTTCCTCTCTTACAGCTTTAAAATGACACGAGTACCAGCGAGGGCCACCTTAGTTCAGCAGTGTGTGTGTGTGTGTGTGTGGGGGGATGACAAACTCTCATAGGCTGGTGTTCTGTGGGTACTATACATGTAAATGATATTTTTAAAAGGCTGCACTTGTGTGTTTGAAATGATAAATGAGAGAAGTGTGTACATCGTAACGAACTGATGGAAAGGGTGGGGAAGAGGAGCATGTGATTGCGTTGCAGTTATGCTGTAATATTACAGTAATACAGTAGCAAGATTATGTACATGCACATCAGTAAGATTCCATGGGCTACATATGTGGGTGGTTGCTGGGGAGGATGGCCCCGTATCTAGCTAGGGTGGGGGCGTGGCATCTTGCATGAAAGGCTGCATTGGCAATTGTATATTTCTAAGGCAAAATTCAAACTGAACTGGTTTAACTGTAACAGTTCATTGATATACCTAAATGTATGCTTATTCCCTGCTCGTTTGTAAATTTTATTTCTGTATACCTTTGTTTACGTCCGTGCACGTAATTTTTATTTCTGTATATCTTTGTTTACGTCCGTGCACGTTTATTTCGCGATATGACTAAAGATTAATCACGATATATCGCCTTTCGCGATATAAACATTTAATCGCGCTATATCGCCTTTCGCGATATATCGCGGCAACACTGCTTGTAAAATATACCCTCGATTTCAAGGTTTTCCGTGACAGCACACGTAAGTATATGTCACATTCAAGTGATACGGAATAATATTGTAAGATGCAGACATTTCACTGCTGCCTGCCTTTATGCATAGTAGAGGAGAGGTATTGGAAACGGAGGCAATCAACACCAATCAGCGCCGTGAAGTTCTGGTGCCCAGACCATTCTTGATCTCTGAAATTGGTTTCTATGGGGAAATAAGTAACCGTGTCGGTTTTTCCCCTTTTACATTGATGGAGTCGACGTGCGGTAGCAAAACTAACTATGAATACTACTCAATTATCCACGTACGTGTAGAAAGGGGAAACAACTTTAGAAACGGTGTATCTATGGGAAAATTTGTGCTGGATGTCTCAGACACCTCCCACACAACCACAGCTACCCAAATCACACCAGATACCCTCAGCACACAACCATGGCTACAGCACCAGATAATAGGCACCTATCCCTGCACACAAGACAGTTAAAATAGCAAGATACACGATCATATAGATTTTATGCATGCATATATCAATAATGGCAAATTGGGACGAGGCAATAAGAGCTGCATGAAGAATTAATGCGAGGACTCAGGCTACATTGTAGCTTCCATATTGCATTCTGTCTCAGACCGGATTGTAATGTGTAATATAACGCGTTAGTACGATGCCAATGCAATGTCCAAGATGGTTAACCTCATTGAGAAGTTGCAACTGGCTCCCGCTTTGTGCCGCCACATTCAAATGTGAACAAACACCTGCTATTTTTATATTAGCTGCTATATATAAACGTCGTGCGACATTTTCTATGATCAACACCAGGTCTATTCCCCACAACTGTACAGAGCCCATCCAAAATATAGCTGCTGGTATGGATGGCAGACATCTACATACTCAGCAGCTCGCGCCATTAACACCCTTCATACAAATACTTTAGCGTAAGTGCACGTATACCTGTACCATATCCTTCGTGGTAACCATAACTATTCACTCCAACATTTAATAACCAAATAATAATTGATCATGAATAATTTACTATATCGCGATGTTTATATCGCGATTAAATGCTCATATCGCGATATATCGCGATATAGACGATTAAGGATGAAGGTTATTTCGCGGCAACACTGTTTACAAGTAGCAATGTACATTGGCTTTTGCATGTATTCTCGCAATTTCTTGTGCATTAGTCAATTGTATCTATTTGCATTTGATTGCATCATATGAATGTTACATAAATACAGCTATACAGATATGCGTACTGATATTGTTATACTACTTCAGGACAGTACCGTACGTTTCCCAAAAAGATTGTTTTTCATTTAAATTTCAAACAGGCAATAAGCCGGCTAGGAAACATTTCATTGGGCATCCGGCTTTTTCACCATGCATGACAATAACTCCATGAACCGGTAGCTGAAGACTGAGATGCTACGTTCTTGTAGGATAATTTTCAAAGTTAGATTTAAGTATACAATAGGAGCATATAGAGGTTCTGCCCAGATACACGTCCTGTCACAATTACAATGTAAGTCTCCCAACGTATAGCTATAATGTCTCCAGTAACACTTTATATGGACTGATGCATTCACCCTCCGTGGAAACCCACGAAAGCAAAAATGCATCTAACTCGATCAGATTAAGGCGGATTGCCGGCGTAAATGTAAATCCTTAACAGAGATGATATACGGCAGACGGTTATTTTAGCCGATTCTCGAGTTGACTCGACAGAAATCAAAGATTGAATAGAGAGGTGAGTAATCTTAAGGTCTAAACTAATTTGCTATATCCGGATTGCACTAGACTATATAGGTAACTCTCCCATGATTATGCCAATCCGCTGATCAGTTTATCTTTTTAAAACCAGGCGGCAACTTAGGCTTAGCGCATAAACATGTAGATTCGAACCGACACATACATGTAAGTCAGCCCATCCTATACTTATAGGCTGTCACCGTGTTTATATAGTACTGTGCAGGTAGACTAGTATATCATACAAAACATAATCTCCCCATGCATGCAGTGGCTAAACATATAAATAAGACTAGAGAGGTGCTTGTGAATGTACCTATACCTGAGGTATACGGCGGATTCCAATCCATATATAGGCTATAAAGCCGGGCCAACAAATTTTCGTGGGTGTACATGTAGCGTGCTCTATTAGACTAGCAGTGAGAGGGCGCTACGGGTGCTTGAGCAGCCCCTCAGCCAAATTTGATTAAAGTGTTCGTACAAAGGCCTGGTTTTAGGAGATCCACTTTTCGTATCGCGATCAAGCACCCCTCTCACTGAAATCCTCTGCTCTATTATGGGTTCGGTGTATATAGTAATTAAAGGCCCTAGCTATTTGGGTAAAGCAGCCACGCCTTGACACCCTCGTACCTTATCCTCCCACCACTTATCATATTCCTAAAGCGTAACAATGATTGGTATGCACTTTAATTGGCTATGCCAAAAGGAAAATATATAGATGTACGTGTTTAGCATGCAAGCGCAGTTTCTTTGTCCCGCAAGAATATGCATTAGATAGATTAATTCAAGGAATATTCACGGGGGGGGGGGGGGGGGGGGGGGGGGGGAAGAGGGGACGCGTGAAAACATTTTTGAATCATTACATGATTCAACAGTAAAATCACACAAAAATCAATTTTCATGTTCAATCACACAGTAATTTTACAGATGATTTTAAAAACCTTTATAAAATTCGACGCGTGGTTTTTTTTTTGTTTTTTTTTCTTTTTCCTGTTGAAGCCGGGGTATCGTTGAGACTATTGGTAGGGATTACGATCCATGTAATCCATGGTTTACCTATAACACAAAACAAATGTGTTAGTGAATAGGTTCTCGTGCATTAACATATTAGTGATATTACTGATGTGATGTTTTGTATTAATTGGGTCTCATAACTACCTGTAGCAGAATTTATTTTCAATAATTACATTCATTCTGCAATTGGGTTGCCGAAAGTCAGGCCAAGCTCCGGCCTGTGGTCTAAAAGGTCGACTCACCTGACGACTTAGATAGGCGTGGCCCGCCCTTCGCGTTCCGACAACGCGAAGGGCGGGTTTACTGATGTCTCAGGCCGGATAATTAAAGTCAAAACTTATTTTGCTATCATGAATATGATTACAAATACCGCGCAGCCGCAGTCATCTCTATGAATACAGCGTCAGACGCTTGCTCCAGATCGATCCACTTCCCTTGTGTCTCCTACACACCCTTATGTCTCCTACAAACCCTAGCTATGTTAAAGATGAGTTTATAATACTTGGCTTTGAGGTCCGACAAGTGAATGCCACTTCTCCTATAGATCCGAAATTGCACGACTCACGTTTTCCTAGAATTTCTAAGCTTGCGAGAAAGTAGTTGGCATTCCCTGCCTCATCTGCACCATCTGAGCGGGTATTGTCTACAGCCAAGCTTATTCAACAGCTTCAAAGGTGGAATCTTCTTCCTCAGCGATTGGAGGCATGCGTAATGCAATGCATGGGTGCTGAACAATTGTTTTTAGTCTCACCGACTCTCACGCATGTGCAATCGCGTGACTAATTGTATAGAGTCATTGTGTAGGCATGCATAACGAACCCAGGATGGGGTCTGGCTTGCCACCATGCTTTAACTTTTAATAATGGTTCTTCCTCAGCTCAGAACGTCATTATAGATGTATTGGTACAATATTAATTCCAATGCTACGCCACGCCCACTGGTGGGAATTATTCTATGGAAGCGGATGGCAATCATGTGTGTTTCAAAGCATTACTGAAAAACACGTTGTTATTTGTTTGCCCGCTATGGGACAAGTAAGATTTTTAGCTGATTGAGATAAAAACGAAAATGTCTAAAGAGTTATTAGCATGCCCACTCCGCAGCTTTCGCTCGAAAAAACTAAAACGTTCCTTTCAGGTACAAAATGCACGAAACACGTTAATTGCCATCCGCCGCCATATAGAATTATTCCCACCAGTGGTTGTGGCGTAACATTGGAATGTACCTCGTTCCCAGTCTCTGTGCATACTAGCTATAAGATCTCTACACCGCCTGGCCACGGTGCATTCCAAATCAGAAACAATATAACAGGTATTTTGATGGCTCGGCAAACCTAAAACGAAGCATAAAAAACAATGTGTAACTGATTCCGCATCATTAGATGCGCAACAAAAGCATTATCAGTTGTTATATTAATACTTGCTGGCATGCAGTACATGCGCACAACTAACTATACATCTGTCCACAGATTATACCAATGATTTATGTTTTAGTTAATTCTAAACTGATTTAACTGAAATCACTGAATCAAGTGCTAGACTCATCGTAAAATTATAGATATCAGTAGTTCATTGATATTGAAAGCTTTATGTTTTGGTATAAATTTGGTGTGTTGTAGAACGTCAATGTTTAAATCAGGACATCCATTCGAAAGTATAATTATAATGCTAATTATATACATAGTACTTATATGTCTGTGCTACATCTGGATAAGCATGTTATGTATGCTTATCTCTAACTATTCAGATTCATGGCTATGCAAAGTTCATGCAGTAAGTACGTTTGAATGATCTCCTCCTCCCTCCCCTCCCCCCCCCCCCCCCCCCCCCCCCCCCGAAATCAAATTTTAGTTCCCTTTTTTTTAGGCGCTACTATAGTTGAAGCTAATACTATTGTCATACTTGTTACACACTATTTCATTCAAGCTTGCAGTTATCCATTCTGGTGCTGGTATTCTGAATGATACACTTATGTTATTTACTTCCAATTCATTTCTCCTTGTATAATTAACTTTAGAAAAGCATTTCAATGATACAAGCATACTTGCCTTATACTGATATGCATGCAGGAGTTATGGATAGTGCATCATATAGGCTTCCCAATGGAGGAATCTAAACAACCAAATGTGGCAATTGTGCTGATCACGGCGGGAAATGTGAACACTGGAAAGTCCAGGTGCATGCATGCATATTTTTAAAAATCCTCATTGCATCATTTAAACTTCAATCATCAGCCTTTCTCGCAGATTTGCAAAAGATGAATATGAAGATGAAGGAATCTCTCCTACGCTGGGTATGTACAACGGGTTACTGATGTGAACCTTAAAACCCTTACATTTGTACAAAAATGCAGGTGTGGAGCCATATTTTATCGATAAATATGTACAAGCCTTAGGACAGTATGTCAGAGTTCTCATCCATGTAAGTATCCTTCGTATTTTACTGTTTGCCATATGCACGCACTTAACTTTTCCGTTCCACGGACCATGCACGGTACACGGCTGACCGATATTACACTAGCCGCACACATTTTGGCGTATAGAACAAAAAGCAATTGGGCTACATTTTATTGGAATATGTCGTTGCCTTGTTGGTTAGTACATTCAATATTGCACTGCACTGCATACACGCTAGAGTGATGGTTCAGATGTAATGGGGTGTGCCGTGTGCGGCAGCCGGTGGATGTATCACGTGACGAATTCTTTTTAACTGCATGCTTGTAAATGACTGCCATACTGCACCACGCATGCTATAGGGTTGGAATTTTGACCCTGCACTTGATGAGTAATAATAACACAGTGAGGCGTTATCATGTCTGTAGATAGGCATTGTCTCGTACCCAGACCCTCAAACCGCAGTTGCTGACCAGTGGGCGGTCCCGCCGTTGGAATTTCAATGGTACAATCAAATTGCAGGCATGCGGTGATTTGCATTTTTGATAGAATTCATACATGAAGTCACGCGCTCAACATGGACGTCGACATACTAGTAATATGTTTAGCTGTTCACGAACTTGGCTACGATGGTTATAGAAAGTTTCGTGAAGGGCCAGGATGTGTTCGTCAGTCTTCTGACTGGGTCGGGAAAGTCTTTGTGCTACTGGCTTTTGCCAGCAATTTTTGACAGGGGAAGAGGGAGGAGTGGATCGATCTTGGTAGTTGTTAGTCCCCTAAGTTATGAGTGGTTGTGGCTGCTGGGAGTGAGGCTGTGTCTGATGGGAGAGTGGTAGTTGTGGCAGAGGATGTGGCTGTTGGAAGTGAGGAGGAATATCATATTATGCTGTGTCAGAAACCAGCTCCATTCCCAGGGGCGGATCTAGTATCGGCCTCAGACCCAACGGACGCAGCTGCGGATGGATTACATCACCGCTACGCGTCAGTAGATTACATCACCGCTACTGACGCGTAGCGGTGATGTAATCCATCCGCAGCTGCGTCCGTTGGGTCTGGGGCCGAGACTAGGGCGGATCCAGGATTTAGGAGCGGGGGGGTATAAGTGCAAGGGCGTGGCAGGCCACGCCTACCACCAGCAAGGGGTATGGGGGAGCTCTGCAAGCTCCCGCTTTGCACTTTAAATGTCACAAAACATAGCATAATTGCGTAGAAACATGCTAAAACCAGGTAGAATAGTAAATTTCTTGCTTCCAGACTTTCCTGTAGTATTGAAGGGCATATAACGATCGATATGCGGCACCCCTTCAACGATCCGCCATAGTTAAATATTCCAAAGTACATGTACAATAGGTTGTATATATAGATTTTAGGGTTAGGGTTAGGGTTAGGGTTAGGGTTAGGGTTAGGGGCTGTGGGGGAGCGCTGTAAGCTCCCCCATCGGGGTCTGAGGCTCCGCTCCAGAAGCTTTCACACTTTACGCTTCAAATCCCGCTAAAAATTAGTCGGCTGCCGTGCGAATACATGTATTTGTACAGGGGCGGATTTAAGGGGGGGCGGGGGGGGGGGGGTCCTTACCCCCCCCTTTCCTATATGAAGAATGACGTAATGCATACTGTAATCTGTGCAGCTTTCTGCATGTTACCGTTGTTGGATTTGCAAGCTTGCACATCGTTCCATGCAGCCAAGGGGGGTCTGACTCTATAATCAATCTAACTAAACCAAGACCCTCCTGGCTGGAACGATGTGCAAGCTTGCATGTGAGCAGGAATTGAAGTAAGACGTGAATCGGATGGACCTAAGATTCTTTTACTCAGAAAACAGGTAGCTATAAAGCTAAACAAACTAATGTAATAGATCTAGAGTCATTTTGTCCGACATGTAGCTGCTGGTGGGTGTCACGCCGTAAATGGTCTGCCGGGGCTATAACCGGTCCGACAGTCCATGGCAATGGTGCTACAGACCAGAGATAATATATATATAATTTATATATTATCTCTGTACAGACGGTTCCCCCCCCCCCCCCCCCCCCCCCCTCATCACCCATGGTCTCCCTCTGCTACATAATGATATGGTCCCCCTTTTGTAGTCCGGCACAAATATATCACTGAACCTTTTCGAGCTGACCATAAAATGTATTATTCAGAAAATGACTTACGAGTTACTGAAGAAACATAACCGTGCCATGTTTCTCGAGGCAGAGCATGCACTGAGCTGTTTTTAAAATGAGTGGCGAGTATACCAGCAAAAAGGAATAGTACTGTGGCAAATTCGATGGCATACATGCATGTACAACTTTTCATGCGTGCACAGATTTCCTTCTTTGCGCTCAATGTTCTAAAACGTCCAAGCGCAGTATCGGACGGAGAGGCACCATTTGCAACGACATGCATCAAGCTTAACTTAAGATAATCAATTTACAGCTAATCATTTTGATACAGTTGCATGTATCATCTGATGTATGTATCTGATCTACCATCATCATATCTGATCATCATATCTGATCTACCATGATGTATCATCATTTATGTGCTGTGCAAGCATGATAAGTGGAAGCTTGTTTGAGATCGCTAAAAATGCCCCCTCGGCCCCTCCCCTCCATCAGGGGGGCGGACCATCTGTGGCAGAGGGAGACCATCTATGGCACCATGGATGGTCCTAGGGGGACCGTTCACAGCGCCACGGATGGTCCGGGGGGACCATCTGCAGTTGCCATGAAAGGTCCGGGCCTCCGGGGGGACCAATTATTGGGGGGACCATCCGTTGTGTGACAGGCCACGTGCACGCTTGCTTTGCGTGACGAATTTAATTGCTGAGCAGTAGGAACCATAGCATTGTGAAGAATGAAGAGTTTTCTCGACGCTATCCATGCAGGCTTTAGTAATCCGGATATCGCGTGATGTATGTACTGTGAATTAAAAGTATCCTCATTTTCATGCTATATAAACGCAAAAATTAAAAAGCGGTTAGGGCTTCGCCCCAGGCCCCACTGGGGGAGCTATCAGTTAAAAAGCTTAACATTGAAAGCCATTTTTCACCCATTTTTAGGATTTCTCCGTATATCATAGTAAACATGCAGTATAGAATCATAGTATTTGCATTTGTAAGCACTGTACGTTACTTTTAAAAGCATTTCTACATGTAGAATACTTGATAGAATAAGTACAAACGCTGATTATTTGCTACACGTTTACTACGATATACGGAAAAATGGCTATCAATGTTAATTAAGCTTTTTAACATTTCTTGGATCGTTTAATGCCGATAGCAAGCTGCCAAAAAATATTAGAAAAATATATGGATACCCCAGAGACCTCTCATTTAGAAAAAGTCAATTTTAATCCTTAAGTTGTCCGAATTCATACGAAGACCCCGCCTCCCTCTGAAAAGCGGTACTTTCCTACAGATCTCCACAGCGAATGTACTCTGTTCAGAAGAAGATGCTGAATTAAAAAATGTAATTGGCATGATACAATTATGTATCGTTCATGAGATATATGCGCATTATTGCATTTTCCCCCTCTTTCGGTGAACACGCTATAAGCACGCGTGTGGTGAAGCCCCTGTCGCTACGCAATGACATAATATTTACTTCCAAAGGTTATACGTGGAACGCACAGTCGATGACGTAGGACGCGAGTTGCAGGGAAGGGGGCAAACAGAACGAACATGGAGCACCACTATATAAGAGCATCCTTCAGCTTGCACTTTCTTTTGTCACAGGACACTGCTGGACAAGAAAAATATGCACCGATTTGCAGAACGTATTACAACCAAGCCCATGGAGTTCTTCTAGGTACATGTATAGTGCAGTGACTAGTCTGAATGATAGAGGACCTTTGCCATGATGAAATTTTGGGGTGCTTTATATTTTCTGTGCATGTTGTTAGCCAGTGTAGCTCTGATAATATTTATGTTGATGAAAATACATAAACCATTAGCGATATTTCATTGCGCCTTCATTACAGTTTATGATGTCACAGACAAGGCGTCCTTCGATCGGCTGTCATACTGGCACAGTGAAGTGAAGTTGTACACTGATCCATTAGTACCAGTGCTCCTTGTTGGAAACAAGACTGATGTGAGTGTTTAAGTGTTCAAGATTAAAAGTACATCCTTATATAGCTATAACTATATTCTTAGTGCACTACAACTGTTTAGTAGCAAGGTGGTTTTAAAGACTAATTATAAGGTCTGTTAGTGAGCAGCTCATAACAAAAAGAAAATGATGAGTACAGGTGTTTTGTCAGTTGAGAGATTTAGATTTAGTTGATATACACTTTTACACTTCAAAGAGTATTTATGTGCAGAATTGTAATTACAACATGCATACTGGTATTTATAGTTATTATAATCCAGCCACATTTTATAACGAAGCCTGGACATTTTATGAATTGGGTTAAATACAGAGTTTACATGTACTAACAATGCTGTTTCTTCACTTGCAGATAGCAGATAATAGAGTGAATGATAGCCAGCAGGGAAAATCATTTGCAGATGAAAATCATTTGGCAGGATTTGTGGAAACTAGGTATATAATTATGTCATAAATATAAGATTTTAAAAATATACGATGTGCATGTATGCCATTCAGTGTGATATGATAGCATTGACTATTGTGGTGTCAATTCTTTAGATGATTATATACTGCAGACACATGCATGATGTCCACAATGGAATGGTATACTAGTGGGTGTTTACAGTAGAGAATGACCTGGTCAGTATATATATATATTTTGTTCACATGTGGTAATATTCCTTCCCTAAATTCACCCCAACCAATGCAATTGTTACAGTTTTGTGGTTGATTTCAACTACAGTATATCTCCTTTAGTGCTAAAAGTGGAAGTAATGTTGAAAAAGCATTTGACTTGTTGGTGACAAAGGTTTTGGAATACCCTACACTTTATACTCCAAGAATTAAAAACCCAGGTCCATTACAAGATCATGAAGAAGATCCTCTAGTTCCAGAAGAGCCACATCCCAATACTACTGCTCCTACCCCCAGTAGAAGAAAGTGCTGCTGCAATTGTGCTTTATTATAAACTTATTAACCCATTGCATGTGTTCTTCTATTTGTTGTGATCTTGATCCATTTGTCATTTTAGCAACTCTCTCATCAGTACTGCACAAACCAGTTCTCAAATTTTTATTCGATGTGATTACAGTAGGATAAAAATGTTTAGTACCTAATATGTTTTGTGTACATAGCCGTATTACTTTTTAGAGTGATGCTGGTATTGGTAGTCGTTGGATTATCGTAAAATGTGTGTTAGTGGCAGACTCCTCTTTCATTTCAGTTGTACTACAATGGAGATGCTGTCTGTGTACTTTCTAACAATAATTAACAATATAACATGCTAGCACAGGTTCGAATCAAATGTCTCATATTGAATCAAAATTGATTGGTGGGACCATCTTGTCAAATGACAATGACAAAACTTCAAAATATTCCACTCTGGCAGAAGGCTGATTCAGGAAGGGGGTGGGGTGGGGTGGGGATGGGGGGTGGGAGGCCTTTGGACCCAAGTGTGTATAGATGGTGGCAAAGTGTATTGGCATTGGGATGGGAGCTCTGGTGCTACTGGAGGAAGCATGAGTAACAAAGTCTGTACTACAGCTGATGGGAGACTGTATAATAATATAATTTTACTGTTATTATATAGAATATTCACAATTTACGCACAAAAACAACAAAATAAATAAGATAAGATACTGTCAACTAGAGACGACCAATGAAGGTCCAGCTCTTGACAGCAGAGCTCTAGCACAGGACCTCACCAAAGTGAGGCTGAGTCTGCCATAAATGGAAGCAGTGGTCTTGGACTTGGTGCACCTCAGAGTCATAGGTATGGCCAGACGACGAGTGGCAAGACGTGAAAGTGTTTCGCTAACCTCAGCACCCCAGCAGCCATAGGTCTCCACTGCCAGTGGTGTGCATTTCCAGCCTAACTTGGAGCACTTTGGGTCATTCAAAACATGCTTGTGACACTTTGCCACTGAAGCTGCAGACCCTGCCATCACTCCCGCTTCAGACAGAATTGCAGGGTTTAGTGGTGAGGTAATGGTAAGATCAAATGCAGCTGGCTTTCCAAGAGACCAGTTGGGGACCAGGACATCTGCCGGTCTGGTGTTGTGTTTGTCATGCCCAAAGCCACTGCCAACCTCGGCTTGGGCAGATACATTAGCTCGCCTACAACACTCTACAAAAACATCATGGAGTTTATTGTGGCGGGCAACCACATCGCCCCCATGCTTGCAGCATGGTGGCCCAAAGGATCCAAGGCAAGACTTGGACAGAAGGTGCAGTTGAAGCCCTGAGCCAAATCCACACCCAGCCACCATTTTAAGGCTACTTGGAATTCCGGAGGGTCCATGTGCAGGTTAAGACCTGGTGAGGGAAGAACTGAAAGCCAGGCCGCTGCATTGGGGGAAGAAACTGATGGCAAACGGGCTCTGTCAGGCAAGGATGAATGGTCAAAAAGCAGCTTAAATTGGTGATTCACAATCTTACTAGACAGAGCATGCTGACGGCATGGTGAGGAGACAATGTCATCTAGAGAGAGGGCTGGCATCAGCAGATAGCTCCTGGGCCTTTACACGTTTCTGAGATGCATATTTGGCACAGAAGACAAAGTCTCAAATTGGAGCACCGAGGATTTCAAAGTTGAGTTTTTTTTTTTTGAGACTTCATCTGAGATGGGAAGATGCTCAATCACCTGTACTGTACAATTCACATTTAGATATGTTAACGAAAAGACCATTAGGAGGACCCAAGGTCTTGAACTATGGAGAGTGCACGTAACACTGCCAGTTTGGGACCCGCTATGGCACCATCATCAAGATACCACATATGGAGCAACAACTCTGGGCAGTTACTGGCTATTGCAGAGACTACTCTGTGTAGCACAAGTGAGAATAGCAGTGGTCCCAGCGGATCACCTTGTTGGACACCAGTTTCTGAAGAAATGATACCCAGTGGATGCCAGAGAACTGGATGCTGCCAATAGCACCACAATACCCATGGAAGCACTTAAGGAAAATGAGCAGCGCACTCGTCTAAGAAGGCTTGTCGAGAGACCAGATTGAATGCATTCCTTAAGTCTATTTTTAGGGCCACAAAATCTTCATCATTGCATACCATGAATCATCTTCTCAGCTTTCATAGGGCAAGCCACACCTACTTGATGGGGCCAAAAGAAGTCTGAAGCTTTGCTCTTGACGACTGCACACAGACATTTCCCAGCTAATTGCCGGAGTGTTTCACCCACTGCAATAGGGCGAATGTCTCTTGACTTGTTTTTGTTCAAAGCAGTGAGACTTGCCCCAGCCAGAAATCTTGCAACTGTGCCGGGGGCCTGCCCTGCTAACAAGAGGTTGACAATATCCCAGAGAGACGAGCAAAGAGTAGTTGGTAATGGTGACTCTGCTGCATCTAGTAAGTGCTGAATGCGTAGACCAGATGGACTACACACAGTGTCCTTAGAAAAGGACCTAAGAATGGCTAGGATATCAAAATTGCCAGGAAGTAAATCGGCTCTTGGTCCTTCGGAGACAGCTGGAGGAGTAGGAGTAGGTCCTGTTGGGTGTTTGGACTGGAGCAGTTGCCATGTAGCTTCATCATTTGGAGCAATGCCTGATGAAGCGAGAAGTTGACAGGCTTTCCCTAACAAACCCCATCTTGCTCTAGAGATGGCAGATGAAATGTTTCTTTTGGAGTCACAGTTCATTGCCATGCTTGGCTTTACACTTGTAAGAGAAGTGGCATGTTGCCAAAGAGTGTCTATGTGACCCTGTGACCATAGCTCAGGTTTGTGATGACATTATTATTTTTTTTTTAATTATGATGAATTATAATAAATACACATAGGTTACACAATTGTTTATTAAACTGCATGTTATCTGCTGTGCAAGTATATTAACTATAGACATTTCTGTGGGCACAAATGCACGGATTATATCAATGACATTGATCATTTCAAATTCACCATAAGTTGCAAAAGTCTGATATGTACTTCATTTACTTTTTCCAACACCACCTATTTTTTCAATACTTGCACTGGAGCCATTTCACACTCTGTGGAATATGTACCACAATGCCATTTCCCATCGGTCTTCAGTCGTAAGCACACAAAACAGAACTCTTGCTTACATGTAGGTGTAGGACACTGCATGTGCTTGCACTTGTCAATATGCTCTATGAGCAAGAAACACTTAGGGCAGGCTCGTATGGAGGGACATTTCATTTTGCAAATGGAAGTTTCCTTTTGAGGTGCCGCAGCAAGAATCTGGTTAATAGCCTCAACACTACATTTATGACCAGATGTATAGGGGGCTGAGCATTGCCAGCAAAAGTCATAGGACAAACCTTTTTTACTCGAGCATTGTGCACAGCGTACAATTTTGTCACTGGGATTAACCCTGCTACAATATAAACCGCAGCCCGGGCATTGGCGAATAGTAGTGCCATAATTTATGAAATTCAGAGAAATGGTTTTATTAATCAAATTCAATTCTTGTGTAGTCAGGCCACACTTGCTGATGTACGAAATAGGCCACTCCTTGTCACACCCTTTGATGTAGCAGCGCACTTCCAACTTGTGATTGTCAATGATCTCGCTCTTGCAGTAATCAGCAAGCCCATCAGGGTTAATGGCATGCCCGCAGGGCATCACAACACACCCTTGGTTGGGGAAATCTACAAAGTAGACTATGCATGGTCCATTGCTTGTTTTGATAGTTGGGTCCACCTTCCTGGTGTTAGAAATGCTGCCTCCGCAAAGTGAAAGATAAACGTCAATAGTTGATCCGTTTCCAAGTGTGGAGTATTCTTTGAGGCTCTTGTCACTTCTCAAATCTCTTCCTCCGTAATGAAGCCGATACTCTTCAGTCTTGATGGCCTGTGTCACAGCATTCATCAAGTAGCTGATTGGTGTATCCTATATGTTTAAAATAACACATTGATCCAAAAGGTTATTAGGTTATTTACAATAGTGTATTGTGTGCACAGTTGGCATGGTCAGCAAACCTCTGGGTGGTCATTTTCCAGTCCAACAATGATCACCTTTGACCCGCAATTGATAAAGATCGTCCAATTGTTGTCGGCATGCATGCCTATGTACATGTATATAAAATATTATGCAAAATGATTAATAGAAATACTTGAAGTACGGAATTACTCCCTGAAGCTAACATCCAATGCATAATACAGGGCAACGGAAAATAAAAATTAAGAAATTATGTAGTTCAGCTTTGCTTCGCCAGGCAAAGAAATGCGGTTGGGTTGCTAGCGTGTACCCACGCTACATAAAAGTTGCGTGCTGCTAAAATGTGCATGTACAGTACTAGTTTACAAGTATATATATTATTATACATACGTCCAGTCTGTTAAATACACACAGATGGGCCAACGATTCATCTAAGTCTGCAACGTACCTTCCTGAGGCTGGTTGTATTATGTGCACACAGAAGATGGGCCAACAATTCCTCTGGCACTAAAACGCAATTATCACAAACATGACGTCATATATCTTAAGGGTAGTCCCGTAGGAAATTTCCACTAAAAATATCTCAGAGTAAACGCATCGGAATGAGTACGGATGGGCAATGGAGCATCTTTGCGAACGTGGGAACTAAGAAACACGTCATTTGCTTTCAAGATCCTCCAACAGTAAGTTATAGCGGCATTAATATTACAGCATAACTGTACAAATACAAAGGTACATGCATGCGTTACGTACATAACTTGAACATATGCATCTAAGTATTGTCGCTTGTGATGCGATTGCGTGTGTGTGCGTGTGTGTGAGTATGTGTGTGTGTGAGTATGTGTGTGTATGTGCGTTTATATTTGTGTGATCTTCTAAAATATATCATAGATAATTAGTACTAGGGCTAACTTCAGTTGTACCCCCAAGTTTTTAACACTTATCATTCAAGACTGGAAATTGTAACTTCAGAGCGGTTTTGCAGATCATTCAAATCTACGGTGGCCCGGTAGGACGCGCGTAGGAACCATTGCATACAGCAAAACTACTCAAAATTGAAGCAGTGCGTAGAACGCAGCGCAAAATCGGGCCACGGCGTAGCGCAAAAATGGATCAGAGCGTACCACAAAATTGCGGCAGTGCGTAGAGCCTAGGCATAGCGCAAAATTGGATCAGGGCGTAGCGCAAAATGCAATACTGGTCATTACCATGACAACCGAAAAGTATGACATGTATAGGTCAAAAGTTATTCTTCAATGTCCGCGCTCATCGTGATGATCCGAAGGCCGAGAGTAAGCACTGACGTCTAAACCCTGCTTATATTCCAGGACTAAATTTGAAGTACTGGAGGCAGCAGAAGGCTCTATCAGACAGTGATATTGGCCTAACTGTGCCTCGTGCATCTTGTGGGGTGCGTTAGTTTAGGGTAGAGATTCAGCTGTTCCATATCGCAAACACCTGAATGAACTTTATTTAACAATGTTCAGGAAGGGTAGTTTGGCTCCTGGTTCACATGGCTAGAACGGAAACTTTATTGTGTCCATGCGACTAAAAAGACGTTAGGTTGCATAGACGCCACTTCCATTGCTGCATAATGCTATAAAGGTTAATTGACCAGATACGTACCTATCCAAGTCAGCTGAGAAGTTGGGGAAGTACTTTTACAAACAGTGAACAACCTTATAAGCTATTGTGCTATGTGGAGACTCTTACTAAGTATGATTACTCAGTGAAAAGGTTTGTTTGAGTCTATGCGTGGCTTTGCGACCATCAGAATGACTGACTTGTGTTGCTTGCTGCAATAGACCAGCAGAACTCATCATCTCACCAGGAGAACCTGTGGGATATCTCAATGTGAGGTGCTCAGATGAAACACACATACATTTCTGTAATTCAAAGGTAGTGAATAAGACACAAACTAAGCTGGAGCCCTCCTTTGATTAGTGATATGCAACCACAACACACCAGCTGTAAAGTTATAAACGTCCAGCCTGGATTTTTTAAGCTGGTTTTTAACAAGAACCCATCCTGGAGTGAAGCATCTAGTGTGGAAATAGCATAAAAACCATCCTGGGATTAAGTGTAATATTGAGTGTAAAAACCATCCTGGGATTGTGCATCCAGGGTGGGAATAGATATGGTTCTACCCTGGTTCTGTCGAACAAAAAACATATGTTGAAGAAATAATTATTTCATACTTCAATGTGGGTTTTGTTCGACAAAACCAGGGTAGAACCACATGGATTTTGCACTATTCCCACCCTGGACGCTCAATCCTAGGATGGTTTTTATGCTATTAGGATGGGTTCTTGTTAACAACCAGCCTAATAAATCCAGGCTGGATTTTTATAACTTTTTCCTGTGACTTCCGAATCTGTGCTATATTTATATGCTTTGTCAATTGGGAAATTGAGAATTTTACTGCTACTAATGCAGGTGTCTTGCTGAAGACCCAGCCACTGGAAGGTTGAAAAAAAAAAGACTATTATTATACATGTATATGTGGGATAGGTTGCATAATCAAGATCATTGGGGTTACTTCTGGGCTGTACTTTCCATTCATAATGTTATTGTTACATGAACTCTAATTTTGTGGTTCACTGCACAATATGTATTCTATTCATCCCTTTTTTCTTTTTAACAAAGCTCACTGACCTTGTTGTAACAACAAATGCACTGACCTGGTATGCCACCTGTGCATATATGTTAAACCCAGACATAGTCCCATCTACATCTGAACGTTTGGTAAAGCTGCTTCTGCTTCATCTAAGAGCATGTAGCAATGAATAGAAAGTACAGCCCAGAAATAACCCCATGCAGGGTCTTGATTATGCCCTTTGTGTGCCCACAAAAGATGCATCATATTCATGTACATGTAGTCTTTTATTTTTTCAACCTTACATGCAATGGACAGATTTTCAGTAAGATGCCTATTAGTAGCAGTAAAATTCTCAATTTGCCAATGGGACAAAGCATGTTTATACTGTAGCACTAAAGTGATATTGTCTACAGCTGGTGTGTTGTGGTTGCATATCACTGATCGAAGGAGGGCTCCAGCTTAGATTGTGTTTAATTCACTACCTTTTATGGATGTTTTTTTTTTTTTTTTTCATCTGCACTTCAACCACCTTGTTCACACAGGTTCTCCTGGTGAGTTCTTCTAAGGCATGACCCCTTTAGCTCCATATCACATGTACAACAAGCAACATAATGTCTGTCATTCTGATGGTCTCACACAATCCAAATCGGGAAGCTAGGAATGGGAAAGCCATGCATCATAGACTCAAACAAACGTTTTCACTGAGTACTCGTCCACATGGCATAATAGCCTATATAAGACTGTTCGATGTTTGTAAAAGTAGTTTACCAACTTCTCAGTTGTGTTTTGGCTGATAGGTAAGTATCTGGTTAAGTAACCTTTATGGCATCATGCAGCAATGGAAGTTAGCCCCATGCATGGAATAAAGTTTCCGTTTTACTGAGCCATGTGTGATCCTGCATCCAGGACACTACCCTCCTTGGGCATTGTTAAATAAAGTTCATTCAGGTGTTTACGATAATGGAGCAACCAAACGAATCTATACGTCTGTGCTAACTTCGGATTGTCAGGATGAGCGCTGACAGTGAAGAATATCTTTCGACTTACGTGCAACTACTTTTCGGTTGTCATGGTAATAACCATTTGTAATTATAATGCAGCTATAGCATGCATCCCATAGTATTGCGCTACGCCCTGCGTGAAATTTGATCCAATTTTGCGCTACGCCCCGGCCTGTTTTTGCGCAACGCTCTACGCACTGCTGCAGTTTTGAGCTACGCTCTGATCCATTTCTGCGCTACGCCCTGATCCAATTTTGCTCTACGCCCTGACTTAGTTTTGCTCTATGGAATTGTTCCTTCACGCTTCCTACCGAGCCACCGTAAAAATCACAAATATTGCCTTAACCTATGCCTAGCGGCTTCGCTTGAATTAATGAAAGCATATATACTTATCAAACCATTTTGCATCATCTACCACGTTTCAATTACATGTTTCCCGGCAGTTGGATTCAAGTGAAGCCACTGGGCTTAGGTTAGGGTTAGGGGAAGGGCAATATTTGTGATTTGAATGATCTGGCCCTCGGAAGTTATAATTTCTTTTTATTTGTGTGTTAATAATAAGGCAAAACAATGCTAATTGATTACGATTACGGATTCTATACTATCCAATCCAATGTATGCAGGGCAACGGAAAGCAAAAATAAATAAATCATTTCTTGTATCTCGCAGCTTTGCTTTGCCTGCTGGCCTGGCAAACAAATGTGGTTGGGTTGCTGTCGTGTATGCACCCAACATAAAAGTTGCCTACAGCAGTCCTAGTTTACCAGTAGTTTACTACTACATGCACATATATATCTATAAGGCTATAACATCATTCCCACGTCCATTCTGTTAGATACACACACACACACACACACACACACACACACACACACACACACACACACACACACACACACACACACACACACACACACACACACACACACACACACACACACACACACACACACACACACATACACACACACACACACACACACACACACACACACACACACACACACACACACACACACACACACACACACACACACACACACAAATACACACACACACATATACACATATTATATATATAATTATAATATAATTATGATTACATGTATCATATATAGATGGGCCAATGATTCATCTAAGACTACAACGTACCTTTCTCAGGCTGGTTGTACTAATGCAGCAGATGGGCCAACGGTTCCTCTTAGCACTAAAACGCAATTATCACAAACACGAAGCCGCCATATATAAATGTTAAGAGTATATTCCCGTAGGAAATTCCCACTATAAATAGCTCAAGGTAAACATATCGAAATGAGTATGGATGGGAAAGGAACATCGTTGCGAGAGATACATAATTTGCTTTCAAGATCCATAATTGCAGCATAATTATACAAATAAAAAGTGTACATGCGTACATAATAACATATACATGCACCACACTCAACTCTTTTGTGGTGTGTTTGCGCTTGTGCAGGGCCGCCAACCGGGGCCCAGGGCAAAAATATATCCTGGGCCCCTTATGTCATGCAGTATATAGATAGAACCTATTATTGGCCAGGTTACTGGCATGCAGGGACATCGCCACTATTAATAGAAGTGGCCAAATCAATTGACACCTATATCCTTATTATTAACACATTAACTTCAGCGCATCATCAACAATTGTACATTGCCTTTGCCCTAGCCTAACCTAAGCCCAGTGTCTTCGGTTGAATCTGACTGGAAACATTGAAAGCATACCTATCATACCACTTTGCATCATCTACCACGTTTCAGATACATGTTTCCAGCCAGATTCAAGCAATGTTACTGGCCTTAAGTTAGGGTTAGGGTAAGGGTATTATTTGTGATTTGAATGATCTGCAAAGCTGCTCTGAAGTCAGTTACAATTTCTTTTTATTAGTGTGTTAATCATAAGGATATTGGTGTTATAAACTGGCTAATAGATAAGGATTAAGTTTAAGGAGGGGGGCGGGGGAGTGGGGGCGGAGTACAACCGGTATATGCATGAAATCCATAATACTGCAGTAAAATAAGGGGATCATAAAAGTTACTCTGATAGTTTAATTTGTGCTGGATTCAAGTTGTTAATGGCTTACAAGATGGATACAATTAGATGGATGTTTATGTTCATCAGTGCAGTATAAAATTTGTACTGCGACACATGCAGCATTCACCATTCACATGATTGAGTTTCCACAATATATATGCAAGCAAACTTGCTTTTTGTCAATTTCCCCAGAAAGTGACTGTTCGTGACTTGAAAGCAAAGTTTGCATCGATCGGTTATACTGGTGACTACTGGCTACAATCTGGAGGGCGTGCCCTGCAAGATGACACACATCTGAGTGAATACAACATTAGTAGTAATTCTGAAATTTTTGCTTTTTATCGAGTACATGGAGGAGAAAATTCCAAGCTGAGAAGTCAGTTTGTATGAATAAACATTGAACTGATGTCTTTATTTTGTGAATAGAGCCTCCACAGTGTTCAATTCAGTAGTTTGTGTTTGTTCCAATGGTTTGAATGATTGGTTGTTGGCTACACAGCATGTGTCAGTGCACTGCTACCCCCTAAAATCATATTAATTCTAAATGTGAAATACATTCAAATTCTGGCTGGCTGAAATATTTCTGAGCAAAAAATAATAATTATAGCGTTTTGCACCACTATGCCATCAATCTGCTGCTGTTTCAGTAAACACAACAAGATGGCAGCTAAGTTGTACCGATGACCAGTTCTGAGTAACATCACAACTCCATATCAACTGTCACACTGCCCATCACCTTCATGCTGAGGTCCCTACATTAGCTCACAGTAGCAGCCCCACTGACAGCAAAGGTAACCATCATACCTCAGCAACTCCAATTATTTGTACATTTTGCTCTCTGTGATCACCTCAATGTTGGCATGGGGTGTGTACTAATAATGTAGAACTGCCCACGTTGTTACCAACCAGCACAGCATGCATCTTTTTAGCATTGAAGAAGTCATGAAATGAAATCTGTGAATTTTATAATCTGAGTTATTGTTGGTCCTCAGAACAAGTTGCTACTAACATACATGTATAGTAGGATCTACATCAGTACAACTAATAAAAGCCTCTTTTTAATTTATCATGCAAAGTGGAATTTCCTCAAAATGTTTGCCACACCCATTCTGTTAATAGCATGGGTCATATGTGGGTGAGTAAGTGGTGTATAGGCTGAAGGATTTTACAAAGGTTTATACCACATATTTAACTGAAGCTGATTATTTAAACAGTAGTACATGTACCTCCATAGCATTATGACAGGGGATTGCCTACAGTAAGTCAAATGACTATGCTATATCTTTCGAAAGCGTATAGCTTCTTCAGCTGCTAGCTGGTTGCACGTTCTCATCCAATTCCATATAGTTATATGGTTGTCTTCACAAAGCGAAAGCTAGATTGAACGCGAGGATACAAATACCACACTCGATTTTGGATGTAAGTAACCACCAGTACTAGTGTACTGTACAATAATTAACCATAACGATTAATTATTTCATGCTGCACAACCTACAAAAGTGCATTTTGAATCACCTGTGTATGTGGCAAAATTAACACCATAGTAGAAGTATATGGCCAGATGATTTGGCTTTTAGGATCTGCCTTGGAAACTTGAGTAGCGGGTCTACACGGCGTGCTATAAGGGAGAAACGCTTGATAAATGCACCATCCTCCATTCAATGTATGTATTTTCATAAAACCCAGTTTCGAATTAGCTGTGTGCACATTTTGGCAGAACAAAATAATACAAGAAGATGCATTCAGAGTACCTCTGTCACTATTAGGCCTGGAAACATAGTTACGGGTCTCCAGCAAAGAATTGTACTCATTTGAATGCAAATCTCCATTGACGTTCCATACTTCATTATTTTATGACGCGCGTCGCGGGTTTCAATTATTCATGTCCGCTATTTCTGGCCATGGGATTTGCGGACGTGCACATACGCGATTTGCGGACGTGCACACATGTACATCTGGGATTTGCGGACTTGCACATACGCGATTTGCGGAAGTGCAATTGTTTCCACGTGGTTGCCACGTGGCAAACACGTGGCAACCACGTGGCAAACACGTGGCAACCACGTGGCAAACACGTGGCAACCACGTGGCAAACACGTGGCAAACACGTTGTAACCACGTGGCAAACACGTTGCAACCACGTGGAAACAATTGCACTTCCGCAAATCGCGCATGTGCAAGTCCGCAAATCCCAGACATGCATGTGTGCACGTCCGCAAATCGCGTATGTGCACGTCCGCAAATCCCAGATGTGCATGTGTGCACGTCCGCAAATCGCGTATGTGCAAGTCCGCAAATCCCAGATGTGCATGTGTGCACGTCCGCAAATCGCAGATGTGCACGTCATGACAGCCGCTACCCCATCGGGGTCTGGGGCGGAGCCCTAACCGTTTTGCAACTCTCGCACTTTTTAAGTCAAAAAACATAGCATAATAGCATCATGTGGTTATCAGCATTATTACTTTTAATGCACGCTGTACACATACCAAACAATGTTAAAACATACGCAATCTATGTTCATTGCCAGAAACAAAGTCGTTGGCAATTGATGTCGGTCGCGCTGTTGATCCCCGACGATAACCACCTCAATTGCTTCGCGATGACAATGGTTTTGTTGATATTTTAGCTTCTGAAACGCATTTGTTGCATCTTTCCAATAGGTGTATCCCTTGCGTGCTCAGTAACAAATGCTGGGTCTCGTTTGCATATACTGCTCAAGAATTTGCATGCCTTCTAATCTTTGTCCGCTTTTAATTAAACACACGTGGCAAAATGCCGATTCGTTGGTAGCATTGTAATGTAACCATGGGTATCTAAGACACCAATCTGCCCTATAAAGGGCCTTTCTACTTTCTTTGCGCTAGCAAATACACGTTTTGGAAAGGCAAATTAAATTGCATGGGATTAAGAAACTTTTCGAGAACGTTTGCAATCGCGTTTGCAGTCATTCCCGTAGAGCACGTGTGCTATATAGAGCGCTGCTGCGTGTAATTCATCAAAATCTTGTTAGAGCACCGTTTCTTTCCAGAAATGTTGAAACAGGCGCGCTAGCGTTAATGGCTCGTTTAAACACGAGCTTTTTTTTTTTTGGTGGGAGTGGTGGGGGAGGGAGGCTTAGTACACGTACTCTATGGTCATTGTAAACTAGTAAACCAGCACAACCTTGGGCTTTGACACATGGCAAGTAAGATGATATGGTCCACGGCATACTCTTAAGCACGTCCCTGATCTCGCCGCGTACGACACGCAGTGCGCGCATGCAGACTCTCCATTAGGGTGAATAGAGGAGTTGCTGCTATAAATAAAGTTGCTATTAATATGTACCACGTGAGATAGATTCCTGCTCTCCGTTGTTCGCTCTCACACAGCAAAAAAAAACGCGTCAAATCAATTATTGATTCACAATTGATTTCACAGTAAAATCAATCGCAAATCAAGCGCACTTGGTTTTGCTGTGAAATCATGCGTTGATTTAACAATTGATTTAAAATCTGTTGCGAAATCAATAATTGATTTGATGCGTTTTTTTTTGCTGTGGATCGTCCGCTTATTGTTTTCTCGTGCCCAGTATTATTGCAAAGATGTAAGGCGCACGTGACGCACTTGCAACTCCTCCAAAATACCAACCGGTCGGTTGAGGCTGTTCAAAATTTCTAACAACCGGTTGAAGCGGTTTTTTAGCCGAAATAGAACCAGTTGAGGCGGTTATTTGATTCTCGCAATCGGTTAACCGCCGGTTAACCGGTTAACCGGAGCTCCGGAACAATAGTAGAGCCAATCAATCCTGGTATCCTCTTATCCCCAAACACTGCAACAAAAGAAAATGAATTGTTTGTACGTTTTGTTGTGAACAATTGCATGATTGTTTACAATAATATTGTTAAGATGGAAATATAATTTTATTAATTACAAGGAAAACAAAAGAATCAGTACTAACTGGATTACACTTTTGCACTACCGATTCTAATGCAGTAATTTTTCAGTATTAAATTCATAGTACTACATTGTATAGCAAAGTTAAGGTTGCTGAGTGTAGTCCTGAGATGCTTTGATTGCCACCACACTTGAACTCGAGCTGTTGCAACACGAATTCAATGTCTTCAGGTCCTGCGTGCAGCAGCACGGTGCCATGGCAACATGATCACTAGCAGCATGATGCTCACCTGACTGAGTAGACACAGCACACTTGTTACCAGTGTCAATGTCTTCTACCTCTGATTTTTCTTTCCGAACAGAAAATGATTGATTCAGTTGATCTGAATTTGAGTATTTCACGATGGCCACTTGGCTTTCTGTTTCTCCAAATACATTTGAAACGCTATTGATTTGCAGGGTGGGGAGCATCTGAAGTTGCAGTGAACAGACTGAGTGATTAGGCATAGAAGGCAGAGATGCACTTCTGCCCATATAAGGTTCCGCACGTTCCTCGTGTCCATGCAGTGTGTCGTCAAAAACGGGTATACGAGTGGAAGCATTAACCTTGTAGGACCTGGCTATAACTTTGCCGCGCGTTTCCTTGCAGGTGTTTTTTGACCTGCCCAGGTGCATTCTAAAATGAATTGCGTCGAGTGCTTGGCGGTAGCAGGGGATGCGCTTGACCATTGATCGTATACGATGGCGAAAATTTTCGGTAATGATGGAATAGATAAAAGGATTGGCACACGCATTAAGTGGAAAGATGAAAACAACCAACCATTTCATCCGTTCAAGGCTAAAAAATGACCATACTACAAAGATGATAGGAAACCAACACACAAAGTCTGCCACGATAAGAGGTACCGTTTTCCTAAGTAGCGTGATAGTATCTTTTCTTCTCTGCCCTATTGCTGGGGATCGACATACAGTAAAGAAGATTGCCACATAGGAGGCTATTATTATTAGGAAGGCAACTACACGCATTGCTAACAGCACTCGAATGTAGATCTTGTCAGACTCTATGTCCTCATTTGTAAAAATTGGGATACACAGCTCAGAACTTGGGGAGATAGTGTTTCGTATTGTGCCATTAATGACAGGGAACGCTGCAAATAGAAGTGAGGTCAGGCAACAGACGACTGCTATAATGATTGCAGTGGACATGCTGATTCCTGGTTTAGGACTGCGATAGATTGTGTAGACACGATCAATAGTGATGCAAACCATCATACAGCTGGACAGCTCAGCAGAGAAAATGGCAATGTAGGCTGCTGCCGAACATGCTGGAGTATAGTGCCATTGCGACATCTGGTAGAGCGCACCGTTTGTCTTCGCATCAATAATATTAAATATGGCCAGATATACACCAATGCAGAAGTCTGCAAATGCAAGGTTTGAGATGAAGAATTGCGGTACCTTTATTTTTTCCTTTGAAGCCAGCATGACAAAGAGTACAAAGATGTTCCCGAGAAGGACAAACACGAGTATTAACCAAGTCAAAACTTGCAGTGACATTTTATTCGAGGGACTGATGCACACGGAATCGTGCCCGCTATACAGCATAGGATAGCAAGTTACATTGAACGAATTTTCCCACTTACAGCACTGGGCAGGATACGTAAAATACAGCACCACTGGTTGAACACACGCGCATAATTTCAGATCTGGGACTTGATTTAACTCGGTTACATTAAACAACGAAAGGAATATCAAATTTGGAAAACCACTTTCTGGGATTGCCCATTCCGAAAACGTATTAGATGACAAGTCAAGTATCTGAATGGAAATAGAATTATTTTCAAAGGCTTTCGGTGATATAGATGCGATTTTATTGTTGCTTAGATCAATATTACTTGTGGTCTTTGGAAATACATTGTCTTGGAGTGTCTCAATATTGTTGTAACTGAGAACAACTTGGATAAGGCTCACAAGGTCTTCAAAGATACCTAATGGCAGCTCCCTTATTGCATTATAGTCCAGGTAAAGATATTGAAGGCTCTCCAAACCTTGGAATATACCACTAGGCAGTGAAGTAATATTGTTGTGGCTCAAGTAAATTGCAAAAAGGTTGCTTAGGTTATGCAAGTTTGGAAGGTCAATAACATTATTGTTTGTCAAAATCAACTGCCACAGGCTTATGCAGTCATTCAAGGCATTGTTACTGACCATAGCAATATTATTGTTGCTGAGATCAAGTACACCGAGGCGTGACATACCACTAAGGTCACTCTCGCCAAGTTGTAGTATTTGGTTGTCATGGGCACGAAGCTGCTCTAATGTGCTTCTGGAAGTGGATAGATTAGGTAATCTTGTCAGCTGATTAAAGCTAATGTCCAAGTACCACAGATTATTGAAATCAACGTCTAGATTCTCAAAGTTTGCATCCACTAATCTGTTATTATCAAGGTAAACTTGTCCTGTGAATATTGCTCCAGAGATAGAATTTATTCTATTATTAGAAAGCACCAGCTCTGAAAAACTGCTGAAGTCAATATCACCTATCATGGTAAGGTCATTATTGTTCAGTTTCCTATATGATGTAAAAAAAATAAAATACAATGTCAATACTGCACCTTTGAAACAATGAAGATTATATGGATTCATTTCAGTCTATATGTGGTTAACAGCTACTGAAATTCTATAATGCATGCATTATGGCAAATGTTATCCTTTTGTGACAATAAAGTCATGCTTTAATAACGGCTGTCCGTATACATGTATTTTCACAGAAAAAAAAATCAATCCGATCCACTAGTGTTATAGTGTGGCTACGCGCCAGACTACCACTAGAGATTTGTATGTAGACCATATTATCTATTATCAGTATTACACTAGCATTAAAAGCCCGTGACAGCCCGAATCAATGTTCAGAAATCAGAATAGATTACATCTCTACAAGCGTATCGAGGATGTGCATGTATGTTACTATATACGCAACGTACATAACACCCCCGCACAACTCAGGCATACACAGGCACACACCGTCCAAATATATATACATAATATTATATCTATGGCTATCCTTAGAAATAGCCAATCAGTTAATAATAATATACTAACTAATGTTTTCTGGCTGTTAGAATTACGGCTAATAGGAAAGTGTATAGTTGAAACTCGCGTGCCTGTTGCAAATTCACATACACAATTGAGCCGGTTTCGCACGAATATACATGTGTATAACTATACATGTATGTAACTTACAATGTTCTAATGCTAGATTGGTTGAAAGCGCCGCTATGGATGGTGCTGATTCTGCAATTCTGAAGTGACCTGCAAACAGATTATTATCATGATCAGTGAACATGCTTGCGGCAATTCTGTACTGATATACATGTATAGCTATTTATCAATGTTCCTAAGTTCGCTACCAAGAATTAGGTTCTGTCGGTTGTATTATGTACAAGAACACTAAATATGAACGCATAGAGTGCTCAGCAAAGCATAAAATCATTCTGGTACACGATGGACAAAGCCACGGTATATAGATATGGCATCATTGGCATGCAGTGTCAGTGCACAACGGAACCTCTACTGGCATCCATAGCATCGAATCACTGATTTTGCTTCCTGTGTCAGTATGGCATATAGCCTACACTGGCGTTCTTTAACTTGAAAGGCTGCTCTGGGGTATATAAAATGGGGATTCCGCGGGGTTTTACATATAGGATCTAGGAAATAATTAGCACAGGGAGATGTGCCACTGCACGAAGCGTGGAAGCTACATGTATAGTGCTCTGGGTTGCTGTTCAATCTATTTTTCAGCGTTAACGTTAACGCACCCAGGCTGATGCATGCAGCTGCTTAGATTAAGTTTAGTACATTTTGGGTCGGTTTCGGATTTGGGAATTTGTTTAATTTTTGGGTGTGTGGCTGTGGGAAACAATGTCGACTTTCAATTTCACATCAAGTCCATCATGCACATGTAATAATAGCAACTTACAGAGTGTCTACTGCAAGGCCATAAAATAGATTCGCTTCTAACACTTGTATGGGGTTGTAGTCAAGGTTAAGCTCTTGCAAGTGCTTAAAGATGCTGAAGAAGTTCTGTTCCACTGTTTGAATGCTACAATTCTTCAGCGACCTGTGAATAAAAATGTGCTGGTATAATACCGGCCGGTATGATGTGAACGTATACATGTATATTATATACAAGCAGCATCGATACCATGCAAGGGTATACCACATGCATGTAGTTAGTGCATGTTTACAGAGCAAGAGGGGGAAAAAAAAAATCAAATTCTAATTTTCAAGAATATTGCATTATTACATATATCCTTCATGAACATATACAGATCTTCCATGTGACTGCTCCGTAATCAGTCGCAAACGATGATACAAATGGATGCAAAAATCATGTGCATGTGATGAAAAAGTGCCAGCATGTATACTGAAAGTACAATTGCATTTTTTTGTACTTGTACATGTACATGTCTCTATACTTACAAGATGTTGAGAGAGGGAGCAAAGTCTTCAAAGGATGCAGCTTTTAAATGAGGAAAAACATTTCCATCTAATATACTGAAAAACATAAAAGACAATTTGATAACACATAGCCTGACATGCTACAGCTCCATGCTGGTATGTTAGCAATGTGAACTTGTAATGGTGGTTGTCTCATGGGTTGCATGGTTTTATATGTTTTAACGAGTGATAGCTCAAAGTTTGCTAAAGAGAACCGCCAAGTGCAGTGCTACAGATTCACCTTGCCACACAATTGTTATGTCCCATAAAAAAAGGTATGAACTGCATGGAGTTGCATATGATCTAATAAATGGGCTTGATGTGCAATGCATCAAAATCTCAAATACCAATTTCAATTGAGTGGAATATGATTTTTGGTTGTTTCATAATGACATAGGGTAAGTTGTCACATTCAGATTCCATTCTGAGTGCATTTACAGTTATGAATCATGAAGCAAAACATTACAAGAAGTGCACTTGTCATGAATTGTAATTATTGTAAACAGTGATTTTTGTTACCGTGCTTTTTTCATTCATAATGATCACATTGTGGAACTGAAATTTTTATTTTTGTAATGGTATGTGAAAATATAGCTTATATTCTTTCTTTTGGCTGATTGTACTCAGCCCAATGGTGTAAGTTGGCCACTAGAGATGGGGCCGGGTCATCACAATGTTGTGCAATTCTCATCTGTGCATTAATTAACGGGTGGGTAGAGGAGCCCACAATACTCCCCCTATATCCCGGCCTAAACGTATGTATGTATGGCCTGCTAACTTAATTTTAATTTATATATAGTCGTTCGTTATTATGGGTATTTACAGATGAATGCGCATGATCAATTTCCAACGCGTTATATGCACGTGTCTCAAATGATATATTCAGTAAAGAAATAAGCTAAAGTAATTACTCATATTCTCATTCGAGTTGCTTGCATGTTGCCTGGAGTAAAAAGTGCATCAGTTAAACGTACATGCATGCATTAATATGCAGGGAGCAACTGATGTGGAGCCCACTTGAACACAGCAATACCATAACACTTCAACTGACATTAGAACATCGTGCACTCTCCAGGCAACTTACAGCTCCTCTATGCCTGTTATGCTGCCAAAATCGGTGGCCGACATCAACTCCTCTATTTCTGTTACGTTGTCAAAATCAGAGGCAGACAGTGGATTATTGCTTAGGTACCTGCAAGTAGTGATGTTGCAATAACTGACCCAAATTATATTCCATGCACCTTTTATTACAATTCTTTGCTATATACTACTGCATACATTCCGCTGCTAATAATACAAAATGTTTCAGATGTAAACATGAATGCATTTTGTAGTAACAAACTTCAGTAGCATCCACATGTAGGATAAAGTACGATAATCGGATTACTTACAATGACTTCATTCGCACAAGATTTCTCATAATTGCTGAGGGCATTGAACTGAAATTATTATACGACAAGTCCCTGAGGCAAAAAACGATTTTTAAAAGGAATAGCATTGATGTCAAAATACTTAAAACAACACAAATTCATTCATCATATGGTATGTAATACCAATTAATGTCTAATGTACCGGACGTCATCCCGGCCCGGGGGTACATCCCTTTTTATATTTGACGGCGCACACTCATTGTACAGGTTCTTTGTAGCTTGGCCCGAAATTGACAAGCTCTAATTCTTTTTCTCTGGTCTCGAGTTAGCGAAGCTATTTGATTGCGATACGCCGCCCACGTGGTTACGATAACGTTGACTTGGTAACTCGAACAAGCATGAACTAGCGTGACTAAAAAAAAACACGCCTAGGACGTAAAACGTGGTTCAACGTCCTTAACACGTTTTTCAGCCACAGTCGAGTTTTGTCGAGTTACGTACGAATCACCAACGTTATCGTAATCGCGCGTGGTATTAGTTACCATGGCAACAAAATCCAGCAGTGCTGTTGTTGTTGTACAGGAAGGGTTCTGTCACGAAAAATTTGGTCCGGGGAAAAAATCGGTCCGGCCGGACCGATTTTGGCGACCAAAAGTGGTCCGGCCGGACCGAAAATGACGCCAAAATTTGTCCGGGCAACCAAAACTGGTCCGGGCACATAACACCTTGAACACGTGGAGCATTCGTTTTGAAAATGGCTGATTCAAGTGAAGAGGGAGATGCCAAAAGTGCGGGGGACCTAGTAGAAGAAGCATATGAGTACTTGGTAAGAAATGTGTACCCTGTGGGTGCAAGCGTAGCGCGCAAGCGGTGCATACGAAGAAAGGCTCAGAAATTTGTTGTGAAAGATGGAGAAATGTACTTTAAGAAGAAGAAGAAGGGCAAGGTTTGTTATGCACACCTACTGTGTCGTCCGCACGTCATGGGTTGAGCTTAATTATTATAGATAATGGAAATACGATTTGTCGGAGTTAAGAAAGAGCAGCGTCGTATTCTGAAGGCTTGTCATGTGGATCCGATGTCCGGGCACATGGGAGTGAAGCGCACTTTGAACAGGATCAGCGAGCGGTTCATTTGGCCTGGAATGGTCAAAGATGTGAATGATACGGTGAGCGGACATGCAACGTATAATAGAATTCTATAAAGTCCATACCTGAATTTAAATAACCGCAGGTCGCCAAATGTGACATCTGCCAGCATGCAAATCGGAAACACATACATACAGCCCCAGAACTACACTAGGTTCCAGTGAAGTCACCATGGAATCACATTGGCATTGATTTTGTTGGGCCACTTGTGAAATCTAAGTCAGAAAATCAATACATCCTGACTGTGTGTGACTACTTCTCCAAATGGGTAGAAGCAGTCCCACTTCCATCTAAACATGCAATTGGAGTTGCCAATGCACTCTACAAGGTAGGTCAATGAAGCAACGTTTTCCTATGTGTAATTACATTATAATTGCATTTACATTGCAACTGAGATATATATGTGCATGCTTATTATTTTAGAAATTAAGTTATGGTACATTAATATAATGCCATGCCCACTCCAGGCCCTTAGCCAGGAGGGGGGGGGGGGGGGGGGGGGGGGCCCAAGAGGCTGAGTTCCCCCCCCCCCCGTCAAATGTCCTGGCTACGGGCATGCACTCATAGTCTAATTCACTGCATGTATTCTATCCTTGCAGATTTTTATGAGAATGGGTTTGCCCAAGATCATTACAACAGACAATGGCACTGAATTCAAAAACGAATTAAACAAACACCTTATGGATCTCCTAGGTATAGATCACCGGCTGACAACAGCGTACCATCCACAGGTCTGTAATATGTCTGCATTCATTTTGTCCGTGCTACAATAAATTATTGTGTATGTTAAAAGTAGTGAAGCCATTTTTGAAGTTAAATCCAATTATTACTTAAAGGAATGAGAAGAAATGTTTAAGGAACAACACTGTAGATTTTATATTTTGTTTTCTCAATACCTAAAAGGAAGACAGACCTTTTCCATATTTAATAAGGGTTAATGGACTCGTTTAAATTTAAATGATTGGTTGAATACCATTAAAATTATGCTTTTATCCAGTGCCAACTTCACATTCATTTTATAGGCCAATGGTCTTGTTGAAAGACTTAATCAGACCTTGCATTGTCAAATTTTGCAACGTGAAGAAAACCAATTGGGATGATGTTCTGAATACCTGTGTTTTTGCATACAACACTTCTTGCCACGAAAGCACACTTTATACGCCGTTTGAGATTATGACCAATTGATTTCCAAATGCATGTAGACATAGCAGAGAAAGTTGAGGAACCTTTTAACCCAAATGCTTCTGACATAGAACGAATTACTGATGAAAGAATAAAGGTACTGAAACAAGCGAAAGCAAATATTCAATTGGCACAAAAGAAGCAGAAGCTAGAATATGACCGGAAACATGCTAACCCAAAAGCCTATGAATTAGGTGCAAAAGTCCTAAAAAAGGATTTCAAAAGGAAAAAAAGGAGAGGAGGAAAATTGGACTACAAGTATGTGGGCCCATTTACTATAACAAAGTGTCTTGGAAAAGGTTTGTACTCACTTCAGTCAATTGAAAACCCAGATGTAGTCATCAAGAGCGTAAATGGTGTCCACATCAAACCATATCTTACCCCACACAGTACTTTTAGTACACATTCAAGCTCAAACTCATCCAGTTTCACACCACCAGTAGATAAATCAGTTCTTCATAAGACTAAAGTTGTACTTTCCAGTGGTGATTCATTCCACAAGAGAGGTGACTCATCAGCAAGTAGTCCTACATCCAAGTCTCAGCACTCCAAAGAAACAGAGCTAGGCCACTCTCCAACATCTTAGTGCTAGCAAACAACATATGGAAGAGCATTATTATGCTGATAATCACTTAAGTAATGTTCAAGATGATGGCAATCCGTTTTATGCGTGGAAGTGTGTGACGTATACATTAGAAGGCTGTAAAAGTGAAAGCTTAAATGTCTACGATCATGAAAGTACTCAAATGGGTGACCTTGCATTTGTATTGGAGTCTTCCAAGCATATCACAGTACCTGAATTGCCAAATCCCCATAGTAAGATGGTTGCAAGTACTCCAACTTTAAGTGGAGGATATTTTACACCAATGGAAGATGGAAACTTATCTCCAATACCAGTTTATAATGTGCTGAGCCACTATAAGGAGAGCTGTATTCAACCTGCACTTTCCACCACTGCCTCTATCTCAAACCCCACATCCTCGCTTGCTTGTCCATCACAGGTTCCTCAATCTAGCAGCTGTTCACAGAGAGATTTTCCAAAGAGTCCAAATTCACAAATGCAATTAAAAATTGCTATCACAAAGGATGAATGTCATTTGAAAAGCAAACACCATAAGAGCCACAGTGAAAAACTTGATGTGATTCCTAGTGAAGAAAGTAAATGATTATGATTATATTCAATTAAATTATGCATTTGTTTATTTCCACAGAACAAAAGAAATCTCAAGGGTTACAAGTTTGGATACCACGACTGAACCTACTAGCTGAAGACAACCAGGCCATTGAAGAAGGAAAATGGTTATCAGATCGTGTTATAAATGCTGCACAGGAACTACTGAAATCCATCAGTACTTCCATTGGCGGGCTACAAAATGCCTTGTTGGCACAAAACTTGCAATTCACTATTGAAAGAGACAGGTTTGTACAAATTTTACATGTTTCGGGGAATCACTGGATTACAATAGCAAATAATGGATGCACAGGTGGAGAAATAAAGGTTTATGATAGCATGGGACATTCTGATCTTCCAGAGGAGACTAAACAGCAAGTAGCTGCGTTGATTTTTACCATAGTCAATAAGATCACACTGACATTTCAGACTGTTCAACGGCAACAAGATAGCAGTAGTTGTGGTCTATTTGCGGTTGCTTTTGCTACATCTCTTTGTTTTGGATCAGATCCAAGTACCATAATGTATGATTTGGAAACCCTAAGGTCCCATCTTAAGCATTGTTTTGTATCAGGAATCATGGAGCCTTTCCCAGGCAAGGAAATAAAGGCTCGAAGGCCATATAGCCATGTACAATATGATATATTTTGCAGTTGCAGGCTGACAAGAGGAAAGGAAAAGATGGCCAGATGTGACAATTGTCTGGAATGGTTCCACAAATCATGCGAAAAAATTCCTGGTTGTGTGTTCTCTAAGAGCCAGAAGTGGTTTTGCCACTCTTGTAACTCCTCAACATAAATGCATTTTTAATTCACCATTTATTGCATGCACATGCAGCATGCATGCTTTTTGCTTATATATACATCATTCACTAACCATGTACTGTGCATGCACTATGTATTTATTCCATTCATGTATTACGCTTACGTACATGTACATGTACAAGGCGCCGGCCTCTACTACAGTGTATGTACCCCAGATATTGTATAAATTGAGCAATCAAGCCTGAAAAATTGCTAGGACAGGCTTTGCGTGTTTTGTTAAGTACGAACTCATTGGACGAAAAGCGGACCATTTTTGGCAAGGTAGGACCATTTTTGGCGGACAGATATGGTCCGGGCGGACCACTTTTGGCGACCAAAATCAGTCCAGCCGGACCACTTTTGGCGACCAAAAGTGGTCCGCCGGACCACTTTTAGGTAGGACCACTTATGCCATGACAGTTCCGTATGGGTATGTCCTGCATGCATGCACAGTACACATGTTTTGTATGCCATGCATTAAATCAGTAGGACGCTGACAGGCACACACTATTAGTCTTCGCAGCACACACATCTTGTTTATAGCATCGGATACACACCACGATACAGAACGCAGCCACTTATACCTTCATTGGCATACACACGACGCCTATTCGTGTTCGGTCAATATCGGTCTTAAATAGACAGGTTGGCACTGCTTCCAGTTATTCCGCGAGAGCACTGTTTGATAAAGACGTCGATATTTCATTTTTCATTTTCCAATACACAGACGAGACACCCATAAGGTGGACAGGCCAAAAGAGCAGAGGG
>OX442419.1:2255027-2598631 GCA_949361645.1 Spongilla lacustris | reverse complement strand
CCTCACCGCAACGATCATGACTACCGAATCGATCCATTGCGGTCATCGGATCGATTGTCCAGCTAGCGCATTGCAGTCGAACTAATCATAATATGCTAATACCACCCAAACCCGCGGCCGGATCCAGTTTCTTACTGAGTTTACAGAACTTTGGAGCCTGACCATTTAAATAATAGAGATGCTTTTGAGGCGTGGGATTTTGAGCAAGCTTTCTTTAAAATATCATATGTAGCGCACTATCGAAGGTCTACAGACCAAGAGCAAGTCAGTGACCTATGCTCAAAGGCCTACTTTGTAAGTTTTTTTTTATATTTCCAATCCAGCTGTGTGCATCTCATTCAGATTCCGGGCTTTATTTCTCGCAGCTACCATTGATATCGAAGGATCTCATCGGGTTAGGTGACGGGTACAGCCGGATTTATCGAATAGGCCTACCACTCGTCCGTCTCCGGCCACGCTTCTGGCACCACGGAACGGAAACCAACAGTACCTACTAGTCATACCTGACATTTATGTGTGTGTGTCCGCTCAGTCCACTGATCAGGTTATCACAATCTCTTTGCATATGCATGTGCGTGTACGTCTGTGAAGTGTGTGCAGTGTTGTCTTGGGTGTGTTTATTTATAAGGTGTGCTATTGATAGTTTTTACGTCTCATCTGTAGAGCAATCCAACTGATCTAAGTTGATCTCTTTGTACATGCATCTGCACCTTTAAAAAAAGATTTAAATGGTACATGTTGATGTACCCAGCCTCTGTGTGCGTGCGTGCATGTGTGTGTGTGTGTGTGTGTGTGTGTGTGTGTGTGTGTGTGTGTGTGTGTGTGTGTGTGCAAGGAGCTAGAAGTGTGCATAAGGTAGCATTGAGAGCTCTTTGATATCTTTGTTATTCAGGTCAAACAATAATTTGGAATCATGAAAGTCTTTAAGAACCAGAATCTATAGATGGATTCCTTGTTGAAGGCCAGTGCTGCAGCCTTTGCTGAAATATTGCAGGCACTAATAACTGGAATTGAGGAGATTTAATCAGTCATGTTGAACACTTGAAGACATCCTTTTATCACATTACTGTTCTGCTAGTGATTGAAGTAAATGTGCTCTCAGTTGTTTTATTTTTGTGGATGTTGTTTATCACCCAAAAAAATCAGATTTTGTTTAGCTTGCATGCTTTGTAGCACCTGCATTGAGATTAAACCAAAAAAACAAACACTGATCTAGACATAAATAACAATATGGTGATACTTAAGATGTAAATCAACACTGAGACAAATCCTATAAATAAATAAAAAGAAATACAATGAGAACTTCAAATAATGTATGGTATCCTTGTTTGCAGACACAAAATCTTTCACTATAGATCGAATTATGAGTTGAAGGAATGATTTTTTAAGAATTACATGTAAGGTCTAATACTGCACTATGGTGTGTGAGATCATAATTGGGCATCATGAAGGTCTTTAAGAACCAGAACCTAAATGGATTCCTTGTTGAAGGCCAGTGCTGTAGCCTTAGCTGAAATTGCAGGTGATATACCTTGCTTGCAGGCACAGAATCACTATATGTCCTCTAGAAATTCATGATTCAAAATGCTGCCCGCTGATAGCTAAGTGTTGTTTTTGTTGGGCACTAAAGTAAGAATTTATTATTATTTTCCCCACCATCTGCACTGTTCCATGCATGCAGAACCGGCCTGCTTTCAAAGAAGAGCAGAAGAATAGATTGAGAGAAGGAAAAAGCTATAATAGTTCCAAATAGCTAGTGGTACACCTAATAGTGTATGGAGACACCACCTTGCATGTCTTCAAAAACGGATGGAATATCAAGTACCAACATCCACCGAGAAGAATAAAAACAAACTGCTTCGTGCTGGACCGGCTTGAAGTAAAACTTGTCGAGTTACTTAAAAAAATGACAGGTGAGGAGTTTAAGGAACTTCTTATATCATATTTTCCAAAGGTAAAGGATTTGCAAACCACAAAAGAAGTGGATCTTGAACTGTTGACAACACCAGAAGTATTGAAACAGTAAAGGTACCTATAATGTACCATTGCAGTGGTACTTTGATTTACTAAATGTATATGAGTCTCCTCACAATGTATAAGCTTGATAATGTACACCCTGTAAATGTGCATGTATTTATAGATGGATGTTTGTCACACTTTTGGGTACAGTTTTCCTGACTAACTACACACTAAGGTCATCATTAGTATATACGAGTAGCTACATGATTTATGAATCATTGAAAGGAGGGATGACAAAAGCACTGATGCAATAAATATATGCTTGCATAATTTCATTTTTGTAATGACGGCATTATTATTTGACAGCTGTAGCACTTAAAGCCACGAAAGGAGGCCCTTATTTGTGAACAGTATAGTTAGACAAAGTCTATTTATTTACCTTATGATCTTAGGGAGATGTATCTGAAGAGAAGGTGAATGTGTTTTCAGTTGTGATTGATTTGAGCTTTTGACTTAGAAATTTCAGGAGGACATAATGATTCTGTGCATGTGTACCTGCAAACAAGGGATATATGTGTAGATGGGCTATATATATATATGGTGCAGTAGAAGATTATTTTTAAAATCATTCTATCAACCCAGAATTCTTCTGACATTGATCTAGTGAAGGATATTGTGTCTGCAAACAAGGCTACTATATGTTATTTAAAGTTCTCATTGTATTTCATTTTTTACCAACTAGAGGATTTACCTGATTAGATATAACCATATTGTTATTTATATCTAGACCAGTGAAGTACTATAATTAATGCTTTCTGTGTTGTTTGTTTTAAAAACATTTATCTCAATGCATCAGTATTAATATATATTGTTGATGAAATTGCTTTAAGCTAATTTATCTTCTTTGGAACCACTGAGAATTGCAATTAGGCAAAACATTGTTTTCATTGATGCCAGGAAGCAAATAAAAGTAGCTTTGATCCTTCTAGGCTGCTTAACGTATTATACATATGTACTTTATGAGGTCAACATATGTACTTCTTCATGCACATGCAAATAATTAATGGCGTCCTTACTGGCATGCATGCATGCAGGCACATCAGTTTTACTATCTAGGTGTAAACACTGCAATGTTCAGAATTGTGCAAGCTAAAGGTTCATTTACAAACGTAACATAGCTGTTGATGTTTGTGATATACTTGATGATTTATACAGAAGGTAGCAGAATGAGTCACATAGTATTGTACTAATAGATAGCTGTTTGTATGCAGTGAATGCACTATTTGAGATTGGAAATAGCAAGATGCCATCACTAATAGAAACAACATAAAGAGCTTTACTGCTAAACTATTATTGTACCATTAAATTTAAAGTAGCTATGGCTATGGATCAATTCATAGAGAGATTTAAAACATTACGTGTGCATTGTTCTGTCACACTTCACCGACAACAGATTGAAACGACATTTTGTTTATTATTATATATCTTTGTCTTCACATTCCATTTTACGTTTCTTCATAGGGATGGATGCAATCCTTGCTATGGAATTTGACAAGGTGCCATTCATATCATTCCCAACAGCCGGCTTCAACTTGTGAAATGGAACTGAGGCAAGGATATGTTATAGGAAACGATGGATTTGATTTTAAGAGTGCATTTCATTTGTTATTGAGTATGTTTTTTTCTGCATTTTAACACTGTTCATTGATAGGCCGGCATCATGTTTATCATAATTGTAAAAGCATAGATATACTGTAAAACAATCTCTTGTTGTAAATCTACCGCATCAGTATAGTTAGTGAAATTGTTTTAAGCTAATCTATCATTTTTGGAACCAATGAGCCGGAATTGCAATTAGGCAGAAATTTGTTTTCAATGATGCCATGGAGAAAGCAAACAGAATCGAAGTAGCTTTATTGTATTGTGCTGTACTGTATGAGGTCATGCCACATACGTACTTAATCATGCACAAGCAAGCAATATTAAAGGTATCCTTACTGGCATGCATGCAGTTTTGCTGTCTAGGTGTATACATTGCCAATGTAAATTGTGCAAGGATGTTGCGACCATCCTGTTCTTGCTGAAGTGGTGTACATCAGGTTCTAATACAAACATCGCTGTTGATGTTTGTGCTATTCCTGATAATATAAGTGAGCTTGTACAGAAGGTAGTAGAAAAATGTGTCACATAGTATTGTACATGAAGTAGCTAAATCTTTACTTAACCTGCACATGCATAAATAGATAATGGTTGCAAGAAATGATAAAGAGTTGTTTGGTGCTGATTATGCAGCAAATGCAAATAGCATAATGTCAATTGGCAATCACTAATACATTAGAACATTACTTCAGGACAATTAAAGTTAAGGTTGAGCCTCCTGTACAACTCAGACAGCACAGCTGATTTTGTTTTGCCCGATGTTAAGGCAAGACGGGAGGCAAGCATTTTAAATGAATGGCTTCTTTTCCCCAAGCACCATACGACTCTGCAACCAGAGGTATACAACACCACCCCAAGGCATTGCATTTGGGGTCATTTTCTGTGTGTTTACGCTCTTCAGTGGACAACGCACCTGCCACAGCTGACGATCCAGCTACTGATACAATTTTAGGATTTAGCGGTGATGTCACTGAGATATCAAAGGCAGCTGGTTTGCCAAGGGCCCAATTGGGTAGCAAAACGTCTGCGGGGCGTGAGTGGTCATGGTCTGAAGTAAGGTTGCAGCCCATCTCCACCATCACACTCAAGTGGGCTCTACGGCAAGTCTCCACCAACACATTGCACAGATGGTTGTGACGGATGACCACGTCTCCTCCTTTTTTGCATGTCATGGCGTGGTGACCAAGGGGATCTAATGCACTGTTTGGGCATAGGGCACACTGGGAACCATTAGAGGTGTCCAAACCAAGCCACCACTTGACAGCTACCTGGAATACTGAAGGCTCAAGATGAAGGCCGAGACCTTCAGAAGGGACTACAGACAGCCAAGAAGCAGCATGTGGGGATGAGACAGACAACAGACAAGCCTTATCAGCAACAGAAGAAGCAATCAGGATGCTATTGAACTGATATATATCAATCTTGCTTGAAAGTTGCTTTTGATGGACTGGAGAAGAAACTAAACCATCAGTCTGAATTGCATCAGAAGGAGATACGGATGCATTAAATGTCTATGGAGCCATAGCCAGAGGAGTATAGAGATGCAATGAATGCTGCAGGTGAGTGGCGGGACAGAGACCTCATGCCCAACCCTCCTCTGCTTAGGCTTAGCTGGGCTTGCTGCCAGGCAACATCAGTTGTATCAACTGCAGTGCATGATGAAAAACTTCTACGAACATTTTCATCAAAAAGCTCAAGAGAAGCCATAACAAGTGAAGGAGGAGTGGCACGGGCTAGATGTGCAAGCCGAAAGAACACGCCACACATATGCAAGAGCGTTAAAGCAACCTGAGGGTCCACTGCACCAACTTCCTCAAGTCTTTCAAGCAGGGCTCTTGCCTCTAACCTCTTCCTGGAGACAAAGGCTGAGCAAAAATCTTTGTCACCTATTGGAATTCCCAAGATCTCAATTTTGGGATTGCGAGACTGTTTCATGTCAGATGGGAAAGATCTCAGATCACTTTGGCTGAAGAGCTCACATTCACAAAGAGGCCAAGTGATGGACCAATACCTTTGATCAATGCCAGTGCCCTATGTGGGACCAGCCAGCACTCCATCATCATGATAACAGGCATCGAACTGAAGATGTGAACAAACCTCATCTTTAGTGATAGCAGAAATTAGTAAGCTCAAGACCAGGTCAAAAAAAAGAGGTCCTAGTAGATCCCCTTGCTGAACTCCAGATTCAGACTGCAGATGACACATCATGCTCCATAACAAAGGATGTTGCCCATAGCACCAACAGGCCCAAGGGAGTAACTCTGGAAAGTGATTTTTAACTTCGATCAAGAGAGCTTGACGTGACACCAAATTAAATGCATTCTTCAGATCTACCTTAAGAACAACAAATTCAGTATCATACCAATGCTCCTCAACACATCTCCTCAGCCCATGAGCAATTTTCTCTGTGCCAAAAGGGCATGCCACACCAAATTGATGTGGATGAAAAAACTCTGCTGCCTTGCAACACAGACACTTTCCTGTTAGGCGGCAGAGGGTTTCTCCAACAGCAATGGGCTGAACATCCAGGGGGCAATCAGGCTGAGATTTATTCAACGCAGTCAGGTTTCCACCAGCGAGGAAGACAGACAGTTGAGACCGCTCTTCCTGATGCAAGAAGATGAACAACTGCCTTGAGAGAAGACAGAACTGCCGTCTGAAAAGGAGAGTCTGCTGCATCAATAAGATGCTTGACACGGAGACCAGTAGGCCCAGTAGCAGTGAGTTTAGGAAATGATCTCAAAATTGCCATTATGTTAACACTACTGAGAATGCTAACATCAAATTCAGGTGCAGTAGGTGTGATAGGATGTTCACACTTGGGGTGCTTTGTGAATAGCAACTTCCATGTCTCTTCAGAATTTGGTGCAACACCTGATGAAACTAATGCCTGACATGCCTTGCCATAAAGACCATCTTGGGCAAGGGAGATGCTGAGATCACCTGTTGTTTTGAAGAGCTGTCCTTGGCATGATACAATCGGTTGAATGGTAAAGCACGGGCCCTTGCCATCCTCCACAATTCACTGACGCTATCCTTTAACCAAAGGTCACAAAGAGCCTCAATGGGGACTGGTTTATTATGACGGCCTCCTCGCTTAGCACTTGGAAGGATGCACTTTGGAAGCATTAAAAGCTTCAACCAGGAATCTAAGGAGTTCTCAGAAACAACCCTCTGTAAGGATGAAGAGAGAGCTCTTGCGAAGGCATGCTTAGCACGGTTAGGAATAAATTGTATGGTGGCACATTTGAGGCTGAAAACGTCCTCTACATCTGGTGGAAGAGCAGCACTGGAGTTTAAATTATAGGACTGGCTACCAGGGGAGGCTAATACAGATGATATACATTTCAGACTGTGTGAGGACTGACGGGACAAGGTAACCAACTCTGAACAATGATGGCAAATATAAAGACGTTTTCAACCAGGTGTTAGGGACATCACCAGGAAAAATCCCTTTGGCATGACTGGTCATATGGGAGTGCCACATGGATGGAGCAATATGTTCCTTACACCCTTGTACTGCACATGGTTTCCCTTCCGACAGCGATCCTCTCCAGATGGCTCCCATCTTAAAATTTAATTAACTGTAGCTATAGTGTGTTGTGTGTATTACGCATTATTCATGTATCGTAAATATGATTGTAAATAGTATATGTTTTATTTGATATATAATTATTGTTTCTATGCATACCATTATGTTATATAAAGTTAAAGTAGTTATGGATCAATTCATAGAGGGATTAAAAACATTATTTGTGCATTGTTCTGCCATACTTTACCCACAAACAGATTGAAATCCATCTTGTATAGGAATTCATTTTTTTGTCTTCTTGACGTGAAATTGATTTCCAATGAGATTTAGAAGAGCAAGCTATCAGTTTTTAAATGAGGCAAACGGTATGTCTTGTCAAGGTACATGTGCATACGTGTTACCAACATTATCTTCCAGATGGAAAATTGCCACATGGGCGTTTGATCCAGTCCATTTTAATGACCCCACTGCAAGTATCCCAACAGCTGAAACTTGCAAAATGGAAATGAGGGGATGATATGGTGGAAGCAGTTATAGGAAACGATGGATTTGGAATGTTATAAATTTCACGTGTGCCTTTGAATTGATGAGTGGGTTATTCTCTGCATTTGTTTACTAGCTCTGTTCATTAATAGGCATCATGTTCATTATAATTATAGAAGCATAGATATAAGCTCTTGTTTTAATCTACCAGGAGCTACAAAGCATGCGAGCTAAACAATGTCATTTATTAATTTACAAAAATGAACAACCAACTGAGATTACATTTTCTCCAATCACTAGCAATGAGATAAAAAGATGTCTTCAAGTGTTCAACACGACTGATTAAATCTCCTCAATTCCAGTTATTAGTGCCTGCAATATTTCAGCAAAGGCTGCAGCACTGGCCTTCAACAAGGAATCCATCTAGGTTCTAGTTCTTAAAGACTTTCATGATTCCAAATTATTGTTTGACCTGAATAACAAAGATATCAAAGAGCTCTCAATGCTACCTTATGCACACTTCTAGCTCCTTGCACACACACACACACACACACACACACACACACACACACACACACACACACACACACACATGCACGCACGCACACAGAGGCTGGGTACATCAACATGTACCATTTAATTTTTTTTTTAAAGGTGCAGATGCATGTACAAAGAGATCAACTTAGATCAGTTGGATTGCTCTACAGATGAGAGGTAAAAACTATCAATAGCACACCTTATAAATAAACACACCCAAGACAACACTGCACACACTTCACAGACGTACACGCACATGCATATGCAAAGAGATTGTGATAACCTGATCAGTGGACTGAGCGGACACACACACATAAATGTCAGGTATGACTAGTAGGTACTGTTGGTTTCCGTTCCGTGGTGCCAGAAGCGTGGCCGGAGACGGACGAGTGGTAGGCCTATTCGATAAATCCGGCTGTACCCGTCACCTAACCCGATGAGATCCTTCGATATCAATGGTAGCTGCGAGAAATAAAGCCCGGAATCTGAATGAGATGCACACAGCTGGATTGGAAATATAAAAAAAAACTTACAAAGTAGGCCTTTGAGCATAGGTCACTGACTTGCTCTTGGTCTGTAGACCTTCGATAGTGCGCTACATATGATATTTTAAAGAAAGCTTGCTCAAAATCCCACGCCTCAAAAGCATCTCTATTATTTAAATGGTCAGGCTCCAAAGTTCTGTAAACTCAGTAAGAAACTGGATCCGGCCGCGGGTTTGGGTGGTATTAGCATATTATGATTAGTTCGACTGCAATGCGCTAGCTGGACAATCGATCCGATGACCGCAATGGATCGATTCGGTAGTCATGATCGTTGCGGTGAGGAAGAAATAATTTTGTCCAGTTTGGCGTTCCATATGCGGGTACTCTAACTCTAATCTAAGAGTACCCGCCCGTTGGCACTTCTTATAGGTAAGCCAATATGTTCACAATTTGCACATACATGTAATGCAACTGATCATGAGTGGGACTCGTGAAATGGAGAATCTGTGTGTGTGTGTGTGTGTGTGTGTGTGTGTGTGCGTGTGTGTGTGTGGTGTGTGTGGTGTGTGTGGTGTGTGTGTGTGTGGTGTGTGTGTGTGTGTGGTGTGTGTGGTGTGTGTGTTTGTGTGTGTGCGTGTGTTCCTGCATATTTGTGCATGTTTTGCGCGTGTGCATGTGTGTAAGGTCGATGTACAGTAACATTTATATGTGTGCATAAGCTATATCTAGTTATGATTTACCGTGAAAAAAATTATGATGTGTCGACAATAGGAAGTCGATAGCTCTCGTACGTTGACGCTATCGACTTCCAATTGTTGTCGTAGTAGCGATTGAAACGCAAAACACGTTTGCATCTAAAAGAGGGACTTTTCTTGGGATTGTCCCAAATATTAATGAATAGAATTATAGACCCCGCCCCCTATGTTTATAAATCGTATATTAAGCGAATGAACGCTTATCGAGTGTTATGTAGACCGTAGTTGCATTTGAAAACCTGCAGATCTCGATATAACTAACAAAGAGATCTCTTGGTTACTATCCCGATCAAGGTAAGTACACAGACGTTTAGGAGACCAGCGTTCACTGTTGTATTTATTTTTGCCACGCCTACGACTGTCACAGCATTTAAATAGTATCGCGGTACTATGTATATAGCAATCTGCTAATCATCCTTGTTTGTAGTCCTTCCTTCCGTCTCGTATTCCCATGGATGAAATTTCCGATATGGGACAAAGGCATCGACACATGTACCCTAACCGTGTGTACATATTAGAGGAGTCACGCGCGTCTTGTATTGTTTAGTTACGGAACTTATATTACGTCATATGCATGTTGCTATTTATGTCCTCCATTGTTGGTTCCCGTCCGGTTATTGTTCACCTTGTACTCACGTCTTGTACTGACGCGGTGTATATTTATAGAGCTCAAGCAATCTAGGCTGACCCCGTGAAAAATCACGGGCTGAAATATTCTATATTTTTATTATTATTTTAATCAACCAACTGCATGTGGTAGAATACTGTAAGTCGACGCTTCGTTAGTTACCTTGTATTTCCCGTTTGATTTTCACTCTCATAAACGTTCATGGAATGAATTCAATGATAATGGCGAATTTCATTGCAGTGTGAACTGGATCATTCCCTATTATTCCATGCATAGATATACAGTTACTATCGTGTAAAACCCTGTGTTATACAAAACATAATAAGAGATAGTGGAATACAAGGTGATAGATAGGTTAAAAACTATTAGAATGTGAAGGTGTTGATGGGCTTCAACTGAAGCACCATGCAACCAGCTAGGTACTGGGATATAGTTAGGTGTAACAAGAATAAGCATATAGGTGCTAATGTTGCTGATGAGGTTATTGCATTTGTTAGTATGGTATCGTAAGATGACCATGTTCAGAATCATTATGTCATCAGTGTCTGCTGATTGTTTTGTATTGCGAAGAACAAATAAGACAGTGCTAATATACCAGAGCATACTTGCAATTGATAAAACTTACAATCTTGGAAAATGATATGAAAGTGTGAAAGTTGAAGTAAAAGAATTAAAATCCCAATTGCAGTTGGTTCAATTCTATGACAGATCATACCATAACGTTTTTACTATACTGACAAGAATATTGATGAGCTAGGCATAGTCATATGTAAAAGGATCTTGTTCTTGGAAGTGATGACAAAAAGAATATTGGTAGATTTTTTTCCTTCCAAATGCATCACAATATATGTGCACAAAGCACCTCTGTTATAATATCATTTGATATCTCACTGACAAAGGTGGTGTGTTTAAAATAACTCGCAGCACCTGTGTTTTGTTTGGCTCATTCCAGTGAAGGCAGAGAGGCTCATCGGGCTAACAGCATTTATTCTTATTTGATTTATGTGTGTTTAATTATGTGGAATTATAAGAATAATATGATATGAAAAAGCTTGTTGTTGCAATTATGTAATGCAGTGGTGTATAAAATATGTACACACACACACACACACACACACACACACACACACACACACACACACACACACACACACAACACTTTATCACCTACAACCCCATGTATACAAAATATAACCGTGATGAGGGGAATTTGAACCCAAAATGGACATTCATGCTTTTGAAAACAATTATTGAATAGTCGACTCATTAGAATAATTGAAGTGAAAAATTCTTTTTATATATTCTCTGGTTCATTTTATATTTCTTTCAAAAATTAACCTGGCTTATAAATTTTCACTGTCAGGAATGAATATCATGGACAGATTACCAACAGCGTCGTACACCATAATTGGTCAAATTGGTGAAGAGTATATATGTCCAGTTACTAAGGAGCTTCTTGTAGAGCCATACCAGTCATTGTGTTGTGGGCAGCACTTCTCTAAAGAGGCAGTTGATCGGCTCTTGGCTCAAAACGCAAAATGCCCAATATGCAGGACCCTGCCTTGGAAATGCACACCTGACAAGGCATTCAAACGAAGTATTCACCAGGCTTTGAGAGTCAAGTGCTGTCTGCACAATGGTTGTACATGGACTGGGTCATTTAGTGACTTTTTGCAACATTGTGGCATGGCTGTCAATGATACATGTACATACAGCCAGAATAGTCCGACTACTACTACTATTGTGACCAAGGATGTGAAAGAGTTTAAAATGGAAAACTTCAGCAAGTATTTAAAAGAAGGAACATATTTCCAAAGCCCAACTTTCTACACGCATTCTAAGGGATACAAAATGTGCATTAGGGTATATCCCAGTGGATATGATGCCTGCAAGGGCACACATGTTTGCGTTGTGGCATACTTAATGAATGGTCAGTTTGATGACAGACTTCAGTTCCCTTTTCGTAGTTCTATTACAATTCAAGTTTTAAATCACATTTCAAATGGTGAAGATTATGAACGCGTATTTGACTTCAATGACAAAACAGATGATATAATATGCACAAGGGTACCTGAGTCAGAAGAAATGAACAGCGGTTTAGCAATGTACAACTTCATTCCATTAACTGAGCTGCAGGAGAGCACAAAGGGGCAGTATTTGAAAGATGACAATCTAACATTTAAAGTTTCTAAAATCATAGTGAAAAGCTGCTCAGAAGAAAAGCTTCCAAACAAAGATCTCCAATCATCAATTGTGCAAGGTTTGTGGTAAAAGGTTAATTTTGTGCACTGGGGTGATTTGAGCTTGACTTAATATCATTCATGTACTGAAAGTGCTTGGGTGGTTCCTGTAGAAGAAAGTTGGATTAGATTAGATGAGACAAAGATCAATCAACTGCTATCTAGATCAACCAGCCAGCTTGCATAGCCTGAATGGAATGAACATATTAAATACTACAGGTTAGGCTTGGTTTTAATGCAGATATTATGTTTTGGTACTTACAATCGACATTTAAATGAGTCAGATACTTCACCTGTATTTGGTTATGACTGTTTTTATTAGTGGCTTCAGTAGACAAACAGAACAGTTGAAGCTACTATATTGGTGACATTGCTTATTTAATTTGCAGAGGGAAAGCAAGCTGATCCAGATGTTACTCCTGCTTTAGCCAAAACAAGTGGAAAAGAAGGATCTATGAAGTTGGCATCAAATGCTGCTAAAGATATAGCACTGCCCAGAACTAGTGAGGTGATGCGCCCAAAGCAAGAAGTGATAATCAGAGGAACACGGGTAAGACAACTTCCATCTCATGGTGAATACACAGAGCTTGCATATGGTGTAGAAATGGTAAATTTTGTCCATGTGGTAAGGTTATTTAAATGTGTACCTATTGCGTCACTGGCTTCGGAACCAGTTGGCTTAGTTGACAAATTATTAATCTCTAGAGTGTAAATGAAATACTAAATCAACATTGATTTAAGCCAGTATCTGAATATTGCCCCTGTACTGCTTGTGGTATGAAAAGCAAAACCTATGATAATGTAATATTTAAACAAGTACTTTGCTGTGTATAAAGATAACAGTCATAGCATACACATACAGTGTACAAAATTTAAACACTGAAGGGAAAAAGGGTTGCTGCCATTTTCAAAGACTGTATTGTATCGATCCATCTACACAAGATTCCTTAACTGTATTAGCCAACTCCATGGCAATTACCAAACACTCATTGCTGACCTATATTTTTGCTAGACTCAAGGCTATTAAATTTTTAGGTAGCCTCGACTCCCACCTTTTTTTGCTGGCTTTATCTTTTGACAAACGAACAGTTCATATATATATATTATGCCCACAAAATGTACTTTCAAATTTGTAATTGTGTGTAGCATAATGTAAACTCATGTAACTGCACATCTGACATAATTACATTACGATTAAAATTGAATCATCTAGCTCTGCAGCTTGCCACTAATTGTGTATGCTAAGTATTTGTGATTTGTGGTAGAAGTGATTGTTCTTTTGAAGCTTACATTGTGTTGTTGCCAAACTGCTTAAACTTAGTGATGTCTCATAGTGGTATTACATGTACATGTAGTTTGAATAACATTGTATTAGTCAGCAACTGCACATGTCACTAAGTACACATGTAAGCTCATAACGAATTCCTGCCTTTGTGTGTTCTTCGAATTATAATGTCCATTACCCTTGGTAGGCTGGCCATATTTCACTGAGAGTTCTGGTCATCACAAAGTGGTCCTTTATTGTTAGTAGATGAATGCAAAATGCACAGCATGCAGGTACAAACGATGAGCCTAAAATGATGTTAGATTGGAATAATTATGGACACATATGTAGGAAACCATTGATTTTTTTGTTACATCAGGAACGTGCATCAGAGAAAGCAGTATATGATGGGCAGCTAAAGGCACTGGAGAAGGCAAAAGGGCATGTAGATCGTTCATCTCAAGATAGAGTTGTGGTAAAGAGTGCACCATCAACTGCTAGCCAGTATCCAGCAGTGAAACAATATGATCTGCAAAGTACTCAAGTTGGCAAACAAGATGGCTGGTCCTCACTGCTTGGCATTGGATCTGATGTTGTGGTACCACATCTGGATCCTCCAACTTGTGGAACAATTAGATGGATTGGCACTTCACCACAAGTACTAGGATATGTTGCTGGTGTGGAACTGGTAAGCATTAGCTTCTGTATTAAATAATGAAATTTGCAATCTACACTGAGTAATTTTTGAAACTATATTCATGTATCATCCTATTCAGAAAGCATGATTTCAAATGTACATGTAAACATATTCTTTAAAAAAAACTTTACACATTGAGCCGTATTATGTTCAGTTATAGGATATTATAGGCAGAATTGCCTATACCTGGTAAAAAAGGCACCATTGATTATTCTTTCAGAAAATAGCATTGGATGGATGTACAGATGGAGTGTGGTTAATGGATGGAATTCGTTATTTCAAATGTCCTCCAAGAAAAGGTTACTTCTGCCTGTTGGGTCAACTGGAGCCTGACAAAACTTTCATGTCAGACTGTAAGTTATAAAGTACTAAGAGCAAATAATTATCTGATGACACTGGTCCTTAGTTCCATAACTTCCATTACATTAATGTGCTTCTCAAGTTCACTGTTAGGCTGATTTATAGCACTATAGTGTGTCATTCCATCTTGTGAATGCACAGATATGATTTTTGTAGGCACTTTTTCTGTCCTGCCTGTTTAGGTTGTACTTTTTTACACCTATTCATCTATTAGTTTAACTAAAAAATAATTAATTATTACAATGACAACAAAATGTACTTATACGTTTGTATTGCATTATTCAAACTGTGAAGACTTTAAGGTTAAAAATAACATTGATCAATCTCTATGTACATGTATACTAAGAAAACGTGTGTGAGGTGTGGTATGGTATATTGATCCTTGCTGGTGAATATTCTCCTATTCACCATAATTATAGCTGTGCTTGAACTAAAAAAAACATTAAATGAAACACAGGACACACTGGCCCAAGAAAAGAACTTTAGCCAACAATACAAGCATGAACGAGATCAAGCAGTGAGGGAACATAATCAGACAAAGCGAGAGCGAGATCAAGCAGTGAAGATATGTGATCAGACGAAGAAAGAACGAGATCAAGCAGTGAAGGAATGCGATCAGACGAAGAGAGAACGCGATCAAGCAGTGAGGGAACATAATCAGACGAAGAAAGAACGAGATCAAGCAGTGAAGGAATGCGATCAGACAAAGAGAGAACGAGATCAAGCAGTGAGGGAACATGATCAGACGAAGAGAGAACGAGATCAAGCAGTGATGGAACACCATCAGACAAAGAAGGAATTAGAAGCCTTAAGGGAAGAACACTCACGTTGCAGGGCACTCTGGATAGTACCACGTCATCATGTAATGGTGACAGAGAAAATATTAGGAGGAGGGGCATGGGGATATGTTAAGGAAGGGAAGTTCAGTGGGCAGCAGGTTGCTGTCAAATGTGTTCATGAGGCCATCATCAATCAACATACAATGAAACGAGTGTATCGTGAGATCTGTACCATGTCCCAAGTACACCACCCCAACCTCGTGCTGTTCATAGCAGCTGTGCTGGATGACAAGGGAGGACCCATGATCATCACTGAACTGTTGGACACCACACTGAGGAAGGCCTATGAGGACAACCTCCTTAAACCTGGTCTAGACCAGTGTGTGGCCATACTTCGTGATGTTGCCTCTGCCCTCTGCTACCTCCATGAGCTAGAAGCCCCCATCATCCACAGAGATGTCAGCTCTTCCAATGTACTTTTGCAGGGCCTGGCCAAAGACAAGTGGAAGGCCAAACTATCTGACTTTGGGTCTGCCAATTGGGCCAAGGAGGCCTCAACCATGGGAGAAGGTGCCATAGTGTATACAGCCCCAGAGGCATTCCCCACACACCCATCTCTTGATGCTAAGCCACCACCACAGACCACCAAGATTGATGTGTACAGTTATGGGATATTGCTATGTGAAATCACTCTGAGGGAGTTCCCCAATCCTGCCACCCTCCATGAAATGATGGCAAAGATGAAAGCCAGGGGTGCCTCCCTACATTCCATGATGCAGAAATGTATCCTGAAGGAACCTACACAAAGACCCACAATGGCCAAAATACTTCAAGATTTGAATGAGATAGGCTTTACTTTGAATTCACAAATGTAAATGTACACACTCATGCATGAGCCATGTTTGCATTAATGTAGATATGTAGTCCCTCTTATAGTGGTACATTTGTATCAGATATCAATAGCATTATATAATTTTAGTTGTGCCATACATCTCCATCCCTGGTTATTTTTTATGCTCTGTGTTCCATTTTATATATTGTCGTTATCCAATTGTTTTGGCTATTGTTATATGTGTGATCAATCTTGTTTGCTTTTACTGTAAATATGCATGTGTACAGTGTACTACTGTGTATTGTAAATATGCACACAACAGTGTAAAAATATAGGTAAATAAGCTAGGTTGTGCTAGCAAATTTAATGCATGCATGTAGTTGAAGGTGTGTGCTCTCTATTTGAATCATGTCATTGTGCAATGTTCTGGCCAGTATTCCTCGATGCTTGTATTGAGCAGATTTTATAATTCAGGAACAGCTACAGCCTCCTTTTTACCTTTAAGCTACAGTTCTCTTTCAGTTATAATCGATTTACAACATTCGACAATGTAAACAAAGAATGGTTTGAAATAACTTTTTATAGTGCAATTCCTGTAAGGCTTAGAGGAGTACGTCACGATTGTCATGTAATGTGCAATATTCCACGGAACAAGAAAAGTTGAACTTCCTTCCCAGACTCTAGCATTAAGATAATGCTTAGGGCGAGCGTACAGTAGGATCCCACTTTTATGACTTCCCAAGCCCAAGGCCGATAAAATCTGTTGTGGGCTATTATTAAGTTACACTGTGGCGCATGGCTGAAATTTGTGTCAAGCATTAACTCCCATTACGAAAATGATAAATAAAATCTAATTCCGCAGTAAGTTTCAAACTTGTTGGTTCTAGTGCTTCCGCATAACAGCTAACATTACGCTTCAATCGTCCAAGGTAATCTACCCGGAAGACTAAGGAGAAACTTTTTGTAAGGTTCAAGTTTGGGAACGAGTGTTATCCCTTTTGTCTGCGTTTTCTAAGCGTCGGCAGTTCGATTATATTGTTGCTGTAGGCATTTGACAATACGCTCGCTAAAGTCCAATTGATTTCTACGGTACATTTGTAACAGTGGGATAGGGAGTTTTGCTAATCGTATTCACAACCCTATACAGACCTACACAGAACCCACTAACTTGTTTACGCCATTATTTCGGTACTATATAAAGGCAATGTTCTAATTATACCCTCATCCCACGGCTGTTTTATTGCATTGAATTGAATCGGTGGAAACTTAGTACGCGCGCGCCGCGTAAAATTTTCCCCTAGCAACCTCCTTAGATACCATGGATGCCCGTCACTTCCCAATGTATTACCAGTACATGGGAGTGTAGCCACATCTCGAAACTTATAGGGTGTATGGAGCAGTCCTCTGGCTCTGATTTAATGCTTTCTTTAGTACTAATTCACCCGTTGTTGGAACTTAAAGCGCGAAACGTATTTCAATTATATTGCTACTCCTGCAGTTTTCCTAAGCAAATGATTAAAGAAACTAAAAAGGCTTGCCAAATGGTATGCCAGAATATGCATAGCAACTGTTATGAATCCTTTTTTAAATCCGTAAATTACAAATCCAATGCAACCACCTAAAAGTCATGAAATACTCATTATTATTATTTTTTAAATCATAAAATGTAACATATCACACATAAAGGTGTACATTACTATATAGGTTCGTTCAGGTATCATCCCAGCTGAAATACAATTATTATAATATACCATGGCCAGTAGGGCCTACAAAGAAATGAGCAATGTATACATAAACGGTTGACGTTATAATTACCTACAACCTCTTAATTTTCTTGCTGTAGTGTTTTACTTCAGGCCTAGAAGTTACATTAATTGGTGCTTTATGGATTCATATGTGCAAACAAGGGTAATGAAGTATGGGTTAATACCCAAATACCCTGAAAGTTTCAATACCCTGCTCCCTAGCTAAAAAGCCAAAGCCAATACACCGTCTTTTAAATAAGGGTACCACATGTGAAGCCAGTATGAACATTTTAGAGGTTACTGTAGAAGTGGGAAAATAAATTTGGTAGAACTGTACATGCATAAAGTTGTCGATATCATTTCAGTAGAAAAAGATTTTTAAAACATACCTAGTGCATTAATTTCAACATCAGTAACCATACTAATATTTTTATCATATATGCATGAAGGATGAGAGTGATGTGTGGAGGGTGAGGGTGATGTGTGGAGGGTGAGGGTGATGTGTGGAGGGTGAGGGTGATGTGCGGAGGGTGATGGTGATGTGTGAAAGGGTGAGGGTTAAGTGTGGAGGGTGAGGGTGATGTGTGGAGGGTAAGGGTGATGTGTGGAGGTGTGAGGGTGATGTGTGGAAGGATGAGCGATGTGTGGAGGGTGAGGGTGATGTGTGGAGGGGTGAGGGTGATGTGTGGAGGGTGAGGGTGATGTGTGGAAGGGTGAGGGTGATGTGTGGAGGGTGAGGGTGATGTGTGAAAGGGTGAGGGTGATGTGTGGAGGGTGAGGGTGATGTGTGGAGGGTGAGGGTGATGTGTGGAGGGTGAGGGTGATGTGTGGAAGGGTGAGGGTGATGTGTGGAGGGTGAGGGTGATGTGTGAAAGGGTGAGGGTGATGTGTGGAGGGTGAGGGTGATGTGTGGAGGTGTGAGGTGATGTGTGGAAGGATGAGGGTGATGTGTGGATGGTGAGGGTGATGTGTGAAAGGATGAACTGAGGTGATGTGTGTGCCGGTGAATATGTTTTTCTGTGTCTGTTGGTGTTATGAGTCAGTAGCCTCAATATGAGCAAGTAGCCTTAGTATTAGTATGAGCCATGAGCTGTCAACCAGTATCCATAGTAGGAGCGATTTTTATGTGTATGAGTGTGTATGTGTGTGTTTTTGTGTGTTTGTGTATGTGTGCCGGTCAATAAGTATATGTTTTGTGTGTATGTGTGTGTGTGTGTGTGTGCGTGTGTGTGTGTGGGTATGAGCTAGTACTTTAGTATGAGCCAGTTGCTTTAGTGGGAGCCAGTAGCCTTGGTATGACACATGACCAGTATCCCACTTTCGTATGAGCCAATATTCTTAGTATGAGCCATTGAGCCAGTATCCTTAGTATCATGCAGTATGAGCCAGTAGCCTTAGTGTGAGCCAGTATGACCCTGGTACATAAGCCAGTATGAGCCTTGTATGAGCCAGGGTAGCCTCATTTTTAACATTCAATAAATGGTTTCTTCTTCCATCAATGCCTAATGTAATATGCAGCCTCTGTGACAGCACAAATACTGCATAGCCTTGCTAAAAGGTCTGCATGTTCCTCCATTATGTGACTATACGGTACAAGCAAACGGCTACGCTCAGCACAAACTACGCGAAAGTCAACATTTTTTGCCATATAATAGAATACGAGAAAAAAACATTCATTATACCTGGTTACTTTGTACGTGTTGAATAATGACACAGGAACCCGAATATGTAGGCAGAATCGCTGGGAAAACTGCAGGAAGCTGAAAAAGTGACCTTTTATGGACACCACTCTAATCGCTCGTTGTACAACTAATACGTGCGCCGTAGACAGGAACCAAAAACTGAAGTTGCATGTTTGGGACACGAAATCCATCTAGGAATGCCCCACAACATGCTATTTGCCAAACCTTATACACTGCCACCCGATACCAGACACATCGAGCTTTTCGAAGCATACTAGGTTGCTAGGCTGGTTGCTAAGAGGATGTAAACTAATACCGTAAAATTCTATTTATAAACAAGGTTTCCAGCCGCAAACAGCCGTGAAGGTAGCGGAAGCTGGAGGGCAGAAGTCGGAAGTCCTGTTGAACAGCTAAAGCAATTTACTAAGACGTATATCTGCATTACAATAGAAAGAGGATACAACGATAAGTGATTTGCGTAAGTTACACACTTGTATATGGGTCGTTGCCTATACTTTTGTGCGCTTCACACACACCCTCAACATGGCCTCTACTCGTTTGAGCAGCATTTTCAGGCGCCTCGTTTTACTGCACCCTATCGAATACATGCTTCATATTATACACAGTCGTAAGAAGGTATCCATCATATTTATATACCTTATACATGTACTAGTACTAGTGGTAAATATTCTAGAAAGTAACGAGTAGCGAGTTAGAAGTGCCATCCCTTTGTGCAGCTTTTCAGCTGCAATCCTAGGTGCTTCTTTCATAGACTATACAAATCCTGATAGAGCACTCGTGTCTTATTGTATCTGTAGTGTTTTTATTAACCCACACTATGATCTTTTAAGTTACTCGCTTCGACATCGGGGCGTTTATATTTGACCATTTAATAAGATGCAATATGGTGGTACATGTACCTAATTCTGGTCTAGGGACGAGACTATAACAACTATGATGACCACAGTTGTGGCTGTGCTCATTGATTTGGCTGTCTGAACTTAAAACTGACCCATAGTCGAAATAATCAATTATGAAAAGGTTACACTTAGGCTCGTTTTACGGGTATATCAAAAGGAGTTATATGTACAACTAAAAATGTTTTTTTTTGCCATCGCTACTACAAGTCATTTTACGATCGGGCCAAGATATGTCAGGCTTAACTCCTTTTGATATACCCGTAAAACGAGCCTAAGGTGTAACCTTTTTCATAAATCGAAATAGATTATTTCGATTATGAGAAAAAGTCCAATTGATTTCAGTTTTAGGTTATACATTAAATCGATTTTGGCGATTAATGCACTATAATTTGCCAACGATTACCTGGTTTTTCCAGGATTTTATGATTTTTTATATTGACAATAAATCACAGTTTCTCAAGTCTATACGTCTATACACCCTTATCAGCTGCTTATGCCAACTTTAATTCATTAAAACAACAGTTACAGTACCCTATAAGATATAGTATCCACAGGGACTAAGAACGAGGTGCATTCCAGTGTTACGCCACACCCACTGGTGGGAATGATTCAATGGCGGTGGATGGGAATTATAAGTTTTACAAGCATTTTTTTCACCGAAAAACACGTCCTTATTTGTTCCAATGCACTACTATTTTAAATAAGTATGGGATAAGTAAGATTTTTTAGCTTACTGAGATAAAATAACTAGTTTTCTAAAGAGTCTTTAGCATGCCCACCCCGCAGATGGCACACATGTTGCAAAAAATATTGGACAGCCTCCCTAGGTAGACATTCGTTGGATCTCTGAACCTGCAATTGAATGACATATTGATATACTAATTTTAAAGATTCTCAGGGATGCTTTACTTCAACAAGTGTTCTTATAGCCGACATGTCTGTTCTCCAATGAGTGTATATGCTCCAAGATATCATAAAATTTCTCAACTGTGGCAACGACACGGTAGTGTCCAAACATGGTTGTGTCATTTTCATTCTGCATAGGAAACAAACCACTGGCAAAATGAACCAACCATCACATCTACGTAGAAAGCAAATGAATGAACTAAAGTGTATCTCATATATTATTCACCTTTGTTTTTGCTGGTAGACAGCTAGAACATCAGCCAATTCTAACTCCAGCTGCAGATAGCTAAGTAGCTTAAATTTGTTTAGTTCTGTTCACCCAGTGCTTAAATAATGTCGTGATGCTACCACCTTGTTCTCCTTTGATTGCTTGTCGTATCCTTTTCACTTTCTCTTCGGTGGCTGTTTTGCTAGTTCCTTTATCATAGCACCTCTGTGTACAAAACGTCTCGAACAACCTTTTGTGTTCTTCTTTTGACATTTGCCACCTTTCACACTTCACCGCGTGGAGTTATAAATGAACTATGCATGCAGGATCAGGATGCGAATTGTTGCGCAGGTTATGAATTCACAAATTGCGCAGCACAATTTATAAATTGTGCGAATTCACAATTTGCTGCCAACAGAACCACAGCATTGTGAAGGATTAAGAGTTTTCTCATTATCCAAGCAGGCTGTACGGGTGATGTATGTATTGGATATCACTGTTAATTATAAGTATGTCCATTTTCATGCTAAATTTCATGCTAAATAAATGCAAATGTACAAAAGTGGCTGGAGCTTCGCCCCAGGCCCCACTGGGAGAGCTATCAGTGCTCCCCCAGACACCCCGCTGTCCTCCCGTACCCTCCCCCACTTGTGAATATTATTATTAGAACCCCCACAACCCCGCCCCCCCTTTCCTGAAATCCTGTATCCGCCCCTGCATGGACACACCGATCTTTCCTCCAAAAGCAAAGCCCTGCATGCTTGGATACATTTTGCTGTGGCTATACAGAACTGAAGGATGTACAAGTTCAATAATGATGTGTCTTGAGCTTTGTCCCAGTGCTACAAGCTTTATGAACAAGAGTATTACCCTTACGGATGTCAACTCCATTGCATGCTAAAGTACATATTGTGTTATCAATTCATGGGGAGTCATCAGTGACTTGGGTGATCTTGCATGCGTCACTCCATGCAAATGTGCAGAGGCACCAGGTATTTGCTTTTGGATGGTTGAATGATAAGATCTGGTGTCCACTTGTGGTACAAGGGGTCAGTACTCATCCTTATTTGCATACAACATATCTACATCTACATCTGTTAAGTTACAACTGACATCATTATTGAACTCGGCATGCAGGAAGATCATTCAGTTCTATAGCCTCAGCAGTTGCCTTGAAACAGAAGGCAACCACAACAACAACAACAACAACAACAACAACAACAACAACAACAACAGCTACATAAAATGTATCCAAAGCATGCAGGGCCACCAAGTATGGTTCAAGAGGCCATCCATAGTTTGTGTTTGTCATGCTCCAAGGGGTAGGGCCTGGTGCTGAAAGTGTACGTGTAGACATGTGATAAGCAATTGAAGCTTGATTTGGGGGGGGGGAGGGCATGACTACATTTACTACCACTTCCCCTTCCAGGTAGGTTGCCATGGTAGCATTCAATCCTTACCACTGGCTGATTGCTGCCCACCTAATCTCCTATTACCCAACACGTGCTGAGCAGGGCAGCAACACCAATGGGCAGTGTCCCCCTTCCATCTCAAGTAACCTGGTGTCATGTGACAGCCAGACTGGGGACTGGCTGGTCAGGAACGCAAACTGGATAGGCATGATCGACAGCACGCTGGTCGTGGCCAACTGCCCCCCGGAGTACTGCTTCTACAACACCTCGGCAGCCTATGTCAGGGTCCCTCAAAACATCACCTCTGACCCTGAGGAAGTACTCTGTCGCCCTGAGGGAAGGAGGGGCTACATATGCGGTGAGTGTCAGTTGGGCTGGGCACCCGCTGTTAACTCCTACCCAGTGGTGTGTGTAAGGTGTGAGGATGACACAAAGGGCTGGTTGTATTACCTGCTGGCGATCTATGTTCCTGTCTTTGCCTTCTTCATGATCATCATCATCTTCAATTTTCGCTTCACGTCTGGCCCGGCAAACGCATTCATCCTGTACGCCCAGCTCATCTCCACCACCTTTAACCAGCTCTACAAGCCCATAGACAGCTACCAGAGGGCTTATCGCACAGTGTATGGCGTATTTAACCTGCAGTTCATCGCTAGCCTTGTTCCTCCATTCTGCGTTGGTAAGAGTCTTGACAGCCTGAACGTGATAGCCCTGAAGTACTTGGAGGCTGTGTTCCCCCTGTTCATGATCTTTGGGATCTTGGTGTTTTTCAGGTGCCAGATGTACATCCACTTCAAGTTACCCTGCAGCAGGTGCAAGGGAGGAGTGAGGATGGCCAACTCCCTGGCCCACGCCTTGGAAACAGTGGAAAACAGGCCCTACTTTGCTGGCCAGCACAGGTTCACAGACATCTCCTACATCATTCCAAACATCATTCCAGCATGTGTCGCCTTGGTAACGTTCATAGCCATCCCACCTATACTGCTGCTGGACTACCCCATGAGGTGGATGGAGAGCGGGATTCTCAAGTCCCCAACCCTCGCTCGGGTGTACCCCAAAGTGGGAGTGAGCATTGTGTTAGACACCTTCCAGGGATGCTTCCATGACGACAAGCGATACTTTGCCGGCCTGTACTTTGTTCTTCGTCTTCTCCTTTTTGTAACCTACTTTGCCCCCCTCCTGCTCCAGTACATACTCCAGCAGGTCCTGGTAACTGTCTTTGCTGTGTTCCTGAGTGTTCAAAAGCCTTACAAGAGGCGGTCATTGAACTATCTGGACAGCCTCCTCCTACTCAACATGGCCATCATCAACATCCTAGGTATATACTCACTGGCCACAGACCAGCTCACTCCTAGTGCATCATCTACCTCCACACTGACATCTGTGTTCATCCTCCAGTACATCCTTATATGGCTCCCCATTGCGTACATGATAGTGTACCTGTGCAAGGTATCAAAGTTTGGAAAGAGTTGTGTCATTCGAGATTCCACTGTACTAGAAGACAACAACCCGGAATCAAAAATAGAGCGCAGCACTCTATATGTGATGATCGATGATGATCCGAAATGATAACTGTTTATCTGTTTGTGACAGAATGCATGCACATACCTATATGTGTGTGTTGTCATAGAATTGTATTATTTGTTCTATTCTGCATAAGCATTTTTTGAAACCAAAATACTTCCTCATAATTAGCTATAACCGTGCACAAGGATGTACTATTTTCACCATCAGGTGTTTAAATATGGAGTCTCCCTTGAGAGGGGGATTTTGTGGGAGCTTGAGGTCATTGAAGTACATGTAAGGACAATGCGTGGGAGGTACAGTGCCAAAGCCATGGGTCCAGGTGTACTGTAGGTCTGTAGGGAAAGGGTTTGGGGACTTTACTTCCTCCTCCCCCCCCCCCAACCCCAGTTTTTCTTAGCATATAAAAAAGTTTTTGTTCTTGATTATTTGGCTGTGAGGTTGTTAGCTGAGACCATGGGTGATATTGCCTGCCAATCCCATGCAAGTATCAAACTGATACTTTGCTACCTTCACTTTCACTGTAGCACAAAGATGTTCACCAGCCAGGCAGATCATTTTATGTTGCGCTCCCATACTTAGCTGCATACATAGGAAATATAAATAAATTGTGGGACTTCTAAGTATCTATTGTGTAAAAAGTAAGCAAACAAGGGAATACGGAATATATGCCATTATGATCTTATAATCCGGCATTACATACTTACAACCCATTTCAGTTGTTTCATGAATTGGTTAAATGTAGGTATAATATTATAATGATTATAAATTCATGGCATAATTTGATAATCCCTTGCTTGCTTATGTTTTACACAATTGATTTTGAGAAATTCCCCAATATATATTTTAATATTCCCTGCAAACACTGGAAGGATAACAAATAACAAAAAAACATTCACTGTGCTTGGCTTAAGCATTCCACTTGAAGAACAAATGCTGATGATAATGCTGGAGATGATGACATCAATGACACTTGTTATTCTGGGTGAAGAATAAAGAACAAGAGGTCAGACATAAAAGCATGAAAATCTGATCATAATGAAATTAATACTTCGAGATAAATTGGTTAGATCTCTACTTGAAAAGCAGTTGTTCTTCCGCATAGCGTCTACATTTATGGAGGTCATGTGCTTTAAAGTATGAATCACAATGAAGGATCACCGTTTGATGGGTATGCTCAGAGGAGGCAGCAGCTGAAGCCAAGAAGACAGAAGGTGCCAGCTGCCCAAATACAAATGTACTAAGACCACCATGTCATACAAGCAAAGTGGCTTGCATCCATGCAGGCTGACTTTCAACTAAACAGATGTTGAAACAGCTACGAACAGCCTGGCTGCTCTGAGCTCATCATGATAAACCTTAAGGCTGGACAATAAGCATTACCGGTATTACCATTTTGACAAACAGTTGTTCATTTCTTAACATGCATGTGATCATAATGTAAAATCTAATATTTAAATAATGTATTTTAAAAAGAAAATGCAATGCCAATTTTGTACAAGTAAATAAAAACATTCTCTATGAGAAAGTTGGTGGTATATAGGATTTGAAGGCAATAGTCTTGTAAAAAGCAGGGAAACAAGGGTTGAATGATATAAGGAAAACAAAATAGTCCTATATTTAGCCCGGCGCACATTGTAGGACAATTCATGCATCTACTAAATATAGGACTATTTCGCTCTTCCTTATCATTCAACCCTTGTTTCCCTGCTTTTTCACCACTATTACCTTCAAATCATGAATACCACAAACTTTCTCATAGAGAATGGTTTTATTTACTAGTTTCATTGCTTTTTATTCATAACTGGAGGAGTCATGATACATCTAAATATATTCACAATTACAACACTATTAATCTTATATACCCAGAGAGTACTTGCATTTTAAAATGCAACAAGGACCATTAAATAATAGCCTCCAATGTTGCAATTATGACCATAGAGAAACACTGATCAATTACATGTACAGAAGCTATGTTAAATATGTCATTTACATATGTATATATCTATATGTCATAACCAGAAATAACTCAGCCATGGACGATACATATTGTTCAGTCCATTAAATAATGTTAATGCTCAGTTTTAATACTGATAGTAATGAAACTTTTACTCTCTCCGGCTCTCTTGATATGACAGCAACAGGTGTGTCCACCATCTCTTACAGTGTTCTGTTAATTAAAGTGATCTGTGTCAACTCAACTTGTAAAAAGTATACATGTAGATATGTTTCATACTACTCTGGCAGCAGTGTATCAGGCAAGCTGTTACACTTTCTTTTTGAGGAAAGTACCATGTAGGTGCAGAATAATTTGTCATCACATATGTGACCATTGAGGTCACCTCAATCCATGCACCAGGAGAGTAGTAGGTAAGGGGAGGAGTAGGGGTAGGGGTAAGGGAGGACGTAGGGGTAGTAGTAGGTAAGGGGAGGAGTAGGGGTAGGAATTACGAATTTAATTACACATAGAATAATATTTGATAACACGTGTCGTTTTAACCACTTTTGTTCTCACGAGCTATTACAATGAAGCGTTCGAGATCGGTATCACTGTTTGCGTGTATTTTCCCAAGAGATCAAAAGGTTTGTCAGATTTTCGAATCACCATGTACCATACGAAGTACGATGCCCTTCCAGTTGTGTACTAGATGTTACACGTTGGATTATCATGTTTAACAGTTAATATACTCAATCTCAATCTATTCATGGTTGATTAGTATTTGTACCGTTTGATCGCGTATATCGATCGACTTGAGTAGGAAGTAAGCGATCAAAAGACGTGAATGGGATGGATCTTAGATTCTTTTTCTCAGAAAACAGGTATCTATAGTGCTAAATCACACTTCAAGTACTTGCTTTAATTGCTGAACCACGTCAAAGTACGTTCATTTTAATGCAAAAGCAAAAAGTGGGTGGGGCTTCGCCCCAGGCCCCACTGGGGAATCTATAAGCGCTCTTGCTGTCACGGGAAGGCCTCCCGTACCCTCCCCCACTTGTGAATATATTTATCAGACACCCCCCTTCCCCAAAATCCTGGATCCGCCCCTGATGTGGTTGTAAGAGGCATTGCAAAAGAAAGGTTATGTGATTTTGATTTATCATGTAGAAATTCACCTATTTATTTCTAGGAATGCACCTACACTAACTTCACAAACAGCAGACCTTTTGTGCTAATAACCATGGTTGGGTTTTGCAAAAGGCATTGTATTGAAAAAAAAGTTGTAGAAAAGGAAGATTATTTCCTGAACTTTCACCTCATCAAATAACTACAATGTTAAACGTTTTGTCAGATATGCCAAGGAGTAAGGCATTCCCCATGCACCCATCTCTTGATGCTAAGCCACCACCACAGACCACCAAGATTGATGTGTACAGTTATGGGATATTGCTATGTGAAATCACTCTGAGGGAGTTCCCCAATCCTGCCACCCTCCATGAAATGATGGCAAAGATGAAAGCCAGAGGTGCCTTCCTACATTCCAAGATGCACAAATGTATCCTGAAGGAACCTGCACAAAGACCCACAATGACCAAAATACTTCAAGAGTTGAATGAGATAGGCTTTACTTTGAACGCACAAATATATACGTGTGAGCCCTTGTATTGACTTAAGTCGTACTGACCACAGATATGCACCAGTTGATACTAGCTGATAGTGTTGTATCATGCGGTAAGCCTCTTATAGTGATAAATGTGTTGATCAATAACACTTGCATGCTGCTTTTTAACGGTACTGCACTGAGGTGAATTCTTAGCACAAATATTCATTAACATTAAAAAACAAAAAAAAAACATATTAGCTCAAACTTGGAGGATCAAGACCATTTCAAATAGAGTAGTGCATTGCACTTAGTGATTGCTACATCCGCTGCATTGTTATATAAGGCCATGAGAAGGAGCCACTAGTTCCATACTATATATTTCTCAGTAAACTGATATATGTGGAATTGTTTTACTAACCCAAACCACACATACACTAGCCAAGTCATACAAGCATCAAGAGACCAGTTAGCCACAGCTGCATGGAATGAGTTGATCGGCATCGAGCAAATCGCTTACTTACTAGAGGTTTCGTTTCAATGTCATGCAAGTCTTAAACCAATATCAAGATGACTGAAGCCTTAAATCACCTACTCCAAACCACCAACACTTGATTTGCATGGTAAGATACAACTGAGCAGAAAATATGTATCGTACACAGGGCAAATTTACGCAAATGAAGTTTCTGGATAATTATATACTACTATAGATTATTGAATAAGATGTTTAAATTTAGATATTACTGCTTCAATTTCATTTTTATGTACACATCACAAAGGATTACATGGTTGCTTGCATAACCACGTGGTGTGTAATAATCCGCATACATGTACAAACAATACAAATGATTCTTGTAGGACGCGCGTGACGTCAGCTGACATCCCCTCTACTGAAGTCCATTCAAAAGAAGGTGAGTACTGTAAACTTTGCCCTCCCCTTCGTACGTTAGCATGTGCTCCATCAGTAGTTGCTACATTTGCTAAACGGTCCAGAGCTACACGTATGTAGGGCTAGCTAATTTCATCCGATGCATGTTAATCCATGTAATATGTTATTTTTATTCCGTTTTTCAAAACGATGGTGTAATTGGCGGATATTTGTATAGACAGTCACGTAGCATGTAGCATTGTAGGGAGGCAAAATAAAAAGGTAGTAGTGAACAAGTTACGGGTGCAGCGAACAGCTCAGGGCGTGGCGCGTGTAGCATCGATACCTACCAAATAGGGCTCACTGATAGTATGTCACACCCACGTAAAGATTTCCCTATACATGGCAAAGTTAGCCGCTGAATAGCTCTGGAGGGGTTCTTGCGCAATTAAAGAAAGGTTGTCTCATGTGTGCATGTGCCGGTATGTATACGTTGCGCCCGCTATAGCTGGTTAATGTATTTGAACACACATCAAGTTACTAATGTACCGAAACTTAAACGTTTTAACAGATTAAATCGACTGAATCGTTCAAGAATGCGCGCATGATATCATCATGGCTTGTGAAGTATAACAAACAACTGAGATTGAAATGCCACCATTAATTATTAAATTAGAGCACCATTTATATTAGATGTACACGTACCTTCTAAATCAGTAGAAATATATTAAAACATGTATGTTAGTTTGCATGTCATTATTATGTGTACATGCGGGTAGTACTGATATAATTTATATATATGTTATCACGAGTCAGGGATATGTGCATATATGTAGTGCCACATATCTATACTCAGATTTACGCATATGGAACATTCATTGCACAGTAAGTTAACTTGAACTTTTTTGTGATTTTTTTTTCTTCACATGGGATAAATTAAAAGTCATGTTTTATACTACCATACTAATTCACATTGCATATACATGTATTTATTTAGTGATTTGTAGACCTTAGAGTGAAGTTTATGCACCGGCTGATTACAAGGGGTGTAAGGGGTGGGGTTGTGAGGTGGGGTGCTACAAATGTAAAATGAAAGTGTGTAGACAGTTACTAGCATGATGTTGTTTATGGATGGCTAATCATATGTGACTGTCTTTACTCAACTAAAGTCTCAACTGCAATTTTGTAGCGATGAGGGGGGACGTTAGTTTATATATTAACTGAAATTCCCAGCCCAGAGACTTGAGAAGCCAGATGCAGCAATAGTCTTGGTTACAGCTGGGAATTCAGGCACTGGAAAGTCCTGGTGAATACAATCATTTGATATCAAAACTATTTTGATTTTTCTTTTTAATCAGCCTCTCTCACAGATTTGCAACTGGTAGGTATGCAGACGACGGGCTTACAACATTGGGTATGTACTACTGATGAGATTTTACCTCTCGGTGTTACATTTATGCAAACACAGGTGTGCAGCAATTGTTAATGACAAAAAGTGTTATTGGGAGGCAGGTCATTGTTCTCATCCATGTACGTACCCTTTTGTGAATGTATTCATTGCTTTATGTACATGTACTCTATCATCATTGTATGAATCATTCTTTTTCCAACAGGACACTTGTGGACAAGAACGCTATGCAGACGTGTGCAGGATATATTACAGAATAGCACACGGAGTTCTTCTTGGTACACAGTAGGCTCCTATTATCCACCCCAATATGCATACAAAAACCTGTTTGTGAATGAACCTACCATGCTACTGTTCTAACTGCTTTTCTAAGATAATCTTTTACACGTAGATGCATAAATCCAATATCAATTATTAAACTGATGGAAATTATAACTCACTTTGCTTTCGTTCGTTACAGTTTATGATGTAACAGATAAGGGATCCTTTGATAAGATGACACACTGGTATGATGAGGTGAAAGAGTACACTGATCCGAGGGTACCAGTGGTACTCGTTGGAAATAAGGCCGATGTGAGTGTTGAACTGGCTTTTATGTTACACTGACATTAGTTAGAACAGTAAATAATAGTGCATAAGTATGGGCAGTGTCAGATGACTGAATGCATGGCCATGCAAGTTGTGGAGTGGTTGAGGGAGGGAGGGAGGGAGGGAGGGAGGGAGGGAGGGAGGGAGGGAGGGAGGGAGGGAGGGAGGGAGGGAGGGAGGGAGGGAGGGAGGGAGGGAGGGAGGGAGGGAGGGAGGGAGGGAGGGAGGGAGGGAGGGAGGGAGGGAGGGAGGGAGGGAGGGAGGGAGGGAGGGAGGGAGGGAGGGAGGGAGGGAGGGAAGGAGGAGGGAGGGAGGGAGGGGAAAAAGTTAGATTTGCAATGCTAGTGTGGACCAACTATAGCCTTAGAGAAATTGATCATTTGGACTATGCATAGCACTACTGCATTCCATGAAGTTGGGGGGAGGAAGGCACTGAGAACAGCAGTCTATGCATGCCCAATAGAATGATATATGATATTGCTAGTATATCTAAGTATATTACTTCACATGCACTACTAGGAATGTAAATTGCATTCACATCAGAACATGTAAAGGAAATGTGTGAATCAATAACTGCATATAATATCATGCTAAGATAAACTTTTCTTTCACTGTAGATGACAGACACGAGGAAAGTCTTAACTAAGCAGGGACTTGCATTTGCAGAAGAGAAACACTTGGCAGGATTTGAAGAAACTAGGTACGTGTATGCACACTGCCTAGTAACCAGTAACACAACAGATGCCATGCACGTTGCAAACAAAAAAAATGCAATTAATAATCATATAATTATTGCAACACATACTATTTACCTAGAAAAATCATTTGCAGGCCGGGGTCTCAGCACTATGTATTTATATTTTGGGCTAGAAACTATTAGGGTATACAATATTATTGGTATATGATATTTATGCAAATAGTATACTTTGTACTGTGATAAGTGATGAATGAAACTGAATGTAGGATTATATTGCATCATACCCTTCGATGTGATTATTATGATTATAATTATTGCATGAGTTATTATTACTACTGTTAATAAGAACCATTATTGCATGGACATACACAAATACACTGATACATAAATTATAATTATAATATGGATATGTAAAGGTGCAAGCCCATGCAGCTGAAACTATGATTTTTTTTTTTAATGCATGACTTGATAGCGCCATAAGTGTTAATGGTAGACCTGGAATAAGCCTGGAGTAATTGCATCGATTATGACCTTTGGCATGCAAAGATATCTGTGCATAAAATACTAGACTTATAACACATACAGTCAGAATTAAATATTGATTTTAATCCTGTCATTAACACAGAACAATTACATGTGCATGTATACATGCATGGGCTGCTCTGATAAGGTTTCAGTTTATCCATCAATATTGATGAGAATTGTTCAGAACTGCTCTGTGTGTGTGCTTATGTGCACATGCATGTGTATGCATCAGTGTATGAGTGTTTGTGTGTTCCAATGGTTGTTGGGTTATGTGACTTCCTTTGTTCTGCAATGTATGCTGCGTACCTTCAACTTTCCTACTACACGTCCCAAACTCATCTCTGTCTATATTGACTTATGGCACTCTGTTAAGAGCAACGGTGCCTTATAGGCTAGCAGGAGGAGCCTAGCTAAATCAAAATAATTATTCTCTATTAGTGTGGCATGTCAATTCAAGCGACTTTATATAGCAGTACAGATATATTTAGTCATTCAGTGGAACTGATAATTGAGTCAGTTGTCTGTAATTAATGTTAATATTTCAGTTGAAGTAATAACTGTTATGTCTTCAATAGTGCCAAAACTGGAGCTAACGTTGAAGAAGCATTTGAACTGTTGATAGAAAAGGTATTGGACAATCCTGAACTTTATGACCCTGCACAGAAAAAAATCTCAGGCGGTATTAGCCTCACAGACACTACTGCTAAACTGACGAGAACAAGAAGAGAATGCAAATGTTAACATTTCATCACCTTGAATGTGTGTATGTAGTTTGATCCCCGTAAAAGTAGATGTACATAATAGATAATCAGTTAATTGCCTAAGTAGTTTAACACATAAGCTATTGCTAATACAAGCATCAAATGTATAAATGCAGGGTATGTGATTATGAGTGAGCATATTGTTGTACCTCTATTTCTCCATCAGTGCTACAACCGTACATGCAGTGAAATCCAGCATTTGAAATGTTCGGTAATTAAAATTTACAATCCAATACATGTAGTTATAATTTTTTTGTAATTATATTCTAAAATGACAGGAAGAGTTGCAGTGGTGTCTGGGGCAGGAAAAGGGATAGGATTTGAGATTGTAAGGAGCCTGTGTAAGAAATTTAATGGCGTGGTGTACCTGACTGCCAGAGACAGTGCCAAAGGACAAGAGGGAGTTAGCACTTTGGAGGGAGAAGGGCTTCACCCGATTTTCCACCAACTGGACATCACGTCGCAAAATTCGGTAGAGGAGATGAAGAGGTACTTGATCCAGGCCCACGGTGGCCTAGACGTTCTCGTCAACAATGCGGGTGTCATGTGCAATTCGAGGTCGACTATTCCAATTAACGAGCAGGCGTACCTCACGATCGCGACTAACTTTACCGGAACGCTGCGTCTTACCAAGGCGCTTTTCCCGCTTATCCGACCTCACGGTAGGATTGTCAATGTTTCTTCGATGATGGGGGAACTGAAAGCACTAAGATCGCCTACCTTGCGAGAGAGGTTTGCCGACCCCAACCTTACGGAAGAAGGACTTGTTGCCCTCATGGACCAGTTTGTGAGAGACATTAGAGAGGGCCACCACGTAGAGAAGGGATGGCCCAGAAGTACCTACGGAGGCTCCGCTATGGGAGCGAGCGCTTATATGACATCCAAGGTCGGAGTGACTGCCCTGGCGAAGGTCTACGCCAGAGAGGCAGCGAGGCTTGGCAAGGACGATGTGTTGGTGAACGCTTGCTGCCCAGGCTGGTGCCAAACGGACATGTCTTCTGGCTTGAATGCTCCTCTCACAGCAGCACAGGGTGCGGAGACACCTGTGCATTTGGCTCTACTGCCCCCAGGGAGTCCCAATGGAGATTTCTGGAAAAATAGATCAGTTGCTGTGTGGTAACAGGGGGGTATGAACAAAAATAAGTATATAAAGGCATGGTAACAGAGTCTACTAGTTGATTTTTACAATCAATCTGCTGGATTTATTTTCAGTGTTTCAACACCTTCATGAGGCTTGTCCATGCTTCACAATAATCTACATGTCTATCACTTCACTGAACATTATAAAAGTGTTAATTGCCAATATTTTGCAGGCCCACCTCTTGAAGCTTTGTCCCTGGCACTATGGTTAAAACTACGCATAACTTTGGTATAACCACACATGATTAAATTATGTGCAGTTTTTATAACCATAGTCTGCTTGCAGTGTGGGAGAGTAGCAACGCATTGAAGTTTTCACACTCAGCAAATTGTGCGTGAACACACATCATGACACATGACTTTTCCCCCTCGTATTGCCGTTAGTAGGCCCTATAATAACAAGTTCAACTCTTACTGTACATTTGCTTGTGCGTGGGGGGGGGGGGGGGGGGGGGGGGGGGGGGGGGATCTCATTCCCAGACGTGTCACTGTAATATAATATAATTAGATGATCAGTTAATCTTCTCACATGCATTCCGCGTCTAGACAAGGGGGCGGTACGAAAGGCCGGTAATATTTTTATTTAATTGTTCAAGTATAATGTATATGTAAAGTTTTTTTTTTTTTTTTTTTAAGTACGATAATATGATAATAACACAAATAATAAAATAAAATAAGAAAAACAAATGGTAGCTTGGTCTTCCTCTAACACCTGAATTAGGGGTATGTGCTTATTGTCCAGACAAAGCTCTGGACGCACACCATGCTGTTACTTGCAAGTTTGGGGGAGATGTAGTGGCGCGCCACAATGCTCTGCGCAATGCTATTTTTGATTTTTGCAAGCGAGCCCTTCTGAACCCAAAATTGGAAGCAGGTGCAGGTTTGGGTCATGAAAGGAGACTAACTAGACCTGCAGACATACTCATCCCAAGCTGGTCCAATAGTGATAAGCCTGCAGCCATTGATGTGTCCATCACCTCTCCGCTTAAATCAAACATTTTGTCTGAAGCGGGTGTGGTGGCAGGTGCAGCAGCAAGGCAAACAGAAGAGAGAAAGCATATATCCAATGATACTATCTGCTCCGAATTGGGATGGAAGTGTGTACCATTAGTGGTGGAGACGTTTGGTGCTTGGGGAAGAACTGCAGGCCAGTTTTTTGGAGAACTCGCATCACGACTTGCGGCTCAAAGCCATTCCTCAAAGACTATAATGTTGAATAACATCTATGGGAGACTAAGCCTCGAGCCAATGCCCGTGCTTTCAATGCTAGGGTGGCTACAACAATGGACTTGCTTGAAGGCTAGGGTAGTTTTGTGCAAGTTCGTGTGTAGTAACGTGTATATATGTGCATTAATTTTATTGTTTATAAAAAACAATAAATGATTAATAAAATTAATGAAGTTTCAAGTTGAAAGGGCTTTACACAGCTGATAGATTGACCTTGCTGTCAGAAATTGCAAGGTCAATTGATGTATCAAAGAGATGCTGTGGCCTGTGGTAAGAAGAGCGCGAACCACGGAGGCACATGATAGCTGTCCGGCCTCGCTTTTTGGGGTAGACTAGTGGTGTTTATTCAACCGAAAAAAAATCTGCCCCCCCCCCCCCCCCCCCCCCCCCCCCCCCCCCCCCTCAATGTAGCTGTGAGGGAGTGCAGCGCCGGCGTTACCGCTAGGCAGACTAGGCAAATGCCTAGGGCCGCCGGTCAGAGGGGCCGCCAAACTGCTGCTACTTAATTATTCATATGCTAATTAATATCCATTAAAATAGACCACCTCGCCACCGTACGTAGGGTGCGCATTTTATTGACAGCTACAGTTGCTGAGTTGCACCAGCTGCAGAACGGAGCTTTGAAGCTTATAAAGACATTTCTGCATCCATCAATTACGGAAGATAACTTAGCTTTGATTTCGATTGAACTGACATGAAATTGCAGCATCTTTGGACTGGTGGATCGGGGCGGCTGGGATATACCACTGCCAAGATTACAAAAAAGTCTGGAAGCAAGAAATTCCTATATTGTATCTATTTTTAGCATGTTACTTACCGGCTACTACGCAATACACATGCAGGGATAAATGCTTCGAATGAAGTTTTGATTTTATAAAGGATTTTTAAAAATCCTTCACGCGTTTTTTTCCCCTGTGATAACTATGCTCTCTTCGTGACTTTAAAAGTGCAAGAGTTGCAAAGCGGCTGGGGCTCCGCCCCAGACCCCGATGGCCCATATATCCGGGACATCCTTGCTGCGGGAGGCGTATCGAGGTATCCTTCATCACCCCCATCCTCACCCCGAAATCTTGGATCCGCCCCTGCTATGCAGTACTAGTACATTTATCAGTTGATTCGTTTCCAGTTAGAAAAATCGCTTTTCATGCATAAGGTAATTCTTTTGCATATCTTCATTAAAGCCGGATAAGAAATGATTACATGTATGTGCGCGCTGTGTTCCAAACAAACCAGCTATACGAGTGGTGGAATGATATCGGAAGGAGTTAAGTTCAAAACCGGAAAATGCACTCTCGAGCGAAGATGGAGGGGCCGCCAAGACCCTTTTTGCCTAGGGCCGCCAAGACCCTTTTTGCCTAGGGCCGCCAAGACCCTTTTTGCCTAGGGCCGCCAAGACCCTTTTTGCCTAGGGCCGCCAAACATCTAACGCCGGCCCTGGGGAGTGGGAGCTTCGCCCGCCCCAGGTCCACAGACTAGCCCTGCCAGTTTAGCGCCCGCCCGCCAGCTATTATTTTCTTCCGACACCGGACCACTGTGATAGCGATGCGTATCGTGCCATGACGTAATTATAATGTCTAGAATATACATGACGTCGTAGCTCGACAGCTATGCGCCCAACAAATGAACTAGTGGAAGTCCAGTCACTATATTATGGTGGCCACCATAGATATTCATTTTAATGTATTTAGTCTGTTTCTATGGTTCTCCCAATGGGATACCATATTATATTATATCTCAAGCAAAAAGACTACAGATGTCTCACGTGCGCATGCCTGCAGATATCAATGATTGATTATTATTTTTAACTTTTAGCTATGGCTCGTGTGGCAGTAGTAACGGGCTCCAACAAGGGAATAGGCTTTGAAATTGTCAGGCGTCTTTGCAAGGAATTTGATGGAGATGTGTACCTAACAGCAAGAGATACCGCCAACGGCCTAAAAGCGGTGGCAACGTTAGAGGCGGAAGGACTCCACCCCAAGTTCCACCAACTGGATATTACGTCACAAGCATCTGTTGAGAACTTGAAGCAACACTTGGTTCAAACATACGGAGGTCTGGATATTCTCGTCAACAACGCGGGCATGGCATATACGGACGACTCGACTGCTCCATTTAGCGAGCAGGCCACTGTAACTGTCGCGAATAACTTCACCGGCACTCTACGCATCACCAAAGCGCTGTTTTCCCTCATCCGTCCTCACGGGAGGATTGTTAACGTTTCTTCTGCGGCAGGGCTCCTGAGTATTCTCCAGAACCACTTGCAAGAGAAGTTCTCGGACCCAGGCCTTACGGAAGATGGCCTCATCGCTCTTATGGATCAGTTCGTGAATGACGTACATGAAGGTCAGCACATCGAGAGGGGCTGGCCCAACACTGCCTATGGAACCTCCAAGGTAGGAATGACTGCTCTTACTAAGGTCTATGCTAGACAGGCAGCGAGGCTTGGTGATAAGGACGATGTGTTGGTGAACGCTTGCTGCCCTGGCTGGTGCCAAACAGACATGACTTCTGGCACAAATCCACCTCTCACAGCAGCGCAGGGTGCGGAGACACCTGTGCATTTGGCTCTACTGCCTCCAGGGAGTCCCAATGGAGAGTTCTGGGAAGATAGATCAGTTTCTGTGTGGTAATGAAAAGATGATGTCTTCATTAGGTGCATGTCTGCATGTTGTGGACATGTAGCCACGCAGGTGTAGCTATAGTCTAGCTGAATTATCCATTATGTGCAGGTGTTATTGTTTGCTTTGTTTGAAGATGCATATGAATAAATGGTACATGTATTTTATCCGTCAATTGGATGTAGGCTGATACCGTCGAAATCAATCACATCGGGCCGTCTGCCCCCCCCCCCCCCCCTCCCCCCCCGTCGCTCTGCCACGTCTTTATACTTTATAACCGGAAAATCCACGGTTAAGGGCGGTTCGCTTTTTACCGTATCGTACCGTCAGTTGGGTTTCTGCAGCTGGCCACCGGTGCGGCGGTACCGCTTCTACTTTCTATGCACTGACGCAGCTTTCACGTACATCATCCCATGCACTTTTCTCAGAGATAGTTTTCATAAAGCCATATACAAATACAAATACATGTACAAAAGGGAAGAGCAAATGTTTTGCTGGGTCTCATGACGAAAAGAGCCGGATTCCGTCCTGTTGACTCTGAAAAGATGATTATGTGTAGCATCAATCATGAATGGACCACAGAAGTATATGCTTTATATAGTTGCTTACACATTTGCGCCAATATTGATAATCTGCGCGTGATGACACGGGCGCTACCATCAGTGAAGCCACACTGACACACGTCATCAAACTTTCAACTTGTCTTTAGAAAAAGTCACAGATGAGAAAAGTGACCCTCATTTGTAGATACCTCATTGCGCTCCAAAGCAAAGGATGCATGGCTCAGTACACCAACTTAAAAACGCATATATATGTTCGCATCAATGTAGATGGGATATGTTCAACACACAAAAAAAATGGCACTTACGCAGCACTAATTAATGTCTCATGATTAGTATGTGGCAAATTAACGAGTCCACAAAAATAGCTCAGTTCGAACCAGAAGCTCCACGCCAATCTTCCTTCGAATCAGAAAGTTGCTATAGAAGAGCTCGAGGACAAAGGTCGATAGTGAACCGCTTATATCGTATGCACGTTGTGCATGTACTTTGGTGCCAACTTAAAAAGGCCGGCATATGCATGTGTTCGCGTTACAACCTATATTCCTCTAGGTGGAAGGAAGGTGGTTGTGATATTATAGATGTTCAACGCAGCACTTATATCTCATGATCAGTATGTGGCACATTATCGAGTTCAAAATGATAGCTTCGGATCCAGAAGTTCCACGCCAATCTTCGAACGTACGAGGAGGACTAGTGAACCGCTTACCAAATCGTGCTAATTGCAGCGTTGCGATTAATAAACTATAACATTAATTCTTCTCAGTAGACACAATGCAATGTACGCCATACGAACTTATACAGCAAAGTGGAACTTACCCGGTAACCACATAACTCAGTATTTCTAGCTTGTAGTAGCGTTATAGGCATGAGATATCGATTTGTAATGTTAATACGTGTGTCACGTGACTGCGTATTAATACAATACTCGCTGTAGGCAGATGGATGCCAAAAACAATGACATGTGGCTACCTCATTGGACTCTGTGATGCCTGAGCATACAGTGATGTATGGTAAAGTAGAAGCCATACCTTAACTGAGGTAAGAGTCAATGTGATTGTTTGAAGTTGTTCAGCTTACTGTTTTAATACTATTGTGTTGTATTTGTATGAAAAAACTCCAGATGCATGGATGGCAGCTGGTGTTTCCCGTACAGCACTGCTGGTACACAATATGACATGTGCTCAGCTGAAGAAATTTACTGTCAGTGTTTTGTGTATTGTATGTATTGTGCATGCATTAAGAGAAATACTTCAAATCACCAGTTGCAACAGACTGCATGATGGTTCTACTGGGAGATATATAAGTTTGTTGGAGGTGGCCTCATCAGCTATGTAAGTCAACAGTTACACTTCTCTGTCAGTGTGATGTGTAGCAATGCATTGATGGCGACACTTTACATGTCCTACAGCCTTCTAAATCACCAGCCACATCAGACTCATGGTTCTATTGGGGTGCACATGGCCTTGATGGGCGTGGCCTCATCAGCTGAGTCAACAGGTACACTGCATTGTAATGTCTACTATACTGCATTGACACAGGCACTTTGCTGAATATCTATGGCAATTGAATACATGTCCTACAGCCATCTGCCACATCAGACTTGGGGTGCACGTAACTTTTATGGGCGTGGCCTCGTCAGACTTTGCTGAATATCCATGGCAAATCCAATACACGTCTAACAGCCTTCTAAATCACCAGCCATATCAGATATGGTTCTACTGGGGTTCTCGTGACTTTTACGGGCGTGGCCTCATCAGCTGAGTCAATAGGTCAGTACACTGCAATGTTATGAGTACTACTGCATTGACACAGACACTTTGCTGAATATCCATGGCAATACATGTCTAACAGCCTTCTAAATCACCAGCAATATCAGATTTATGGTTCTACTGGGATTCACGTGACTTTTATGGGCGTGGCCTCATCAGCTGAGTCAACCATCACTACCCCTGCCCGTTTAGCGCCCGCCAGCTATTATTTCCTTCCGACGTCACTGTGATATCGATGTGTACATAACAATATTGTGCCATGACGTAATTAGAATATACACGACATCATGCACTAGTCTCGGCCCCAGACCCAACGGACGCAGCTGCGGATGGATTACATCACCGCTACGCGTCGTAGCGGTGATGTAATCCATCCGCAGCTGGGTCCATTGGGTCTGGGGCCGAGACTAATCATGTGCGTACGCGCATCGGCTATACGCCCAACAAATGAAGTAGTGGAAGTCCGGTCATTAGATTATGGTGGCCACCATATAGATATTCCTCTTAATGTATTTAATCTTGGTTCTCCAAGGGCGGATCCAGCGAGGGGGTCCTGAGGGTCCGGACCCCCCCCCCCCCCCCCCCCCCCCCCCCCCTTTGCAGGATGAATGTAATTACTATCAATACCCCAGTCGCTTGCGCATAAAGGTGCCTCGTGCTTCGGAGCATTGTTCCTCGACGACGCGTCGTTTAAAAGTGTTGCTTTGTCGTATATCATAGCATAGATATAACACAGGGATTGGAAACGGCCTATCTAAATGTATGGCGTGACGTCACATCCGCGTTACAGGCTCGTTTCGCGAAATTATTATTTCCCTACGAAAGCTATTAGGTTGCCAACGTATATCTGTCATATGTCTGTAGTGTGCAGCTCGTAGAGTCAGTGTAGGGTGTTCGGTGCTATCAGTGTAATGCCCACTGTAGTGTTGTTTCAACTTTGTGGGACTGTAACACGTTTTTGTATGCACGCGTGTGAATTAGAAGACTGAAAAGTGGGTCGTGGTGTATGGAGATGTGCGTACTATGAGCTTGTATTAAAAAAAAATTCGTAACAGTCTTATAACAGCTAGCCATAAAACCCCAACTAACGACCACCACCGGCGAAACTCGGATTGCATGTGGCTAATGACATTCATTGCTGGGTTTCCAATCATGTATCAAATATCTATGGTCTGGAATCTCAGTCAACAACGCCATGCTCAATTGTATTCATTTACTGCTCAATTTTATTCATTTACTGCTATGGGGTTACATCCGAAACGAGCCTATTACCATTGAGAGCCTGGTGTTGCCAATCCCTATGTGTTAAATATATGATCATAGAGGCGTCGGAAGGTAAACAAATTTTTAACCTTGGGGGGGGGGGGGGGGGGGCTGATTTAATTTCACTGATACAATGTCATCGTTCGTACACGTAACAGTGTTATACATGTAGACGCACAAATGTACGATTTTTTTTTTTCTATGACTCACGTGACCAGCATTTATACGTGACAATTAAGAGCTAGGTGGTTTTCCGCAAACTGCAGGCTATATGTATGAAGATTTATGAAGCATAGCTAGAATACCGGCTGTTCATTGCTTGAAGAAGGTTATCTGAGTATGATGCAAATTTTAAGCGGCTCAAGTAATAACTATACACATAAGCGCATGTACAAATCTGACGAAACTGACAGATGAAATAGTGTTATTGTATTTGGTGTATATACTGCGCATGCGCTGGGTAGGGGTTATTATTTAATTCCCGTTTGGTGGCAACCATTACATGGTAGCAGCGGTGGGATATGAACCCACGCCATCGAAATGACTGTTGGTGGCAACCATTTCAATAATTAAGTGTCCTTGATGAAACACACCAATTTAAAATCCGCATAAGCCTTGGAACAAGAACTTAACTGAGTGCAAGTGACTGCCCTGTTTCCAATCTCTCTACTACACCATCTATATGCTGGAATAGCATGGCAAAAAAATAAAAATAAATTAACACGCGCGCGCCCCTCCCCTCATCAATATTCTTGTTAGACCCCTCCCCCCCCCTCGCTGAATTCCTGTCAGAATCTCCCAACGGGATACCATATAGCAAATGACTACAGATGTCTCATGCACAGTAACGGCATGCCAACCTCAGCTAATGAATGATTTTTTTTTAACTATTATTGCTTGCAATTGCTATGGCTCGTTTGGCAGTAGTAACGGGCTCCAACAAGGGTATAGGCTTTGAAATTGTCAGGCGTCTTTGCAAGGAATTTGATGGAGATGTGTACCTAACAGCAAGAGATACTGCCAACGGCCTAAAAGCGGTTGCACAGTTAGAGGCGGAAGGACTCCACCCCAAGTTCCACCAACTGGATATTACGTCACAAGCATCTGTTGAGAACTTGAAGCAACACTTGGTTCAAACATACGGAGGTCTGGATATTCTCGTCAACAACGCGGGCATGGCATTTACGGACGACTCGACTGCTCCTCCATTTAGCGAGCAGGCCTCTGTAACAGTCGCGAATAACTTCACCGGCACTCTACGCATCACCAAAGCGCTGTTCCCCCTCATCCGTCCTCACGGGAGGATTGTTAACGTTTCTTCTTCGGCAGGGCACCTGAGTATTCTCCAGAACCACTTGCAAGAGAAGTTCTCGGACCCAGGCCTTACGGAAGATGGCCTAATCGCTCTTATGGATCAGTTCGTGAATGATGTACATGAAGGTCAGCACATCGAGAGGGGCTGGCCCAACACTGCCTATGGAACCTCCAAGGTCGGAATGACTGCTCTTACTAAGGTCTATGCTAGACAGGCAGCGAGGCTTGGCAAGGACGATGTGTTGGTGAACGCTTGCTGCCCTGGCTGGTGCCAAACAGACATGGCGTCTGGCTCGAATGCTCCTCTCACGGCAGCGCAGGGTGCGGAGACACCTGTGCATTTGGCTCTACTGCCTCCAGGGAGTCCCAATGGAGAGTTCTGGGAAGATAGATCAGTTTCTGTGTGGTAATGCGGAAAAGATGATGTCTTCATTAGGGGCATGTCTGTTGTGGACATGTAGCCATGCAGGTGTAGCTATAGTTTCCTAGCTGAATTATCCATTGTGTGCAGGTGTTATATTGTTTGCTTCAGGCCTACAAATGATTAACAACGACTGACCTAAGCGGCGCAAAACAGTAATGCCAATTAAGTAAATCCCACTGCTTTAATTACTTTCCCTATATACCTTAAAGACACTCAGAAGGAATGCCTCGGAATGTCGGAAGACTAGTATGATATTATGTGGCGCAGATATCGTATACTACATTATTAATTATCTACAATTATTTGCATCATTTATGTAACCTTACTAACCTACTGTCCAGCCGCAAACGCCCGTGAGCAGCCCTGTACACAGGCACTGGTCTAGATCTCCTAAATACATCGCGCTGAGGATGCATATGAATAAATTTTACACGTATTTTAGGTCTGGAGCCCGGCTAGCCGATTCCACTGACACATTAGGCCTTATATCTATGCATGCTGTACACTGTGTACTGTGTATTTGTATTCATAGTGCGATCTCCGTAATCTATTGTATAACGATTTATCGTGCTCAAGGGTTCAGATTGGTCAGTCGCATACCAGATATGAACGTTTCTGCTACCGAGCTCCTCTTCACGGGGACCAACGGAGTTTCCTTGCTGGCGTGTCTACTTGCAACCATCTTGGTGTTCGCTTTCAAACTGTATCGAAAAGTAGTATACCGATTGGCTCTCTATCAGGTGCTTTCTTCGCTGTTCTTAGCGACGGTGGATGTGTTTCAGCTCGTTTTCGTTAATTACACGAAGAACCCTGAAGTATACGGTCAAGTATGCACCGCCGTAGGATGGCTGTTTATGTACACACTGTGGATGAAGCTGCTCTTCACCATGTGGGTAATCGTCCATCTCTTCTGTTTTGGAGTGCTGCACAAGAACCTGAAGAAGTTCGAAGTCTTTTACGTTGTGACCTCACTACTCGTACCAGGGGCGATAGCTTGTGTGCCTCTGATAACCCACTCCTACGGACTTAGCTCAAGTCGCACCGTGTGCTTCATATTTGATGCCGTAGGCAACAGCAGCGAACAGAAGGCGGTCACAGAAAGACTTATTCTCTGGGATACTTCCGCAATAATCATTCTTTTAGCTGGGTCCATAGCCATGGTTGTCATGTTGATAAAATTGACTCGCCAAGCTTCTTGGTTTTTCAAGTATGAACCAATCACTAATAACGACCAGTTCTCAAAGGCTGTACAACAACTCCTTCCATTGTCTGCTTTTCCAATACTGTTCTTCGTTTTCATAATACCACAGCTCATATACGACATTTATTCCATTGGACACGCCCCGTCCAGAGCTCTAATAATTACCTCCTTAGTATTTGCCTCGCTGTGGAGCATGACCTCAGGCTTGTCTCTCATTATCCATATTGTAGTGGTTAGGTGTGTTCGGAAGAGGAAAGGACACCTAACGCACGTGGAGCTACTTCGTATCGTAAGATGAAAGCAACACTATACAGTGCATAACATGATAAAAATTTTTGCATCACTTTTACATTTGAGTGGACTTTTTAACAACATGGTTTGGGATATCCAAAATCTAATTACAGAATATTGTTTATGCATCATCTGACATTAAAATTGCAAAACCACAACTGCTCACGTGACTTCCTGATTGCATAGCGTTTCATTTTCAGTAACTACCCTAAATAAGTGGTTTTTAAGGGATTTCTCCACCATTACATGCTGGATTGCGCTGAAATTTGGTGTGTAAGTGTAGCATGGCCCCTTATCGAAAACTGCCGTGTCCGATTTCGAATGCGGGAAACAGTTCGGTATTGGCATCCTTTAAGGACAGATTTTAGAGGGAATTGTGCTTAGTATGGAGTTTCGTTGCGTGCGCGATCTGAGGTCCCAGGATCAGCTAGTAGATAGTAAAATGATGGTTGAATCAAAAGCAGTTGCATTCGTGACTTTACTGATGGTTTGGCAGCGAATAGAAAGCCTCTAAGTCGGAGGATGAAAAAAAGTCGGCCATATACATTATAGAGTTGACGTCATTGGCTGAAAAGTGGGAGTGGTAGCGTTCTTTTCAGAACCAAACCCTGCTGGAGACCACAAGCGGGCGACAAATCAGATGTAGGAAAGCATCGTCACCTATTTAGGCACCTCTGAAGAGGAAAAGAACCGTTGTCGACTTGATCACCACTCCCACAAAATACAATGACGTCAACTCTATAATGTTATGCATTGTATATGGCCGACTTTTTTTCATCCTCCGACTTTGAGGCTTTTTATTCGCTGCCAAACCATTAGTAAAGTCACGAATGCAACTGCCTTGGATTCAACCATCATTTTACTATCTACTAGCTGATCCTGGGACCTCAGATCGCGCACGCAACGAAACTCCATACTAAGCACAATTCCCTCTAAAATCTGTCCTTAAAGGATGCCAATACCGAAACTGTTTCCCGCATTCGAAATCGGACACGGCAGTTTTCGATAAGGGGCCATGCTACACTTACATACCAAATTTTAGCGCAATCCAGCATGTAATGGTGGAGAAATCCCTTAAAAACCACTTATTTAGGGTAGTTACTGAAAATGAAACGCTATGCAATCAGGAAGTCACGTGAGCAGTTGTGGTTTTGTACTTTTAATGCCAGATGATGCATAAACAATACTCTGTAATTAGATTTTGGATATCCCAAACCATGTTGTTAAAAAGTCCACTCAAATGTAAAAGTGATGCAAAAAATTTTAACATCAACTAGCATGTTATGCACTGTATACAGTAAACTGAGTTTGAGTTGTTACCATGAACACCATGCATTCACTATTTAATTTATTAGGATGCGCACCATCCACATGTGCATGCCTTCGTTCAAGATTTACATATGGCGTAATGTGCAATTATACGCGAGTGATTGACTGAACGTGTGTGCCAATCTATAGTCTCGCAAGCCAGACGTACGTAAGAAGGACTGGGGACGAGGAAAATATACCTTCACTCGTCCCTGGTCCACATACGTCCTACGACTAAGCCAGTACGTCTCTGACTCTGGCTTGCGAGACTATTGCCAATCTTCGCGGTGTGATATAAGGCCGTAACAGTAAACATTGATGCGGCACACTTCTAGATCTGAACCATATAATTATTGTGATATATATGTACTGTATACCGGTGTCGTAGTATATATTGTCCCCCTAGGCCTTATATTGTCCCCCCGGACAATATAGCCTAGGGTATATATTGTCCCCCACGGACAATATACCCTAGTTCCTTCTCTCCCCCCCCCCCCCCCCCCCCCCCCCCCCGGTGAAGCTGTCCCCCCCCCCCCCCGGTGAAGCTGTCCCCCCCCCCCCCCGGTGAAGCTGTCCCCCCCCCCCCCCCCCCCCCCCCCCGGACACTGTAACGTAGGTTGTACTGTCCCCCTCTGAGCATGATATACATGTAAACACCCACCTAACATGCAAACACACCACAGTCATTAGAACCTTTTTGCCTTTGAACACGCATAAACCTCAAAATTAGTGGAGTAGATCTATAGACCAGTGATGTTATTTGTTTCTTTGCTCTGGTGGGTAGCTATAGGTCCTTTCCACTCATGCAGTCAAAAATGTTTACTGCTCCAGGCTCACATCCAATGGTAGAACAAGTTAACCAATGACATTAATGATGCAGCTGGGCTCCCCAGTTTACTGTTACATGGACCATAGATATAACACATAGGGATTGGAAACGGCCTACAGTACCGGCTCGCTCCAGCGGTAATTATCACCTTCGCTCCAGCGGAAAAATAATTATATTCACCTGGTACAGAAGAAACTGTTGGTGTACTTAGCAAACCTACCTGTGGTTGACTTCTCCCCTCTCTAGATGAAATTCACTGTTGATACGTGGCTTTGCTATGTACACGGCGCTTTGTAATCCACCCCTTTTCAAACATTTCATTTCCTACTCCGTGCCCCGCCTACCTGAACTTCTTCCCTTCTTTTACATGTACTATGCTGGGTGTACGTAATACCTGCACTTAGCCAGAATAACAGCTTCAACCTTGCTTTGTTATGTTACCTTGATGGAGGGATGGACACAACCTGTTAGTTTTGTCAATGAGCACACAATTCTCTGTCATGTGAGGATGAAGGTACAAACATGTCGATGCATATGGTGGTGTTGTATGACAAATGTGTACGGTACCATACAAATTGTAGCTGCAGCATTACATGTCAAAAATGGGACACCTGATAATGCTTTCTATTTAGGACAGCTTTGCCAACCATTCATACGGAGAACACAGATCAATTGCGTTCAGGTCACTGGCTCATTGAGGCAGATGGACGTTGCGGACAAATGTCTGTGGAGTACGATCAAGTCAGGCAGGCTGCCACGGGGATCTAAGCTACATGTAATGCTGCTTCTTTGTATGTGTAGGAACCATACACACTTGTGCATGTAGTTAGTTATACGCGTACGTGTACACCAAATCTAAAACAGTAAATGGTACATACACATGCATTTAGCCTTGTGCAGAAAAATATATTGTACGCATGATAAACATCTGGCTGTAACCATGCTCTTACCCCCTTGTGGTGTGGAGAACCCCGCCAGTTTAAGCTTCACACATTGGTTATATAAACATGCTTGTGCCCGTAAAACGTGCCGGTTACCTCTTCAATGAAATTTGTATTACTTGAGCCAGTTAGTTTAGTTCAGACTTTTGACTTCACTGTGCGACATTGTACACCTGTAATACAGTTCAATATTTTTACAGTTTGCTTTGAAAAATCACCTTACCAAACCTCATTGAATTCAGAAAACAACCATCTACACTAACTTGCTCAGGTACTGTCTGTCAGGCTGTGTGACTACTAAAAAGATGGTGGTAAGTGAGCAAAGTGCAGAGCACACACACCTACATTTTAGAGGATGCTTGGCAGCACCATGTGATAAGGTATTCACATCAGAGAGAGAATGAAATTTACCACTGGCTCATTGTGTAACAGTTGTGCATGCATGGCAGGTGGATTGGGTAAAAACAGGCTAGCACATCTGAACCATGCTTACCTTCCATTTTAGATCCATCTTCTCGTACTGCATGTGCCCAAACCCATGACGACCTGACCCAGCAGGAAGATTTTCAGATGCATGGAACTCGTAATCATACAAATATGTAAACTGCACGTGGAATGCCGCCATGATAAATAGAACACCCATGAAACATAGACGTCAGAGTATAAGGCTGAAAGTGCGCATGAAATAGGGTAACTAAAGCAGTGCTACAGGCCTAACCTTAAATAAAGCATTTGTATACTTGATAGAGCAGCCATGTGCATTGTATTAGCTACTATTAATAGCAATAAGCAGACCGTGCAACTGTAAAAATAACAACAAGTACATATAGCTCCAACACTATTTTGTATGCTGACAGTCTGCCCTTACTGGTACTGCATGTGGCCAAATAAGTCTAGATAATGATCTGACATCGTGTCCATAGGCATTTTAACATACCTTCAAGGGCAATGAAAATTATTGATTATGAGTGCAAGTCGATTACATGTAATGCAAAATTGCAGCCTACTATGAATTACACATGGCATAACACAAGAGTAATACAGAACGGAGCAATGTACTATATATACACAGGAGTTAATTAGCAGAAGGGATTTCCTTGGAACGTATGTGCAAGCACAAATCTCGAGATGCATCCAACATGAAACGATCGTCCAGTTTTGCTCCCACTGAATGAAGCTGCTGCAGCAATAGTAATGCATCGTTGAGCAGCTTAACCCTATCAACTGCATCCTGGCACTCATCAGAATCCTCACCCTCATCATTGACATCTATGAAGCCCATCTCTTCTAAGTGCAACCACTCAGAAAGGATTGCTGTGGCTTTATCATGCACCTTTTGCACCGCATTAGCAAGAACAGCAAGATCCATGGTAGCCAACATGTTCACTACTGATGGGCTACGAAGTGTTAAACTGGAAAGCTTGTCGCACATTGCCTCAATTGTCATGGGTACTAGTTTACTGTTGTAGGTACGACATTCACTTGCTATCTGAGCAGTGTCAGTGACTGAAAGACACTTTGAGTGCACCCAGCATGCAGCTATTGTTGAAGGAGAGATGCTGTCCCAGGCTTCCTTCAATAACATGATAGCATCTCCCACATGAGGCTGGCACCCATACTGAAGCCCAGCATGACCAGCAGGAAGGTGCTTAGCCAGGACTTGCAATTCATCATATCTATCTGCAGTTTCAAGCAACCTCCCCAAAAGCCTGCTCTTATAACCGACCTTCAGAGCAGCAATAACACCCTGGTCAAGAGGTTGATAAATAGATGTAACATTGGGTGGGAATTTGAAAACCTTGACCTGTCCCAGGGGATCTTTACAACTGTCATCGTGGCCTGAAAACCCATCCACTACGAGTGCCACAGGACCTTGTGTAGTGTTGCGTACAGCAGGCAAAAAAACATTATCCCACCACTTGTTATAGTTGATAGTGTCATTCCATGCATTTAGCTGATGGTAATATGGAAGACTAGGAGGATTCCGTTTAAAACAACGTGGATTCTTGGCAGAACCAATCACTACAGGGGTCATTTTACAACTACCTGTGGCGTTCACACATAGAATAATAGTTACACGCTCTTTGGCCTTCATTGCTTTGCGGCCACGACCAACTTGACGGCTATCACCTTCATCTGCAGCTAGGTAACTACGATTAGGGATGGCTCTGTAAAACAGGCCAGCCTCGTCCATGTTGAACACATTAGAAGCAGGATAGCTGGCGAGTGCGTTCCTAAGTACATGCATCTCTCGTTCAGCTGCATCTAAGTCTACGTCTGCCGCTTCCCCATGGAGTCGAGTGCACTTTGAAACATTACATCGCCACCTCCAATTGTAAAACCAACCATCTGACGCACGAAAGTCAATAACACCTTGACGCTTCGCTTCAAATAATGCTCGGGCTTTAATCATAGATCGTGAAACAGGCAACGGTTTTCTAGCACCAGTAAGGGTCCGAATGGAACGAAACCATTCGTATACTGCCCTGTCTATTGCGGGATGTTTTGCTCTGCTAGATGCAACCTTGGCGCATAACGGTACCAGCATTTTGCCAATTGATGCGCACTTTTTTTTGCGAATGCTATACACTTGGGTTTTGCTGATCCCAAATTCAGCTGCAACATCCAAAGGAGGTTTACCTGCTTTTAGTTCACTCAACACTTTCTGTTTATCATTCCCACTGAGAAACCGTCTTGGTGTTTTCGAGCACTGTGCCATCGCCTGATAGTTGAAATAACGGGAAACGACCGGACGAATACGGTCACAGACGGTTCGAGACTACGTTTGAAGCTAAGGTACCTGCATGCATATTAAAACCTACAGAGAAGGTGAAGGTCCTATAGATTGAAGGATTTGCCTAGAATGTAGGCGCAAATTATAGAGAGGAGTGTTAATTATAATTACCTGTATGCACTTCCGTCGTTATCTTTACAGTTACACATACCGGGTAGCTATGCTAATGCAACACACATGGACTGTTCTATCGAGGACATGTGCGTTATTTAAGGTCTGGCCTGTGTCGTTTTGTGATCGGGGCCCAGCTTTCAACTGCTTTAGTTACCCTATTTCATGCGCACTTTCAGCCTTATACTCTGACGTCTATGTTTCATGGGTGTTCTATTTATCATGGCGGCATTCCACGTGCAGTTTACATATTTGTATGATTACGAGTTCCATGCATCTGAAAATCTTCCTGCTGGGTCAGGTCGTCATGGGTTTGGGCACATGCAGTACGAGAAGATGGATCTAAAATGGAAGGTAAGCATGGTTCAGATGTGCTAGCCTGTTTTTACCCAATCCACCTGCCATGCATGCACAACTGTTACACAATGAGCCAGTGGTAAATTTCATTCTCTCTCTGATGTGAATACCTTATCACATGGTGCTGCCAAGCATCCTCTAAAATGTAGGTGTGTGTGCTCTGCACTTTGCTCACTTACCACCATCTTTTTAGTAGTCACACAGCCTGACAGACAGTACCTGAGCAAGTTAGTGTAGATGGTTGTTTTCTGAATTCAATGAGGTTTGGTAAGGTGATTTTTCAAAGCAAACTGTAAAAATATTGAACTGTATTACAGGTGTACAATGTCGCACAGTGAAGTCAAAAGTCTGAACTAAACTAACTGGCTCAAGTAATACAAATTTCATTGAAGAGGTAACCGGCACGTTTTACGGGCACAAGCATGTTTATATAACCAATGTGTGAAGCTTAAACTGGCGGGGTTCTCCACACCACAAGGGGGTAAGGGCATGGTTACAGCCAGATGTTTATCATGCGTACAATATATTTTTCTGCACAAAGCTAAATGCATGTGTATGTACCATTTACTGTTTTAGATTTGGTGTACACGTACGCGTATAACTAACTACATGCACAAGTGTGTATGGTTCCTACACATACAAAGAAGCAGCATTACATGTAGCTTAGATCCCCGTGGCAGCCTGCCTGACTTGATCGTACTCCACAGACATTTGTCCGCAACGTCCATCTGCCTCAATGAGCCAGTGACCTGAACGCAATTGATCTGTGTTCTCCGTATGAATGGTTGGCAAAGCTGTCCTAAATAGAAAGCATTATCAGGTGTCCCATTTTTGACATGTAATGCTGCAGCTACAATTTGTATGGTACCGTACACATTTGTCATACAACACCACCATATGCATCGACATGTTTGTACCTTCATCCTCACATGACAGAGAATTGTGTGCTCATTGACAAAACTAACAGGTTGTGTCCATCCCTCCATCAAGGTAACATAACAAAGCAAGGTTGAAGCTGTTATTCTGGCTAAGTGCAGGTATTACGTACACCCAGCATAGTACATGTAAAAGAAGGGAAGAAGTTCAGGTAGGCGGGACACGGAGTAGGAAATGAAATGTTTGAAAAGGGGTGGATTACAAAGCGCCGTGTACATAGCAAAGCCACGTATCAACAGTGAATTTCATCTAGAGAGGGGAGAAGTCAACCACAGGTAGGTTTGCTAAGTACACCAACAGTTTCTTCTGTACCAGGTGAATATAATTATTTTTCCGCTGGAGCGAAGGTGATAATTACCGCTGGAGCGAGCCGGTACTGTATCTAAATGTATGGCGTGACGTCACATCCGCGTTACAGGCTCGTTTCGCGAAATTATTATAGAGTCAAAACCTGCCAGTACTGTCAGCGCCACAGTAGCTTTCCCTAAATGTTGTTGCGAGGTAAAAGGAGGATATGTGTTCAGAGAGATATTTATAGATACAAAAGAAAAGCGATACGAGCAAGATTTATCACTATATTGGCCCAATTATTGCGCGACCCAACTAGTTGTACCCTTGGTAGTCGTGTATCCGTGCATATATGAAAGCATGAGCCCTTGTTGCGTTCTAATTTTGTCCCTGCATGCCCTCATCCAAGCTGATCTGGAACTCTTTGTACCTAACACAAGATACTGATGGGTACTCGTACCCGTAACATATCTGTTGACTGTTGTACCTGTTTTGAACGTAGTTTACACACTTGCTCCAAACCTGAATTGTCCTAAATACGATGAAGTGATTAAACTGTGCCTTTGTGTTTGTTCCACAGACTTATGATATACCCTTATGGAGATATATAGCTTTTTGTACGCATCCTTCGAATGAATTTGTGACAAAAGTAACAAATAACCCCGCTTCCCAGTCCCTTCGCATGCCTTCAGAAACTCGGATAGAACAGGTTGGTACACTGTATTTGTCCATAACGCTACGTATAGGGCTTAAAACACAAACTTTAAGTCTTGGTCTGGAATCTCAGTCAACAACGCCATGCTCAATTGTATTCATTTACTGCTCAATTTTATTCATTTACTGCTATTCCGCCGTTACGGGGTTACATCCGAAACGAGCCTATTACCATTGAGAGCCTGGTGTTGCCAATCCCTATGTGTTATATCTATGCATGGACTAAGTTGTGCAACCTGTTTTATGCATTCTTTATACTTATGTTTCTTATTCTTGTATGTATCTAGTACAGTGTAATATATTGAATTTTTTTTGCTGATGAAAAAAAAAAAGATTGTTAGATACATGTAGGATTTTTATGAATTCCTGTCGTTCCACAAGAAAGTTAACACTTGTGTGGTCTATCATACTGTATTCTTGCATGGCAGTAAACAGAATCAGTGCCATGTAATAATACATTTCATAACACGAAAACCATTATCTTGATGGGCGATGAGAGCAGCTGGAGACAGTTGAGCATTTCTTCACTTGAAACTATCTCTCATTGCAGCTAGTGTTTTTAGGCATCTCATAGTTGCATGTTTTTAAGTATCAAGCTATCAGGATAAACTTTAAATTATGGGAGCCAACTGAGAGGATGATATGGCTATTGCCGCATTTGCCCTCGTAAAATACATATTGAGGCTTCTATTTAAGTACTTAATAAAATAAGAGTATCTTCAAAATGTAATAATAAATTGGGGGCAGCACTGATGACACATACACAAAAAATATGTAATTGCAATTCTATACCAGGTTCCACACTTTATAGACTCCATGCCACATCAATTTGGTGTCATTAGCTCGCTGGTAGGTATCACAAAATATTCAAGCCGAACTGATGGATATCATCAATCATATCTTCCCAGAAAAATCTCGAGGTAACCTTCTCCAGAGTTTTGTCCCTCCCCAAATGCAATCAGCAGTTGGATAGTAAAACAGGATCTATTATCAACCGTACTTTGCGTTGCAAATACATTTACAGTGTATACAGTTGCTAATGGTTCTTTTCTAGAATAGCCGCCATTCTAGTGACTGCTCCAACATATCACCGCGATGCTTACCTTGCATGATAGCTAGCGCTTGTGATGACGCGATGACGCTCTTCTTCTGTTATTACTCTCTGTGCCATGTTTCCGCCGAAACCGAAGTTAGAGGCAGAATAGTAAAGGACACCAGATTCGACTCGAAAGTTAAGCTTCTGAATGATCGCGATCGCTTTTGGTCTTTGGAATACCCAGCTGGATAACTACCATGCAAGGGTACAAACAGCTGTAGGCTATATTGACCACCTCCCACCCACCCCACCCCCACCCCCCTTGTTGTGCTACTTGGGGGGGGGGGGGGGACAATATACCGTAGGTTGTAGTGTCCGGAGAGGGGGACAGTGGGGGGGGGGGGGACAATATACCGTAGGTTGTAGTGTCCGGAGAGGGGGACAGTGGGGGGGGGGGGGGGGGACAATATACCGTAGGTTATAGTGTCCGGAGAGGTGGACAGTATATCCAGGGGGGGGGGGGGGGGGGGGGGGGGGGGGGGAATATAACCTACATGACATGTAGCATTGTATAGGGTATATTGTCCGGGGGGATACTTTTTCCAGTGGGACATTATATATCCTCCGACACCGGTAACTATAGAGGGCCGGGGGTACTTTAATTTGTCAACGAAATCGAAATTCTCACTAAATTAGCATTCTCGTTTAAGAAACTGAAGAATGACTTACTAGCTAGAGCCAATAAACATTTGTATGATCGTTTCATGTATTAATAAATTAATTCAGCTGATCAAGGAGAGGTTCGCGATTGGTACATGACGAATCATATTTTATACGATATGGTATATGAATGTAGGTTCGGTTCAGTTATACTTTAATTGGCAAAGTCTAACTGCATGCATGTAAGTATTCACGGGAAGGGGTCTTAGAGTAATGAATAATGATTTTCAGTATACATGAAGTGTACAATAATGGCAATTTTAACTGAGTAGGTAATTAGATATTTTTTTCAAATTGGGATTTCATTAAGCCGCATATTATATATCTTTGGAAAGAGCAAATAATCAACATTCCAAAGATACCTTACATTCATGTTGATGCGTTTCATTGCGAGCACCACGAGATTCGAAAGATCACAAATGAAATGGTCGCGAATGTACGTGAATTAATAGGGTACGCGAAACAAAAACTATTTATACAGATATAAATAAGTGTGCAGCCTTAACCAAACTTTAAAAAATACATAGACTCTCTATAATCATGCATAGGGATGCATTGGATTTCGATTCAAAAGTAACTAACACTTACCATTGGTCCTGATAAGAATTCTGCCAAATAGTGCACATATAAACTACATGTACTGCGTGATAAGAATTATGCTACTAACTGATATAAATCTAAACAAATCATACTGCTAGTATAATTTTAAATGCAAACCGGCAGACATAAGAAACATATCAAGCGCACCACACAATATACATGTATGCAATACATGTACAAGCAGATTCATGTATGTATTCAGTTCACTTACTGTAACGTTTCCCCCATCTTCTTCAACTTCATCAATTTACCAATAGGTTACAATGACTTTAGGAATTTTGGCTTCGTAAAATGATTCACACAAGCTACATGCCCATTATCAGAATACATTCTTCTCATTCACATACCAAAGATGTTTGAAGTACATGTAGAGACCAACTATGGAGGATATATCTGACAAAACATTTAATATTGCAGTTATATAATGAGGTGAAACCTCAGGAAACAATCTTCCTTTTCTACAACTGTTTTTCAATAGTTCTCCTAAATGTATCCTCGTTCTTTTGATTCTAAACTTTTTGTCCGGCATACCTGACCTATGTTATGCAAAATTTTACCATCTTATCTTGTTCATCTGGTGGGTGAGAACACAACCATAGTAGTGTTTTATTGATCTTACTTTTAGCTTATGTAACGGGTATCAACTATGCCAGAGAGCAACACACATATATAAACTCGAGAACACCAAAAACTCTCTATTGTCACTTAGCAACACATGTTTTATGCATGTTCGCGTAGCATGCGTAAGCACGCACGATTATTACCTAATACTAATTATGTCATTGAGTTCTTGGTTACATAACTTCCCCCTTAAGAATCTTGCGTCCTCGCAAGACAGTAGTTATGAGAATTCGGCCTGGTAATGATCTGGAGGCCTCCTAAATCTCTCTGGATTTCGCCTAAAATTTTCTGTACGTACCAGAGGCTCTCTCTCATTTCCTCTCCCTGCATCAATTGCCTCATTTCCTTCCTCCTCATTCAGCAGATCAGCTTCATCATATCTCTCTTCAGCCTCAAACATTATGATACCTCCATTGGTTTGATTCCTGTCAGTAGAAATAGAATGCTGTGGTTGAGAAGTTTCAGTTCCTTCTGGGTCACTTAAGCATAATTTGAGACGATTCTTGTGAACCACCTGTTTCTGATCACCCCCAGTACGTTGAATTCGGTAATTAACTGCACTCAACTTGTCTAGAATGGTGTATGGTCCCTTCCATAACGAAGACAATTTTTTAGTTGTACCACTCTTCACTGCTGGTACAAAAAGCCACACTCTGTCACCCACATGTAAGGTCTCTTCCACAACCCTTTTGTCTGAAACTTGTTTTTGCTTCCAATGAGCCTCTCTGTTTCTTTGACGCACTTCTAAAATTGCCATACGCATTGAGGCTCGGGTCTGCTTAACATAGTCTGGTATGTTTTTTGTTCCAGACAGAGGTTTTCCTAATATCACATCAATTGGCAAATTAGGAGACCGTCCAAATGTCACCATAAATGGTGTATACCCTGTACATTCATGAACAGCAGTTCGATATGCTAATAGCACCTTCTGCAGGTGATCATCCCAGTCTCTTTGATGGCTGGAAACCATTTTGGACAGTGAGCCTTCTAGTGTCCTATTGAAACGCTCTACTTGGCCATTTCCTTGTGGGTGATAAGCAGTCATTTGAGTGCGTTTGATACCTAGCTGATCACACAGAGATTGAATCATCTCGCTGACAAAATTTGAGCCCTTGTCACTGTGCATTACTTCGGGTACACCATATCTGCAAACTATCTCATCAGTCAGAACTTTCGCCAGTGTGAGGCTATCAGTTTTGACCAAAGGAAATGCCTCTACCCATTTGCTAAATAGGTCTGTCACCACTAGAATGTATTTATTTCCCTTCATGCTTGTAGGCAAAGGACCCATAATATCCCATGACAGTTTCTGGAAAGGATAATCAGCATTGATAGTACCAAGTGGGGCTTGCGACTTTGGCACTGGTTGGTTACGCCTTTGACATTGCTCACATTTTACAACTGCAGTACGAATATCCTGCTCATATCCAGGCCAAAAAAATCGTTCACTGATTTTCTCAAAGGTCTTGTAGATGCCAAAATGTCCTGACTTCACATGAAGTTGATCAAAAATGAATTTTCTTAAAGATTGAGGCACTACAATCTGTGTCCTGGGCTTAGTGCTGCTTTTTCGTGATTGGCGACATAAAACTCCATTTATGATCATATATTTGTGCCATCTTTCCAGTTCGCATGAAAGCTGCTTGCCTTCTTTCAATGTCCTAATGATGTTAGCAGTAAATTCATCAGATGCCTGTTCACGCTTCAACTCTTCAACATCCCCAAGATATGTAATGCTATTCACGAGTACCAAGCCATCATCTTCAGCTATGTTGGATGCAGATATAATGTGACTCGCTTTTATGGTTTCTTCTGATGATGGTCTCTGAGACAGTCCATCTGCATTAGCATTGTTCTTTCCAGATCTGTACCTGATAGACATGTCAAATTGTTGAAGGTACAGAAGCCAACGTGTAAGCCTCCCTCCAGTATCTTTCAGTCCCCTTAGCGACGTTAATGGGTTGTGGTCCGTCAACAACATGAACTGCTTGCCATAGAGATAAGGAAAAAACTCCTTGATTGCTGCAACAGCTGCCAATGCTTCCCTTTCAATTGTTGAGTAATTCCTTTCAGCTTTATTAAGTTGCCGGCTCCAATAAGCAATAACTTTTTCCTCACCTTCCACATCTTGACTTAACACTGCACCAATTGCTGTACCAGAAGCATCTGTGGCCACGATGAATGGATGGTTGAATTGAGGATAAGCCAGTATAGGTGGAGTAGTTTATTTCTGTTTCAATGACACAAAAGCATTTTGGCATTCTTGGTTCCATTGATATCCTTCTCCACTCTTACTAGTCAGCTTATGCAAAGGTTCAGCGATGCTAGAATAGCCCTTGATGAACCTGCGGTAATAGTTGGAAAGGCCAAGAAATTGCCTCAACTGCTATAAATCAGTTGGTACTGGAAACTCAAGCACTGCACTAACCTTATCAGGGTCTGTTCTAATGCCTTGTTTAGATACTATGTGACCCAGATACTTGATCTCACTTTTAGCAAAGTGACATTTACTAGCCTTCAACTGCAGCCAGATGTTGGAAAACTGTTCTAAGACGCTCAAGATGTTGATTGAAATTAGTGCTAAACACCACAACATCATCTATGTAAATCAGGCACTCCTCATAAGTTAGACCAGCAAGGACACATTCCATCAATCTCTCAAACGTAGCTGGAGCATTAGTTAAACCAAATGGCATCACATTGAACTCAAAGTGACCATCACGGGTAGAAAAGGCTGTTTTCTCCTTATCACCCTCTTCTACCTCCACTTGCCAATAACCAGACGCTAAATCCAAAGTACTAAACATCTGCGCACCTGCTAAAGCTTCCAGTGTTTCATCAATTCGTGGTAATGGATATGCATCCTTGAAAGTTACTTCATTGAACTTCCTAAAGTCCACACAGAACCTCCATGAACCATCTTTTTTCTTGACCATGACAATGGGAGAAGACCAAGGACTACTGCTTTTTCTTATCACCCCTTGCTTCAACATTTTCTTTATTTCAGCACTAACTGTATCTTGCAGTGAATGTGGTATTCTCCGCAAGTGCTCTCTAATGGGTGTCCCTCTTGTCTTTAATGAATGTTTGGCCACTGTTGTTCTGCCCAAAGGACTCCCCTCAGATGCAAAAAGTCCCCGAAACTCCCATATCAGGTCCTTTAATTTCTGTTTTTCCACTGTTTTAAGATCAGGCCCATTTAAATCAACTTCAGGCATTTGATCGTTCTGTGTGGCATTGGAAATCTGATCGGGATCATCCTCAATGTTCATGATGCACTGGCCTGCATGCAGACGAAAACGTCCCACTTAAGTGCCTTTGTACAACATGACATCTTCATGGCCAATGTTGGTAATGTTTATATAGGAACCTCATTGTTTGCATCAACCTTACTGAGGCTACGTGCTATAAGCAACCCTTTCTTAATGCTGTTTGGCTCAATTAACCCTTCTTCACCCTTCAACCCACTACAGCTATTTAACTTCCCCTTGATTAGGATTTGTGATCTTGCTGGAAGCTTCATCGTCTCAGCCATGCTAACACCCAACTCCATATCACAGTTTTCAATCATTTTCCCATGCGGCACAGTCTGCTTAGGAACTTCCATGCGAAACTGTTCGCCCGAAGACCGCAACGTCAATTTACTGTTACAACAGTCGATAAGTGCATGATGACAAGAGAGGAAATCCATGCCCAGTAAACACTCAACAGTAAGCTGCCTGACTACAACGAATACATGGTTTGTACATACTCTGTCTAATGACACTTCCAGTTCTACGCTTCCTACAACGTCAAGTGGACTGCCATTTGCCCCTATTGTAAACGGAGCGTCCCGAGTTATTTTCACGCTGTTGGGTAAGACGGTATGACATGCATATGACACTAATTGCAGCACCCGTGTCAATCAAAAAGTTAACAGGACGTTTGCCAATGAGCCCCCTCGCGCGCATCGTTGAACAATTTGTCCCAAGTACAAGAAACGGACTCACCCTTGTTTCATCCCGTTGTGCTTCACGACCCCGAACTGTTGATGGACAGTTCCTTTGAATATGGCCTTCTTTGTTGCAGTGGTAGCAACGCCTAGTGTCTTGCCAGTGTCTCTGTGGCGATGACGTTACATGTTTCTCTTCCAGACGAGATTCCAAAGCGTCAATCCTGTTTATCACTTTTTCGAGCATATCCCGTAGGCTGTCCTGTGTTCCTGTCTGCAGTGCCTGGACGTTTAATCCATCACCTCTATGGAACCCCAACACTCGTTCTACTCGAATTGCACTTCTCACTGCCTGGTCCAAGTCATCATGGTCGTTATCACGGTTCAAAAGCACCTGTCTGGCAATCTTTGGTAGCAATCCCGAAATAAAACGTCCGAAGAAAACGCTAGACGTATCAACACAATCCTTAGGGTAAGCCTCCATGAACAGCTTGCGTAGAGATAACTCAAAGTCCCTTACAGATTCGTTGGACTCCTGCTGTCTCTCGCCAAACTTCCTTGCTGCGGCTAATGGATCCTTCGTTAGGCCAGCCCTGTCTGCTAATGCTTTCTTCATCGTACCAGTGTCAGCTTTTTCTGCCGTCGTGAGAGTAGGGAATAAGTCAATAAGTTTGCCACGTAACAAGGTGGGGAGTATCGCCGCGTCTCGTCCATTTTCCCACTTGTTCGCAACTGCTATTAGTTCGAACCTTGTCCATGCGCGTTCATACTCTTCAATGCTATCAGCACAAATCTCCGGCAGTGTCAAACCGTGAATTGCCTGTGACATATCCCACCGCTGCCACCAATGTAACGGGTATCAACTATGCCAGAGAGCAACACACATATACAAACTCGAGAACACCAAAAACTCTCTATTGTCACTTAGCAACACATGTTTTATGCATGTTCGCATAGCATGCGTAAGCACGCACGATTATTACCTAATACTAATTACGTCATTGAGTTCTTGGTTACACTTAGCTATATAGAAATCCCACTTTCGTGCTTGTGCCTGGGCTAACTTAATCTTTGCATTGTTTTTTAAAATTTATTTATTTTTGGCACATACTAATTTTGAACTTAGAGTTTTTTTTCTTCAATTTTTGACTTTCTTTATAATGCTTTTTGAAGATCCTGTATGGTTTAGCATTTTTTAACACTAGCAAGTACTCAGATAACTTCATTTGATGTAATCAACTTCCTTTTTTTAAAAGCACTTATCTTTTCACGAGTCATCACATTTAGTGTAGCTAGATCTAAGGTTTATTAGTATGGAGTGGGAAGTGTCAGTTTAAATGGCTAGTGTGCAGAGCATTGACTGATGAAAGTAGATTTTTGAATGTATTTGTTTGGGATTCATTTAATTAAAGGCTATTCAAATTGCAGTAAGCCATTTCTAGAAGGGATCCATGCTCACTCACATCCTTTTTATATTCATTCATGAGCCTCTTGATATCAATAACTATCTTCATTCTAAATAGCAACAATGCATTGGTTGCGCATATGCGCATCATTCATACATTTAGTAATGCCCGTATGGATACATGCATCTAAGTAAACATGAATACTTGGCTTGACAAGAACAATGCGTGGGCATCATCGAATTACAATGTTATAACGACAGAAATAGAAAAATTAGCTAAATATTCAACTTAATGTCATCTACAACTTAGTTAATTGAAGAATGGGGTGTCAATAAATAGGGTAGTCACAAAATATTGTATAAAATGGCTATGTGCTTATGCTTTGTAGATTTAACTTACTTAGTTCAAATACATTTATATACTGATAAAACATGCTTTTTTTTTTTTTTTTTTTTTTCATGCAGACCAACACAAAACGCCTAGATAGTTAAAGCACCCTTTGGGCATCATCCAAACGTCCTTATACTTTGTAATACAATACCTGATTTAAATAACAATATATATGTATATCCCGTGATAGTTGGTTCACGATCAGATTCAAGATTCATTCCCAAAATTATACTACGAATAAAAATATATAAAAAGATCAGGAACCAGCTCGACATTAGGCAATGGTGTTACATTCTACTGACAACTAATTGGCTCATGAAATCAAGCTATATCTAATAGTCAGACTTAAGTCGAACCGCGCAGATAATTGAACAAGTTTCTTCGCTTGTTTGAGATCTTTTCAAACTTAATACGCGTGTCCAGTTTTCGACGTACATGTAGCTTTAGATCATCGATTTACGGACTCACTTACGCGATTTATCTAAGACTAAATACCTATTTTAAGCTCCTAGCAGCTAGCTATATATAGGGTTGCCGACAGTCAGGCCAGGCTCCGGCCTGTGACCAGAAGTTCAGGCCTGGCTTCAGTCTGTGACCTGAAATGTCGATCTGCCGGGCCGGATAATTATAAAATTCAATTATTGCTTATTTATAAATAACAGTTTTTCATTCATGGCTATATAGCCGGCCGGCTAGTTAAGTGCACAATTATTAACACCAATAACCGCTCAAATTTCTCACAGTCATATCGCTATGACTGCAGCATCAGATGTTTTGCTGCAGCTCCTCACTAGGTACTTCCCTTACGTCCTTTTCCCCATTACGTCTATGTATTTCAGTCCTCAGTGTTAAAATTAAGGTGATGTACTTTCAAGCTTGAACAATTGCAAGTTTGCGTGGATGTTGTGAGTAGGGACAAATAGGTATAATCTTTTATAGCTATACAAGTATATTCACACCTGCAGGTCGTCTTAAATCTGCATATTAGATCAAGAGGTGTACTGATCCAACGTCTTGCTTCCCGAAGCGTTGAATTGTATGCCTGTCGTTCGTGTGGGATTCAGTGTAATTATTCTCGTCACAGCGCAATTAATAGTTAAATATGATATCCGTTTGCTGCTGTATGATCTGGATGAAATTTTCATCATGCACACGTGCACATGTCAAAACATCAACTAAACAGCTAATCTGATTCAGCGGATGCATGGTACTCGGGAAGTAGGGTGATTCGCTTTACGGTATTGGGTTCGTTATTGTACGCGGTGATGATTCTCTTCGTTTCCGCTAGAGTACTAGTTCCAGGACCTTGCTTATTCGCATACAATTTGTTGTAGGAAACATAAAGCCCATCAAACAGAACATCGCCATTCATCGACTTTACTGTGTCCACAATAGCCTGCGCACATCTGGGCCATGGGCTGTTCTCGGAGAATAGGAAAATGTCATAGTGTTTGCCCTGGAAATCTGCGTTTTTGGCATAATTCTTCTTTAGTACATCCAAATGCTTTTCGAATAGATTGTCTTCAGAGTGCGTCTGGCCATCGCCACTTGGATATGGAAGTAATGGAACAGTATCTGTACAAAATTTGATGTTAAAAAGTTGATCGTAGGTAGGTTTGGTTAGTGTAATTGGAACGAGGCACAGTACAGAATATTGTTTAAAAACTTTGGGACTCGACTTTTTGATTCCATTGACCAAAGTTCTTTTTGTCTTGTACTCGTCTATTGTGTCTACCGTCACCTCATCGTATTCCTCCTTATCTTTGCCCTCTCTCAACCTCACGCTCAGGCTAACAGCGGCAACCAGAACTATCGCAGTGATGATTAGATTCATTTTAAAAAATAATTTGTCGAATAACTGTGTGCACTGCACTATGAAGCGTTAATTGTTCAATAACCACTGATATTATTATTAATGCGGAAATCCGGTATAACGTGTACCGCGATGAAATTCATCACATGCTGAGTGAAGAAGATGGCAATAAACATGCAGTGATTTCAAGGTACACGAAGACAAGATATCAGTATGTATGCTACGTACGCGGCGGCATACATGATGTTTTGTGTTGCCATGATCCAGGTACATCACTACATGTACATGTAAAATGGTTGTATGGGTTCGTGTTTAGTCAGTTTCCCTAATCTTATATTTTAGTACCGTAAAGAGATTATGCATGTTTGTAAACATCTTTAAACATGTACATCTATACAGGTACTACTGCTGTTATGGTCTGGCTGGACAACGAAAAACCATGCAGTTCTGCCAGCTATACATATAGTATCCGCATATGGATTTGCGCAAACCTTTGCATGGATTGTTTGTGCAATCTCTATATTGTCCTTATTGCTTATATATTTTTTAACCCAATTAACTCGTAAAGGCACAAAAGTTGTATCGTCTACGCCAGAGCTGTTGAGCGTACGCGCAGATAAGTTCAAATAACCTGTCGGTCCAATTTGGGCTTTTCAAGACAGTACATATTAATGTGCCTATTTATTCCTTGTTGCCAGGATACTTTCAGTTATGAACAATGCAGTTTATACATAATATGTTGCATTTCCCATTGCATATTAACATGCCTTGTTGCCATGGATATTTTTGTGAACAATGCAGACTGTAAGTATTGAATATGTTGCATTTCCCACTATATATACACCTTCACAAGTTTCAGTACTATTCTATTATGAACAATGCAGCCAGTAAGTATCAATTATTTCATTGCACTTTAGGTTAGTTCTCATCTCATAAACCCTGATACTATATGTGGTGCTTGATTTTGCTGTAGTTTTTTGAGAATTGCATGAACTCATGCACAAACTGAATTTCTGCACTGACCAGCTGCAGATCGTGGAAGAGATTCAAAGGATGCTGAAACTGATGATTTATATTTAAAATAGCATACACACATGTATGTCTATTTGTCTGCTGCAAAACTCCAGAACAAATCTTAGTATAGGCCTGTCACCCTAATATACCCAACCAAACGCGGTAGCAGGGAAATGAAACATCTTTGATACTTGCACTCTGCATTAATAGTATCCATGGCAACAAGAAATAAACAAATATGTTAGATGACATCATTGATGCTTACAGACTGCGTTATTCATCATAGTATTCATGGCAGCAAGAAATAAATGGCCATGTTGTGACATCCTTGAAACTTACAAACTGTAATAGTTAGTAGGCATGTTAAGGTGCAATGGGAAAGGTCACATCATTGATACTTACCTTCTGCATTGTAGCCGTTGTTCTTAATAAAGGCCTAGTATATATGTTAAATGGGAAATATAACATCCTTGATACTAATATTACAAGCTGCATTAGCCTCAAGTGCGTGTTCATGTTGGGATTTTATCTACAAGATTAGGTATGCACCATTTGTCTGAATCCTGCTCTTCATAGCCAATCAGAGGAGAGGGGCAAGGAGGTAGCCTGGAATCCGCTGCACCAAAAAGTTGCATATCTTATTTTACCCAAAATATTACAGTGGGCAAGAATTACAAGCACTTCAGTTTTAATTGCTGATTTAGTAATTAAAAAAACTGGCCTGGTGACTCGACCATTCTTAATGGCACACCTGCTGTGTTAAACTACCACTGATTAATTAATGCAGAAATCCGGTATAACGTGTACACGCGATGAAATTCGTCACATGCTGAGTGCAATAAGCAATCAGCGATTTCAATGCTACGTATACACGGCATACATGATGTTTTGTGTTGCCACGGCATGCACTAATTATGATCCAGGTGCATGAAAAATATGTGTATGGGTTCGTGTTTTGTCAGTATATTTAGTACCGGAAAACTGAGAAAAGGAAGTACTTGGCAGTTGTTGAAGAAAGACGTGCTTCATTTACACCTTTTGTAATTTCTGTGGATGGGGTCTTGGGTCATGATGCACAACACCTGATCAAGCGCCTATGTGACCAAATTGCAATGAAGTGGGAGAAGTCACATTCAGAAGTAATGGTATGGGTCCGTGCCAGAATAGCTTTATCTATTTTACTTGCAACAAACCTTTGCTTGCGTGGATCCAGGGTAAAATGGAGAAGTGAACATGGCATGGACGACGGAGCAGGCCTACCCCATTTCCCTTGATGTGGTTTTATGTGTTAATCTCACAACTATTTTATTTTATTTTGTATGTATGTATGTATTTATGTATTTATATATTTCATTACATTAGGCTATTTAGTACCGTAAAGCATGTTTGTAAACATCTGTAAACATGTGCAGCTATAGAGGAGTAGCACCTGACGTCACGCGCGACTTACAGCACTATGTATATGTTGCTATAAATATACACCGCGTGGGTACGAGATAAACAATAACCGGACATCGGAGGAAAGATGGCGGTGTCATTTGCTCACGTGGTACATATTTAAGGCAACTTGTATGGTAAATAGCGACGTAAGTTACGTATACACGACGCGCGTGACGTCAATGGAGCTCCTCTATACAGATACTGCCTGAACAATGAAAAACCATGCAGTCCTGGTTCCTTTTGACACTGATCACGCCTTAATAACCACGGCGGAAAATAATTAAATTAATAAATAATTGGCCACATGTAAATGACATGCAAAATCCTTATACTGACATATATAGGCACGTTTGATCTCCAACAGCCGCAAACAAAATTGCTTGCTAAACATGCATGTTGTATACATGTAGATGTCGTATAAGCCTTTAATTCATATACTCCGCACCAACCATTGCTTCTAGCGGGTGTAATAATTGGCTTTTTCCCCCCGTTGTAATTAAAGCAAGTGAAAAGAAATCGACTCCACATGTACAGTTTATCATCCAGAAATTTCCTATACTGAAAATTTTCCTATAGTTGTGGACTTGTGCATGGCTGCAAGAGCTGTCTAACAAGTTTCTAAAGTGTGATGACTTGGTTTTGTCCAGTGTGGTCGCTGTTTATAGCAACAGCCCATTCCCGCATTCCTTTTCTCTCTTAGACTCAGCAGCTAAACTTACCCGAAACATGCATGCGCATTTCAATCGTGTTTCGTAAGAAAAACTATTCATTTCCATTAATTTCTTTTGCAATTCAAGTCATTACCCGATCAAGTGAAATAGAGCTACATATTGACATGACTGCAATATAGCAAGAGATGAAAGTTTACAAATAAGATGAAGAAAACTAGGTAATACAAAAGCATAACAATTCAGTCTCACACCAAAAAACTATATTATAACTGTCTAATTGCATAGCTCCATAAATAAAAAGCACTTCCTCATTCAATTTGGACGAAGCTAGCTTAATTGCTTCTAAAAACGAAAAAAGATTTGAGGTTAACATCATCTTTTGTCCCTGCGCGACTCTACAGATGTCTCCATTGCCACAACAATGCACATGCACACCTATAGCTGAACATGCTTTTGCAGTTTATGTAGGCCGGAAAGCTTCAACATTCCACGTCATAAATTGGCCACACTTTCAAGGGTCTATGCAAGTTACTTTCAATCTGAGGGACTCTGATGATCTGACCTAGGTATGATGGAACATGAGTTGCGGTCAAAGCTCTGTGTGTAAATGTTTTTGACAGCCGACTTATTCAGATGATCTTCATTTTAGCTTCAATGATGTTATTACTAAATAACTAAATCAGTCTAAGAATAGAAGTTATAAATATACCCTGAAAGGAAAACAATCCTTTGCCACTTGACGAGCTTTATTGTTATTCATCACAATAAACGGAGAAATGATACACATGCAATGATTGTGGATGCACAGTGGTAGAGCTTTCCCACATTGGTGTGTAGCTAGTAACAAGCCACACTAAACCAGCTAGATGTGGATACATACATCATACATGTATGTTCACTTGAACTTACAGTAGGTGCCAGCTACTGCACAAAGAAAGCATAGTAATATTTAATGATGAGAAGTATATATGTATATAGTCAGAGTTTGATGTGGTACATGTTCTGTTAGTTGTTCAGTGAGTCTTAATGAGCCTGGAGGCTACATTGACTTTTTTTTCTGCCGGCAAGCATTGTATACTACCTATAGGTGCATGCTCTTATATAGAGAAGTAATCCATGCAGGCTAGTATGATAATTCACTGTAACAGTTGTGAGTTTTCTAAAACACATGCAGGAAGATGCTTGTCTTGTTGTCTTTGCTGCACCAAACTTGTAACTCTCAGCCAATCTAAAGTACATTTGAGGATCGAGAGCCTCCTGCTAAAGACCTCAATTGCATGTGCACAGCTAAGCTGAGTTGTGGAACCACTGTGGGCCAAGGACTTGTCAGTTTCCTGCTTCAACCTAATTATTAAGGGAGCAATAAGAGCATTAAACAAATCACATGACGCATATAAGTGTCTATTTGCGTTACATTTAACTGGATATGCATGCAGCATGTCCATGAAGTACCGGCTGACAAATACTAATCATTATGCTTAGAGGCCGGACATCGTAAATAAAGGCATGCACCGTGAACAAAAATTAATGCATATACATACAGAAATAACAGGCTGAACTAACGATGAATGTGACACACAATATGCAGTCAGTGCATAGTGATATAATGTTTATAACATGGCATATTCAGGTAGAACCAGACTTAATGATCAGTGGAGCCAGAGGAGTCTCTGAGCAGTTGCTTTGCTCGGACACCACGTAGTGGGTCTGGTCAGTGTAGATACATGTATCCGTGCAGTGATGTGTAGGAACAAGAGACATAGGTGTACATCTTTCAACTAGTATAGTTGAGATCCTTTGATTTCTTGTGTTGCACATTAGACGAGCCCAGATATAAGGATGAAGCATGAAAGCCACAGGCAGGTATAGCCCTTTGATTGACACGACGAGAGCGAATGTTACCCACATCGCCATGTTTTGAGGCTTGCCCTCGACCAACAGTAATGCAGATGAGATGCGGTGGGCCAGGCCAAACAGAAAAGTGAGGAAGAAAATTGCGGGATATATGAATATGGGCACCACCTCCTTAATGGCGGTGATGTGGTAACGCTGCAAGCTGCCTTCCGTCCGGTAAGCACCTGCACACAGCTTCGCCGTGACACCCAGTACCTCTGCGATGTTAAGGACCGATAGGAAAAGAACAGGACCGTAATATAAACCTATTTGGTACGGAAGTCCGCTTTCAGTTGTGCAGTTTCCCCTCCAACTTTGATCCAGCACCACGCCCCCGCCGGCCCGTACAAATTTTGCACAATCGGCTCCCACGATAGAAGCAGGGGCAGAAAAATGCTCAGTACAACTCCCGCAACTTCGTGCTTTTGTTTGTTCATTTGGACTCCAAACATGGCCAATACAAAAACATATACGTTAATCCAGCAGGATACTGCTGTTTCGACCCACACGATGTACTGCACCAGGAAGCCGGCAATCGTGCAGAGGGTGCTTACGTACGTCACACTTTCCCCGTCGACACGTATCGCTCCGATGGGAAGGAGAAAAGCAAACGTCAACAAACATACCGGAACTGCAAGATAGGCTGTGAGGCGATGGACGAAGACGTGGTAGGACTTTGTAACGAGGACCAATGCGATGGTTGTAAAGGACGCTAAGAACGATATGCTCGATCCTACGATGATGGCATTACTTAACAGATTGGTCTCATCGTAGCCGAAGTTTGGGCAGTTACCCGTAGTCCCATACATCGTGCAAACTAACAGATTAGAAATATCACAAGAATGAATTTATCACTTGGAATACAATTATATATAGAAGCAGTTTTATGCCTTCATTATTCATAGGCGGCCGGAGGGGGGGGGGGGGGGGGCCCAGGGGGCCTTGGCCCCCCCCCCCCCCCCCCCCCCCTCCCCAGGCTATGGCGCCCCCTTCCCCCCACCTCCAATCCCTAAAACTATTGTCAATTACTACAAACCAAAGAGACTACAACATACGGAGCATAATTTAGCTTCTAGCGCTCGCTCGCATTCGTTATTAGCAACAATCCAGAGTCAAACGGTTACGCGCGCATCTGAAGTATCGTAAACCACGCCCCTTTTGGCGCCCCTCGTGTGCTTGGCCCCTCCCCTCGGTAGATGCTGGAGCCGCCTCTGAATTATGTGACTTGGCTGTAATATACTAGTCACGAACCAGGGTTTGTTAGTCACGTGACACTTCTTTATTTCCGGTACTTGTTTACAAATGTTTGGTCAGCAACGCTATATTGTTATTTTCAATACTGCATACTGTTAATGTAAAAAAAAATCAAGTGAACATTGAAAAGTTTTAGCGACAAGTATCACGATTTCCAATGTAGTACGAGCTCATTTTGTTCTCGGCTTAACGCTGGCGACTTGGAAAAAAAAACCCATGAAAATGGTCGTCTTTCCATTCTGGTTAGATAGCTATAAAGAGCTATACACTACATGTATCTGTTTCTCGGTTCGTGAACTTACTATAGGCCGCAAATATGAATATATTATTGTGTGACATGCATGTGACAGGTATTGGAAAGGCGTCGCCGTTAATGAGATACACGAATATGGTTGAACAGTTGAACTGCATGTCGGATTCGTTTAAGCATCTTGATACGGTGGGAAAGTTACGCTATAAAGAGAAGCTTGGTATGCTAGGGGTAACCACAGACCCATACAGTACTTCAAGACTGAGACGTTTGGCCGGCCCACAAAGTGTTTTCTTCGAGGCATATCACAAGGGCTGTGTAAATCATGACAGCTCAAACTTCGCAATTGAGGCGCAGAATCTCAACAAACCTACACCGTGTTAACATGCTTTATATCGCAATACACCCACCAAACATCACTACACGTGGATTCTGCTTGGCACTACCGTTTCTTGTTCTATCTTTACACAAAGTGGCTCACAGTAGAAGTCATTAAATTACCTTGTCTTGATTGTGCTATAAATGACAAAAAATGAGGTGAAATCAAATCAGTCTTATTACACCCACGGTATGATAGAGAGCTTATTTATGTAGCTGGTGTTCCTTTTTCTGCTTTTCACGGAGGGCCAGAGGGATTACAAGATTGTTTTCAATACAGGGACGGCAGATTATAACCTCGTACCTCGCCATGGCATGCCTTCATTACTAATTCCTGACGCGTTATGACGTTTTTCCCGTTTCATTACCGTGCACGCGTCCATTGAAATGTATGGAGGATGACACTCTTTTGATCACTGTCACTCAGGAAAAGATGCCCATGACAAGGAAAAAGAATTTTATGATGAAGAGGATCATAAGGTATACCTCTGTCGTTAAACAAAAAAATTAGCCCTCTTCCTGACGCTTCCTCATCAGAATTTCAGTGTTTCCATAGACATGTATGGAATTTGATTTTAAAAATGAGGGTTTTTCAAGACATTTATGCTTCCTGACGAAAATCCAAGCTAGATATCAAAAAGGAAAGACTAACTGCTGTTATTAAAACCATTAGGGCTGGAGTGTGACATATTCTAACGTTCATGACCCTTTTACCCTCGCTTCCCTGATCACTTTTATCATTAAGGTTCATATGTCTTTGTAAATACCAATATTCAATAATAAATCGACAAACGCCGCGTGCGTGCCCTGCCGCGATGAAGGTTTTCAAACAAGAAGACACAAATCACCGACCACGGTATGAATCCTAGCAACGAACGTTCGATACTTGATAGCTTGTTACACATGTGCGTCTGATTTCGACTGTTGTGCGTGTGCATGGGTGGCAATATAGATGCGATTGTACTTTTTTTTGGTAGTAGGCCTACTCGGCTGCTCCAACATTCTTTTTAAGCCCTAGCTGTAGGGCGCGATCATGTTTGGAGTGTTTTAGCTACCTATATGTACATGTACATGGATTCTACAACGGCTTGTTTTGGTTGCGTTGGTTTTAAACGATTCGATTCCGGCTTACTCACCTATATTGCCAATTCTACCACAAGGAGTTCGTGGATGTAATCCCTATAGCAAAGCCACATTTTTGCACCTGCTCTACCTTCATTAATATTTGTAAGGATGGGCATGTCCTTACGTGCAAACCTGACGCCATATTTTTGTTCTATTTTTTTGTTGCAACTAATAGTACTTACATATCTGTATCTGTGCGTGTCTATATATTTTTTCATCTCTGCAGAATGAAAACTACCAATACAGCAAAAAAAAAAAAACCGTTCCACATAGACGAACCTTATAAGGATATATCACGTGAGGAATACATGTGGTAACAACCTACTTTTTTACTATATCCACATGGGGAAGGTGGAAAGGAGGTGGAAAGGGTGACAGCCTTGTGAAGGTGGAAGGAGGTAGTTTTGTGAAGGTGGAGGGAGGTAGCCTTGTGAAGGTGGAGGGAGGTAGTTTTGTGAAGGTGGAGGGAGATAGTTTTGTGAAGGTGGAGGGAGGTAGCCTTGTGAGATAGCCTTGTGGAGGTAGAGGAGAGAGTGCCTTGTGAAGGTGGATGGGAGATATCCTTGTGGAACAGTTGGGAAAAGATAATACATGTAGGGCCTTCTCCCTAGAGATGAGGAATTTGATAGCACATCCCAGAGGCAGCCACTGGGATATGAATCAAAATAAGTTTAAAGGTTTCTGATGTAGGGTACAGTTAGAAGGAGTTACATGCATGTAGATGTAGGACCAAAGAATAATTGTTTAAAGTGGCTACAATTGTCACATCCTGTGGTGTCCACCTTTATTAGTTTGGTTAGAAAAACTCCTTGGTTTGGTTGTACACATAGCACAGACACCAGTTGTCTGCCAGGAGAGGAGGCTTACCTACATGACCACCTGGTATGGACCAGGGACTGGACACAAAGTTTTGCATCTCATGGACTGCGCCAGCCACCCTTCCAACATGCACCTGGTGAAAAACTTCAGCAACAACTCAAATGGAAGGCTTTATGTGGTCTAGCTATATGTACATGGCTCTGCAGATGTATGTAATAGGTAATGTAACAGTTGTGGTGTGGCATTTATATTTATTTGGTTATGTATTGGTTGTGTATGTGTGTGGAAAGTTCAGAAGGTATTACATGTACTAACAGAGAATGTAGCTGACCCAAAATCTTTGTGGTCACCTATTTAATTAGGGTGGTGGCATGTGGTCATTAGTTATGGCTGTTATGTAAACGTTTCACATGCATGGCCCTCAGGACTAGTACATACTTGTAGTTTCTATCCAGCATCTTTGCCATTGTGTATGAGTCATGATCACTAGGCTTCATGCCATCGGCCATCGATCTGTTCATTGATGACAGATCAGAGCTGCATCATGGCATCCTTTTTTGTGCCATTGCTTTAGTATTTGTAGGAGTAAAGTAGATACATAGACAGGTGCATGTATGTGATCTTTTCTTCAACTGCATGCCCATCCAAATCCTGTGTCAAGTGTGTGTATGTGTGAGTGTGTATGTGTGTGTATGTGTGTGTGTGTATTTGCATGTACATGTGTGCGTATGTGTGTGTATTTGCATGTACATGTGTGTGTGTGTGTGTGTGTGTATTTGCATGTACATGTGTGTATGTATGTGTGTGTGTATTTGCATGCACATGTGTGTGTGTGTGTGTGTGTGTGTGTATTTGCATGTACATGTGTGTGTGTGTGTGTGTGTGTGTATTTGCGTGCATGGTATTTGCATTTGGGTGTGGGTGCATGTGCATTTCCTTCCAGCCACTCAATCATAAAAAAGTAGAACACACGGCATAACAAACACACGGCATAACAAACACACAGCATAACAAACACACACATCTCAGGCCTACTGCTGAATACGTTTATGGCTGTTCATCCTTCTTGTATACCCTAGCCAAAATTCCGGCGGAGCTGGATAGAAATGAGTACAGGACTTAACCTCGTAGCAGATATTGGGTCTGGGAACGAGACTGCTATGGCGTGAGCGCAAGCGACCTTGCCTGCCAATGACCCTTTGCATGAAAGATCGGAAGTACGATAAACGTCACGTCTGGAGTAAAAACCACAGCGGTTGCCTAGAGACATTGTGTCACGTCTGCGGACCTTAGCGTAATAAAATGGCAACGCTCGGAGTCTGCTCAGACATTGATCCTTCGGACGATCCAGTTCCTGATCAAACTATGCTGCCAACAGTACGTTTGACCGATTCTGACATACCCAGAGCCTTTTTAAAGCCATCCATTTAAAAAGGCTCCGGGTATGTCAGACTCGGTCAAGCTTACTGTTGGCAGCAGAGTTTGATCAGGAACTGGATCGGCCGAAGGATCACCGTCCGAGCGGGAAGGAATGACTACGAGCGTTGCCATTTTATTACGCAAAGGTCCGCGAACGTGACACAATGTCTCTAGGCAACCGCTGTGGCTTTTACTCCAGACGTGACGTTTATCGTACTTCCGATCTTTCATGCAAAGGGTCCATTGATCCATATACAGTCATTAATCGACGATATACAGTATATTAGGGCCAGGACACAGTGGAGAGTCCAGCTGTGAATATCCGCCGCCATGCGTATGTTAATTCTTTAGCTAGTCAGTGGAAGGCAATATCCATAACACACCTCCACGAGAACTTCTAGTATTATCAAAAAACAAGCCAGTCGGCGTCATCGTGGTCAACGTCAGAGCGCGCGCGATGCACATGCAGATAGATATATATACAATACATGTCATATAATTATAATTATAATAATATAGGGACGGAATCGCCCATGCATCTTAACGAGCGAGTCTCGTAGTCGCACCTATATATCATATTATGTAGTAGCTACTCCACAGCAGCGGTTCTATTAGCTCGACCTTCGCTATCCAGTTGAAGTTCGATGTTGTACGTCTGGCTAGCGAGACTAGCGTATACCAAGAATGAGATTGATAGCGAGTGTAGAGCTATTACATTGTATATCCACAATACTATCAGATGGGTACAAATCTTGGTATAGGCCTAGGCTTGATACCCGATCCTCCGCCAAAAGGCTACGCCCAACTACTATACAATGGATCAAAACAGATCACGAGACCTCTAGAACGCATCCTATGGCAGGGGCACGAGTACAACTAAATGTTTTGAGTTGCGCATGCGTATGCTTAGATCACTAAAATCGACGATAGCTGTAGTTTGGAAGGATTTTATGTAACAGCGATGCCTATTCCTAACTTCCCTGCCATGCAGACATATACAATGCATTTATTAAAAGACAATAACAATTATATATTTTAATAAATTAATTAGCAGTTTTAATAACGTGATAAATCTCTAAAGTACCTAGTGAGTTTAATGGTGCAATTAGATTTTTTTAATCACAATCGTACGCCGAGTTATGCATCGATGTCCACAATTTCTGGACATGCGGATTACCAAATCGATAGAAAAAAACGGAACCAACCTTGTATGAAAGTTTTTGGCCTTGAAAAGTGATCGCTGATAGTTCCTGAACTCACTCGCCTTTAGAGAACTTCGTGACGCGTGATGTAATTGAACCAATATTGGACGTGTCGCGTGATGTAATTGAACCAATATTATATTGGACAAGCGTGTGACATATAATTATATATATTCATATTGCGGTCGAAAAGGTCTATACGCGGGTCGCGTTTTTAATGATTTCATGATATGACACAAATCCTACCGTAGGTTCCGATATGAATATTAATTAGTTGGGGGTGCGCAAGGGCCCCCTTACCCCATCGAGCGGACGCCTATGACATGAGTATAGAGCTCTTTCATCGCGTGATGTGCACAGCAAAAACGGTTTGGTGTATTTCACTCAAAACGGCAAACTATATCACTCTGAATCAGGATTCTGAGTGATATAGTTTGCGTTTTGAGTGAAATACACTAAAAAATTTTTGCTGTGTGTAGTAACAATCATTTGGGTATATTAGTTGACGTAATCAATTATCCGCCATATTGGTGCTCGGGTATTCGGCGAGCTCTTTCGTGGTCACATGACGCGTGGGCTTTAATTGCGTTAATTGCTTTATTGTCCTCCAAAATCATATGTTTTAAAGATGTTATTTTTTGTGTTCGAGCACAATAGTATACGTCTTGTCTCTAAACGGCACTCTGAACTAATGTAACACACCAAAACCAAACGTAAGCCCATACTTCTCCATAGTAAACGGGCACCAATATGGCGGACTAATTAGATGATGAATGCTATTAAATCACGCGATGAAAGAGCTCTATAGGGGCCAACTATATATTTAGTCTGGCTATACGTTGCGTGTCTTAAGCGGCGAGATCAGAGACGCGTGCTTATAGGAGTACGCCGTGGACCATATCATCTTACTTGCCATGTTGCAAAGCCCGAGATTGTGCTGGTTTAGCTTATTAAGGTCCATCGATTTCAGACCTTTCAGAAACTGAAGACTGACTACTTACTATTGGCCAGGCTATTGGAACTCGGTGAAATATGGTATAACACTTGTACTTCTTGTGCCCAGCGCAAAACAGCAACACCTCACCACAGGGCTCCTCTTGAAAGTGCATGTTGCTGTAGGGTCACCGATGCAAATCGTGGCAGCCTGCATGAGTTGACTTTCTATAGGTCCACTTCCAAAAACAATAGCCGGAAACAAATTATTTCAGTTAATCAATGGAACCGGCTGTGCTTAATAATCGTACATGTAAGTACCCACCTATAGAAAACACATTCTCTAGACCAGGAAGACGATAGACCTTATGCACTAAACGATGAATTTCTTGTGCATTGAAGGTATAGCCACCGAATTTAGTATTGTGGAGGAATTTAATACCCATGGACGTGAGTATAACACGGGAAAGAAACGCGTCGAATCAAGTTTTGGATTTCCAAATCCCCTGTATAATCACTGTCCATGTAATTGAACTTTGTGTGTGATCAGTTTTAATGTTCAATCCCGCGCTTGATTTCACGAGTTTTTTCTTGTAGAACCAATTAACACTTTAAGATATAGATACTGGCATGCAAGCATTCTCAAAGCACTGTGCAAGAAGTTCAATGCGCATGCGCATATATATCATGTTCTTCTCTAAGTCGTGTTGAAATAATCGTGCGTCGGTGATAAAACTAGTGCATGGTGATTACGCGATAATGCGACGGTATACTGTTGTATAGCGACTATTGTATTTCAGTACAAGATATAAAAAACATTCTCTCTAAGAAAATTAGTGGCCTGGTGTATAACCGTTAAACCGTATATCTGAATGTGATCTGATTTAGCTATCATATCCACGGTAACATTCAGGCTAAATCCGAACTTTATAAATAAAGTATCAGATATCTGAACTATATATGTAGTTAGCTTTCTTCTTATACCATACAAGATACAATGTTTGGAAACATCACCATTAGGCACATGAGACTTTAATGTTATATGACTTTCACAAACTCCATGATGCGGGTTGTCTGTGAGTACGATAGCATGCATTACTACTCGGAACAACTGGCAGAAAATTAAGTGAATAATGCCCACGTGCATTAATACTAACTTGTGTTATTCCGTATACTTAAATATAGTGATTCCTAATTGGAGAAAGCTTTATCTCGTGTAATTGCACTATGAAGAGCTATCTCTCGCATATATATCACTGGAATAGCAACGATGATCGAGCTGAACGAGGTCACTTTCGACTGACACTATCTGGGACTGAACAGGAAATGCTTCTTCCTTTCCATCTATCCCACATCACAGCTGCAGCGGAACCGAGGGGGCGTAGGAGGTATTCCCCTCTCCCCCCCCCCCCCCCCCCCCACCCCCCTCCCCAACTTTACTTTAATTGAGCATGATTTTTGATGTTGATATTATTACGTAACTAATTTACCAGTTGCATGGAGGCGACTATTCTTTGCCTTTTTACGACCGTTTAAACGTTGAAGCAGACAAAGCTTATTGGAAGCTATACACAGCCAAATAAGACCCTGTGCAGTGGCGGATTTAGGGGGGGGGGGGGGGGGGGGGGGGGGGGGGGAGGGGGGGGGGCGTGGAGGGCGCACGCCCCCCCTAATATATGGATTGTAAAAATAAGACTTTTAAGTTAACCTGTAACCGCGTTAACCTGAGCTGAAGCGTGCTAGAGAGAAAGTGAACGGTTGTGCGTCAGACGAACGTCAAACCCAAAGCTGCTGCAGCATGTGCGCATGTTGCACAACTCGAAGGCCCCAGACTACATTAATGATTAAATACGGGTTGAGAGTCAGCTGCGATGCAAGCCGGGGGGCGTGGTCCGCTGCACCTGCATCAATTATTGAGGCGGGGTCTTCTGATGGGTCTAAGTCCTCTTCCACTAGCTCGAGATGTTTTCCTGATGGGATACTAGGGGCCCCGAGGGCGGATCGAGGCTGTGTAACCGAAGCCCGTTCTTGTAGCCGCATCTCTGCATGGCAACGTTTTAGCCTGTCAAACAGTCAAAGTGAACCACAGTTGACTTGTTATTTCCTGTATGCTGGATACGATACGAGACGTCTGAGAGCTGCGTTAGGACCTTATAGGGCCCTCTCCATGGCCTACGAAGCTTTCTTGATTCACCATTTCCCACTGCTTCGTAGAATACCAGATCTTCTCCTGGCTTGAACGGGCCTTGTTTCCCTGAGACGTTTCTCCGCACATGTACGACTTCGAACGCTTTCCTCAATATTTATTGCACGTTCTGAACGTACTGTCCAAGGTTCCTGGACAATATCAAGGGGTATAAGCGGGCTTCCCTGCATGCCAAACATCAAGAAGAATGGCGAGTATCCGGTAGTGCTATGTATGCTGGTGCTATACGCCATGCAGGCATGCACACTTTGCTCTGATTATCGTCCCAATTGGAACTCTGTAGATTCGCTCGTGTAGAGAGCATATCCAGTATAGGGTCCTGTTGAAAAGCTCTACAAAACCATCCGATTGTGGGTGGTATGTGCATGGTATTGTTCTATATAGAGTATAGATTGCACAATTGCTTGATGATTTCTCCTTCGAACTGCCTCCCTGCATGCATGGTCTGAGTGCAGACGCTCATGGGTAGAGAGAAACGGCAAAACATTTCGTTCAGCAACTTATATGCCACTGCATGTAGAGGCCTCCTGTTTCGGCCGGAATGGGGTACGCTTCTATATTCACTTTGTACTGAGCTTCATTTTTGTAAAGGATTCTATAGATATTGAGTTGACTGGCGAGATGACATAATGCCCGACTTTGGTGCGTTCATAAATGGCATACCTTTATCATGCATATTTCCCTTGTGCAAAACGCATGCATGGTTAGTAGCGATCGTTGCAAAGATTAATATCATTACATGCAGTATGCATGCATGCATGTATGCACACACATCCTGCATCTGTGTATCACGCAATCTTCCGTATGCATTTACTTCATCGTGCAAACGTACTTATTAGATCGCAAAGCGTTGGACACTTTTGGACAAAGTCCTGAAATTCACGCTTGTATACAAAAACAGTATTTGATACCGAGCTACGCCAAATTAAGTAATGTTGCCGCAAGAAAACGTCACTCATTTAAGTAGAAATTCCGTGATATCATGCGGTGTTGCTTCGGTGATGCGGATATTCCCATCACGGAAACCGCGTCATCATATGGGTTGAAACGGTATATAAATACCATTAGTGATGAAGTGAGATTTCATCTGTTCGCAGCTAGTAAATTAAGAATGGTATCGCTTTTACAATTGACCGCGCTGTGTTTCATGTTAATGGCGACCATTGGTGGGAGCTCGAGTCAGCAGGATGTTTGGCAGTCACTTGTAACTGATTTAAATTTTTTATTCTATTTGTACACACCAACAGTAAGTTACTGTAATGAGGCGTATTTTATTACTGAGTCACTCCATACATGTATTATACCGATACAATTGTACAGTCAGCCACTAATAAAAAACTCTTCATTGAGCACTGTGCCATCTTAAGAAAAGCTGTGCATAGCGATTGTGCGGACAACGTTTTTCTGGAGATAATTAGAAACACCACGTGCGATACCTTAAAGTCCTTGCAATCCGTTCAAGTGAGCGACAATTGCATGGAACCAGTTGAAAATGCATGGAATTAACTATTATCATTATTTTACCAGAATGTCCAGCAGCAGTGCACTGAAGTGATTGATGTTTTGTGTTTACTTGCAGAAGTTCACACAGACATTAATGCCGTTCTAAACACGTGCCAAAATGGCATAAAATGTGGTGAAGGTTTACCGGATTACCTTAAAAACAGCCCCGTAACTTGCAGCTGGGTCAAACAAACATTCATTAATTATGCAGATGACCAATCAACAAACACAATACCTTGTGCAATTTAGTTATATGAAACTGGTCAAAATGAATTGTACAGTATATTTATTTACTAATTATATTATTGATATGTACATGTACAACCAAGCTCAGACTACTGAGACAACGCTCACTCGTTCCCACACTAGAAACTTTAAACACGTTTCTCTTTCCATACATGGAAAGCAATTAATTCAGCGGCTAGCGTATAACCAAGCTTTATTTTTATTTTTTACCGGTGTCACAGGAAAATCTGTCGCCCGGAAATTGTGTCGCGGCGACAGTTTTTCCTCAGGAAATTATGCCGCTCACAATTAACGTAGCGACCGTATATCCTAAGGAAATTCTGTCGTCAGGAAATATACTGCATGTCGCTCGACATGGATCGGTCCGAATACGAGATACACTACTGCTAGCTTTCTGCTGTAACCAAACCTATATCATCCTCTTTGTAATAAGAACGAAAGGGACTGTATTCGAAGAAGAGCAAAATGATTTTGTCGTGACGAAGTACTTCACGATAACGAAGGTGGAGTGAAACTATACGCGTACTTCGGAATATCTTACGCTAACTGATGATATATATGTAATAGGTTGTGACAAAAGGATGAACAATAAACGTCCTTGAAGGATATGATTGCGCTGAACTTAATGGTGGTCACTTTGGACAAGATAATACGCTGTCCAAAATAGCGGAGAGGTACCGGTTTTATTGGCGTGGAGTGGTAGATGACGTGAAAGAATTCTGCAAACGTGTGACAAGTGCCAAAGAGCAAACAGGTATATTTATGTGCTGATGCTATTCTATGCATATTTACATGTGCGTAGAAAATTTGAAATGACATCAGCAGAGCTCCACCCAAGTCCTGCATGTACATGTACATTGTGTACCTTAATTATTAACAACAGCAGCATTTGCGTGAATGACAGAATCATTGGAGTACAGTGTAATATGATAAGTGCATATCATCCTCAGAGTAGTGGTTTGGATGAGTGGTTCAACCAAACACTTCAGCAACAGTTACAGCAAAGAAATTGAGACTAATTTCGATGCTATATACCTTTTCCATATCGTTTTTCTATTCAAAATTCAACTAAATATTCCCCCTCCCCCTGTTTTGGTATATGGCAGACATGTTCATTAATTTGCTCCATGCAGCATTGAATTCAATGTGACATGCATCAAGCTTGTATCCAGAATCTTATGACATCAACAGCAATCTTGAAATAAAATTCTGGTATTGATAAATGCTAGTATTTGTACATATTCACATGTAGGCAATAAAAAGGGCATGCTGCAGCAACAGTTGATGGAAACTGTTTATCCTCATTTATTGTAACAGGATCTGAGTCAAGACTGAGTTTCATCAAGAACTGTGTCTACTTACAATGTTTAACTACATTGTACATGCACATAAATCTATGAATCCTGCATGCGTTTTCCTCCTTAATTTGATGATACAGAGTCTGCAGGGTGTTTGGGCCAAACAATGCAGCAGCTTTTCGGCTTTGCTGCTGATGCTCAATGTTTCGTTCTTATTTCAAAGAGGAGGATATAGGTTTGGTTACAGCAGAAAGCTAGCAGTAGTATACGTCGTATTCGGACCGATCCATGTCGAGCGACAGTATTTTCTTACGACAGAATTTTCTTAGGATATACGGTCGCTACGTTAATTGTGAGCGGCATAATTTCCCGAGGAAAAACTGTCGCCGCGACACAATTTCCGGGCGACAGATTTTCCTGTGACACCGGCGTTGTAAACGGGTAAATATTCGATATACAGCAAATGCCATCAATACGAGTTAAATGATTAATTTAGATGATGTTGATCAACTAGATGCTCTCTAGTCCAGAGTGAACCTAGATTCACTATGCACTAGCTCTACTGGGAGGGGGACACTGCAAGGTACGTGCCCCTTTGATGAACGAGCTCCTCTGATGCATAGGATGGATGAGCGGAAGAGAGAAAAGGACAGACGACATCGCAACGTACCATCCAATGGTTTGGCTGTACTGAGGATGAGTTCCATTTGGAAGCCCGCCGGTGTCACGAAATAGTTTATCCCCCAATAATTTTACCCTCCCGGATGCTCTACTCTGGAATAATCAATCCTCCTGTGATAGATTATTCCGGAATAGATCATCCTCCCTTGGAATAGACTATCCCCCCATTCATGTGATAGATTATTCCGGAATAGATCATCCTCCCTTGGAATAGACTGTCACCCCCATTCAAGTGTTTTGAATAGACTCTTTCACGCACGATGAATAGTAAATTTGTCCTGTACTTCGTGCCTGCATAGAAGCACTGCACCTAGCTCTGAGATAGGGGTCATGCTATATAAACTAAAAATGTTCATATCTTTTTGAAGTGACTGAAATAGAGATTGCTGTTACATTTCTAACGCACACGGTGGTGCACTGATGGAAACTGAAGAATACAATGATATAGTGCGGTTCCTTGAGAGCAAAAGTGATAAGCAAAGATCTTGGCCTCGAGGTGTGGAAGAGTCCAAAGACAAAGAGGCTAAAAGGGCATATCGTCAAAAATGTGAAAGCTTCGCTACCTATGACGGTCTTTTGTTCAAACTTAAAAGGCGCAAAAAACCTGAAACTGGAGCATTGGCGTCTACACGGGCTACCGGTGCGCGCTTGCGGGACGAGCCCCAGGATGAACGATACAGGGTGGTAAAAATCGACGAAAAGATGCGGGTGCTTGAAAGTGTCCATAAAGATCCGGCAGGGGGTCACTTTGGAATTCATAAAACGTAAGGCTAGCCAATGGTAACTGTATTTGAATCGTATATACTCTTATTCATTTACAGGCAAGAGAAGATAGCCGAGCGGTACTATTGGAAAGGAATGACTAAGGATGTAGCAGATTATTGTGGTACTTGCCTAGTGTGTCAAAGGAGGAACAAAATGCCCAAGAAGACTGCAAGCCTACATCCGGTTGGAGTTCCTAATCGAGGGTTTGCACAATGGGGTATGGACCTAGTAGGTCCATTGTCAGGTGCAGTTGTCTGTTATCTAATGGTGCTGACAGAATATCTAACCAAATGGCCAGAGGTATATTGCATACCTAATAAGGAGGCAATAACTGTGTCTAGGTGTCTGAAGAAGCTAGTAGGAAGGTTTGGGGTACCAGAGATAATCATATCAGACCAGGGACGAGAGTTTTGCAATGAGCTCAATGATGATTTTTGCAGTAGCTTAGGTATTGCTAGACACATCTGCACAGCATATCATCCCCAAAGCAACGGCCTCACAGAGCGATTTAACCAGACAATTTGTGCTTGCTTAAGTAAGTACTCAGAAGGTGGAAAGCTAAATCGGGAGGATGATCTAGACTTTTTTTGCTTGGTTATCGCTCATCCATACAATCATCTTCATTGTATTCTCCATTTGAACTTGTTTATGGTGTGAAAGCAAGGCTACCCATTGAATTAGATCTTCCACCACATAAATTTCAAGCTGATAAAGATGATAACCCTATGGAAAAGTTAATGGTGAACTCAAAGTTGCTAGGTGAAAAACGTAGTGATGCTTGTGAAAATATTCACATAGCACAGGCCCCCCCAAAAAGGCAGTACGACAGAAAACATTGCAGGCAAGAAGAGTTTGTAGTCGGAGATGAAGTCTGGTATGCCAATTCCAGACGAGATACAAGAAAGGGTGACAAACTATCCACCAAAAGGCTAGGGCCTGTTTCTGTTGCCAAAGCATGTGGGAAAAACACGTATAAGCTTATTGGTCTTAAAAGGAAGTTTCATTCTGATCAATTAGTGAATGTGAAGAGAGCTATCGCTGGTGACATAGTACTATCAGCTAAGACAGAGGTTGGCATGTGTGATGGTGCCCAGCACTCAGATGAAAAGGGCTCTATGCAGAAAGAGAAGAGAACCAGGAATACTGATGTGACACCTGATTTTGACAGTGCCCAAGAGTCAGCAAAAAAAGAAATCACTACTAAGGGATTTAAGATTCCAAAAGGGAAGAGGACTAAGGCTAGCAATGTGACACTATTAACAAAGCCTGTGTCAGAATGTGATGGTGTTCTACAGCCAGTAATTGAAGAGGTTGCTGCTACAATTGAGGGATCTGACAAGGGAGAAAACTGCTCTGGGAGGGCCAAGACCAGTGATGTGGCACCAACAACAAAGCTGGAGGGTAGCATGTCTAATTGTAATCAACAGTCAGCAGATGGAGAGGTGGTGGTTGTAAGAGGACAATCAATTCATGAAAGAATGGAAAGTAATGCTAAAGGGCAGATTGCTAAAGGTAAAGAAATGGTGTCGTTCAAGATAGGAGATCAGGTATTGTACAGCCTATCACATGGAAGCAACAGAAAGGATTCCAAACAGTATGGTCCTTCTGTGATATCTCAGATATGTGGCGGTGACATGTATTTACTTGCTGGTCTTAAGAGGAAGTATTGCAGCAACCAACTTCAAAAAGTAAGCATAACATCTCAAGTCAATAAAGTAATGTGCATTCTTATGCTGGTATACCAGTTCTAATCTGTTCATTTTTTTATGCCTACAGGAAATGGAGTATGCAATTTGTAGCAGCAGAACATCAACTTGTGCAGTAACTACTGCCATTACACAAGACAGCTCAAAACAAAATGAAGAGCTGGTAGAAAAAAAATCAGCCAAGGCATTACTCATCATGCCTACTGTAACAACAGCTTTGCATGAGCAGAGGCAGAAATCTGATACATTCAATGGTCATGCTGCACTAATCAAGAATATTACAAAATTTGGCCTGCAGGTGTGCATAAATGTACCCTTAGATGGTAACTGCTTGTTTACAGCTGTTTGTGATCAACTGATGAGAGTGCTTGGAGAGCGCAAGCGACATTTGAGTCTACGAAAAGAAGTTGTTAACTACATGCAGCGCAATCCTTTAACAGTAAGTTTTAGCATGGCTACATAACTCTAATTGACAAACATGACTTTACAGCCTGAAGAGATTCCCTTCTTCAGCTTTATTGAGTCTTCTCAATCTTGGGAAATGTACCTATTGAAGATGGAAAGACCAGGAACATGGGGTACCCATTTAGAGTTGCAGGCATTGTCCAATATGTTGGGTGTTACATTCTGTATAGTCACAAACAGCAGTGTTGAGGACCAATCGATTATTTGGCTATATCCTATTTTGTATGACATAACACAGATTGATGCTCCTGTACTAATTCTGGGCTGTGAAATGGAGTTTCACTACCATAGCTTAGTTCCCATCATGTCAGCAGATTCACATTTTTGATTGCCAAATAAACGATTCAGTAATGAAACCACTGCCAGCGGCAATAGCAAATTGATTAGCTACTGTGATGTAAATAAAGGTGAGACATGCATGTAAGATTTATTTCAATATTTGATTTGTTTCTCCTTATTTATTTAGATTCAAATGCAGAAGCAGCACAAAAGCAATCATATCATCTAAATTCCACTGACAATACTGCTTCTCTTCCCTTAAGTTTGGAATGTCATGGTAAGACAAGTAAAATAAACAATACCCCATGCATGAGATCATATTGCATACATGAACTGCACCTGATGGTATTATTATTCTCAGAGCCAATGATAACAGCAAGGTCAGGAGCTGTTACAGTCAAGAGTGTCTGAATATATTCAACTATTGAAGGGAGATTGCATAGGAGATAATGTATATATGTTTGTGCTCTTGAAAACATGCAGTTCTAATAAATAAGCTTTCAATCCCTCTACATATAGGTCATAAACTTATTTTTCCACATGCTTGAAAATGACAATGCAAAGGTTAGTAAGTCAGTTCTTAGGTATATGCTTGATGTAACCTTTTTGCCTAATATGTAGTTGTCTAACACTACAATAAAATGCATTAACTCCTTTGTGTTCACCATGCTATCTGAGAAGAATGGCTATTCCCTGCACCGGATTTCATCAATTTTTGAGGTAGTTTTGGTATATAATAAAGCTTAAAGGCATAGCTTTAATCAACTCAGAACAAATGCATCTTTGAATACAGCTTTATCCTAATGCCATGCAATATTCCAGGCCATTGGTTCCTTGCTGTAAGATTAGTTAGGTTTTTTCATGTTTTCTTATCATGTACCCTGTACTGAAATTTTAGGTGATTGAAGTACAAAAAGGAAAGGTGACATTTTATGATTCAGTATTTGAAACCATTCAGGGCAATGCTGTTAGTGTGATAAGGTAATGCATTTGTTGATTTATGCATTTTTATGGATTATTTTTTTCCCTTTGGTTTGAAATGCAAAAGTAACTTCCTGCTGCTAGAGCATGAACGACAGCAGTGTGACGAAACAAGAGATAACTACATTTACAAGGAGGATGAATGGTTTTTTCATAAGGTAAGACACATTTAGGATATTTCATTTCTTAATCACTGCCCATTGGAAAGAATCCCACCCTCATACAGAACAACGTGTATGATTGTGGTGTGTATGTCTGCAAGGTGAACACTATTATGTAAATATAATGTAACTGCCTGTAAGCACATTCATTGTCTAGTTTGCAGAATGCATTGTAAGCAAGTTGGCTTTAAACTTTGTGGTAAGTAACTGATCATTGTATTGCAGTTACTACCGCTGCTGCGGTGATTCATTTTACAGACAGAGAGCATTCAGCTTCGCTCCTGGCTAGCAGTACAGCTGTTAGAATGGTAGCTGCATATATGCAAATAATAAATTGCCATTTAAAATGTGCCCACACACCTTTCAAGTTCATCAGTTCACATCAATGCCAAATCAGTACAGTCAGTTTTGTACCAAAATGTCACAGACATTTTGCCTGAGGTGAAAGCTACTATGGACAAGGTACGCATCCATTGACTGTAACTATGATCTTTAGAAAAAATTATCACTACTTGCTCAGTTTAGCAAGAATGCTGTTTTCATACCTAATCATGAAGGAGTAGAGGGTTGGTGTTCTAGTACAGATTTCAGTTTGTAGTATGTCCTTGCGTCTTCATAACACACCTTTATAGCATCATATACATATAAGGACTTAATGCCCCAGTTTAATTCACCACTTCCTGAAGTCAGCCTAATTGATCCACTACCAGAGAGATGTAATTATGAAAAACGTGCGAAGAAATTAAGGCTGTGGAAGAAACCCATTCCATCATTTGTAGACAGGTACCAAAGTTGATGTGATGTATTGAACCATGCTGGCATGCATGTGTAAGTGACCAACAGGTACGATATAGTGACAGCAGTTAATAGCACTTGCAATCACGCGTTACAACTGAACTTAATACAAAAATAGGTACTTTATATATTAAATGTCACACGACACTGAAGGTCTTTCTGCGCAAGCGCATGCAGCTCGTTACACTGCTCCCCCTTCTTCTCTAATGTTCGAGGTACGGTCCGTAACGATCTGGGGGTCGGCGTTGCCTTGCTGGGTAGCGTTGCTGGGACCGGGTTTTGTGGTCTAGGCCCTTGTACCTCCTCTTGATTTTCATTCATGGCATCAGGCAGTTCATCATCTTCATCATCCGTAAAGAGGGCGTCGTCTGCACGTTGGTACGTGTATGCTGATTGATCTGAATGACTTGCAGGTGGGACGTCTGGCAACGAGTTCCTTGCCGTCAACTTCTTTCTGTTTGATGTAGGCGGTGGTATCTCCGCCTCCAGAGTGTTGGGTGCACAGGGTTTCAACCTGTCAAAATGTATAATTTGACATTTCCCGCTATTCCTGCTTGGCTTGATCTTGTACGTGGTGATCCCGATCTTATCGACCACTACAAATGGTCCTTTCCAAGGGTGGTGGAGTTTCCTGCTGTGTCCACGGGGAACTGCAGGAGAGAACAACCAAACCAGATCACCTTTTTCATAAGGTCTGCCATGAGCCTTCTTGTCATATATAGCTTTCTGCCTCTGGTGCTCCGTCTCACATTGTTCTCTCACAAGGGCGTAGGCGCTCTGAAGTCCCTCCCGCAGCTGATGCACATATGCAGGGACTTCCTTTTCCTGCTCTTTATTTACGGGAAACATAAGGTCAATAGGGATGCTCGCCTGACGGCCCATCATTAAAAAGAAAGGACTATAACCTGTAGATGAGTGAATACTCGTATTGTACGCAAAACACAACTTACGGATATACACTTCCCAGTCAGCTGGGTGATCGTTAACTGTAGTGGCCAACATGTCGAGGAGTGTACGGTTGAAGCGCTCAACCATGCCGTTTCCTTGGGGTCTGTACGGAGTGGTGTGTGTTTTCTTGATTTGTAGTAGACTGCAGATCTCTTTAAGAAGCTCCGATTCAAATTGTCGACCTTGATCCGAGTGAACCTGCTCCGGAGGGGAAAAACGACAAAACATCTCATCCACTAATTTTACTGCCACAGTTCCCGCCTCTTGGTTCGGGATTCCATAGGCCTCGACCCACTTAGTGAAGCAATCTGCAGCCACTAAAACGTATTTACTTCCTTTGTCAGTAATTGGCAGTGGGCCCATTATGTCTACGCAGACAATCTGCATTGGGTAGCCAGCTCGCAAAGACTGCAATTTTGCCCTATTTTTAGGGGCGGGTGACTTCCGCATTGCACATCTAGCACATGCCCTACACCACTCTCTTACTCCTTCACTACACCCTGGCCAGTAAAAACGCTCCTTCAGTCGTCCTAACATCTTCCTTTCCCCCAAATGCCCCCCTGCAGCCCCTTCGTGGATATCTTTCAACACAGTTGGATGAAGACTATAGGTACAATTAACTGGAGCACATCTCTACCTTCCAACTGTTTTCTCCACAACATGTCGTCTTTTATGAGTAAACATTCCCATTGTTGCAAAAGCAATTTACTTTCCCTTCCCAAAATACTTAGCTCATCGTGGGATGGCAGTTTTCCGTTTTTTACTGCTTGGTACACAGGCCCGACAATAGGGTCCTCCATTTGCAAGCGAGTCATCTCCTCTGGGGTATGGGTTTGAAACGGTAACACCGATACAGCTCCGGCGGTGATGGGTCCGGTTTCAGCTGCCACCTCTTCCTGTGTTTCATCACTGCGACCGCATTGCCTGCAGGGAAGTCGCGACAGGGCGTCAGCATTGCTATGTTGAGAGCCCCGTCTATGAACCACAGCAAAGTCGTACTCAGCCAGTCTCTCCAACCAGCGGGCGACCTGTCCTTCCGGCTCCTTAAAGTTTCTTATCCAGACGAGAGATCCATGGTCTGTTCTCAGGGTGAACTGTCGACCGAGGAGATACTGGCGAAAGTGCTGGACAAACTCAACGATTGCCAGCAGTTCTCTACGGGTCACACAGTACCGCCGCTCCTGTCTGCTAAGAGAACGACTTGCATAGGCAATCACACACTCAGACTGATCATCATTAACTTGCGATAATACTGCTCCGATTCCGCAATCGCTAGCATCTGTGTCCAATACGAACTGCTTCGAGTAGTCTGGATATGCCAGCACAGGGGAGGACATTAAACACTTACGCAGTTTGTCAAAGGCTAGCTGGCAGGTCTCAGTCCATTCAAAGGTGCATGGCGTTCTTTTCCGTTAATCTGTGCAGTGGCTTTGCAATATCGGCAAAATGTTTAATAAATCTTCTATAGTAGTTTGCCAATCCGAGGAATTGCTGAAGCTCACGCTTTGACTGCGGAGTAGGCCACTTCGAGATCACCTCTGTCTTGCTTGGATCAGTAGAAATCCCCCTGCTGGACACTACATGCCCCAAGAATGACACCTGCTGTTGGCAAAAATTACATTTGGCTGGCTTGAGCTTCAGCCCCGCCCCCCTAAGCCGCATCAACACACTGCCAATGTTGCGTAAATGGTCGTCAAATGTACTTCCTACGATAATAATATCATCAAAGTACACCAAACAGCTGGACCATTTAAGGCCACCCAGTACGCGATCCATCAAACGCTGAAAGGTGCCCGGGTGGAAAAAATCGCGATAATATCGCGATTATTGGCGATTCTGGCGATTAATCGCCGGACAGAAATGACGTCAACGTGTCAAGTAAATTGTCATGACAACCATTCTATGACGATATGATATCCAATTACATGTATTTGGACGATGGTAAATTTGTTATTTTAGCTGTAGGTCATATTATCTCTGGGAATATTCCGCCTATTAATATACACATGTTAATGTTTATCCCATGGAGAGGATGTGACAGCTACTATTAAACGAGGGAGCGGACGTACTGAGTACTACGTGTAGTCAGGAAACGTAGCCGTAGCACATATCGATGGTGGCTGGGTTCGCGCTACGTATGTAGACCTTCTCTGTATAGAAGACAAGCGGTAAGCGAACAGGCATAGTATTAATTGCGTCGATCTGTGTATCATGTGTCATAGCGAAGCCGCAATGTCTCTCCTGTGCTTGAGGTGGTGCGCTACTACCTGCATGAAAGCAAACACTCTTTCAGTCTGGACAGACCGCGAAAAGGCGCGATCGAGATAAAAAATAGGTAGTAATTTTGTCACGTGGGCCAAGTGAAATGATTTGCATACACACAAGAAGGGTGGTGAGTTTGATCATTTACATGTACTGTATGTTGTCTACCAGGCAGCTGCTTGTCCACAACAGCACCCTGAATGTGACTATTGGAAATCTCAAAATACATGTGTAACACTACAAAATGTTTTCCCTGTCCTCATCTTCATCAGGACTGTAAGTCACCCAAATAACTATGCAGGGTACAGTGTTTGTATATGTAGGTGAGGTGTACAATTCAGACATTATGCTGATATGAATCCAAACTTATTATGATGCCTTGATACTTCAACCTTCTCCCCAACTCAACCCTTCCGCACTGCAAAGGAAGGGGGAGGGAGGGATGTATTGGAAGGGTATAGGCACAGATAAGTCATTAAACATTTTCTGTACTTTTCTGCTAATCTGCACTGCAGGAAAGTGGAGAGGTACATGTTTGTGTGTTCCCTGAGCCCTATGATCCCCCATCAGTGGACCCATTGTGTCTCAGTGGTTTGTATTGGTCCAATGACCTCAGCTTACTTGGGGTTGCCTTTTGCTAACTAGTGTGTGTGTTTTTGTGCATGTGTGTGTTTGTGTTATCTTATGCCCTTAGCTTACTCTGAGGTACACATATGCACATCGCGAGGTACGCGAAACAAAGCGTTCTGTTGTTTTAGCACTGTAGTGAAGTTCAACTGTGTATAAGTCCTTACCTGTTGGGCCAAAACTTTGAGGGCCTAATACCTTTCACTGCTCTTACAGCAACTAGCCACAATGAAGGTACACTGTACAGTGAATGTACACTGTAATTTAAAAGTAGTAATAACTTGTGTACCAGAAGCTTCGTGTGCCTGCTGTAAGAGCAGCAAGAGGTATTAGGCCCTCAAAGCTTTGGCCGAAACAGATAAGGACGTATACAATGTGGCAAAACAGTTGAACTTCACTAGAATGCTAAACCATACCTGCACCTCAGAGCAAGCCCAGGACATTAGACATTAATGTGTGTATGTGTGTGTGTGATTGTGTTGCCCATGCCACTACATGTTGTATTATCAGCTTTTGTGCCATTTCATTTACCCACCTAATAGATTATCATCAAATATGACCTTTTTAATGCCCACCTGGGGTTGTGGTTAATGACATAGAGGGTTTTATAAGGTTAACTGACTGTTTGGCTGGAGTATCAGGCTTCAGCCAGCCATTTTGAGGGCAGATTGCACTGCCATGGTAACCAGTTTTATCACGCCTTATCCCCTGGTTCATTCCCAGCAACTGTAGTGACTGCCTGACAAGCTGCCACCATCTCCTCATGGAGTCCATCCAAAAAGCAACCCATGAACTCCTCGGCGTCAACACAGCTAGGGTGATGGTACCCTTCTCTCCACACGAAGCACCCTTCTCCTCCCACATAGCACCCTACTCCCACACATAGCACTCTCTCCACACAGCACCCTTCTCCCCGCACTCTCCACACAGCAGCTTTCTCCCCGCACATAGCACTCTCTCCACACGAAGCACCCTTCTCCCCCACATAGCACTCTCTCCACACGAAGCACCCTTCTCCCCCACATAGCACTCTCTCCACACGAAGCACCCTTCCCCACATAGCACCCTTCTCTCCCCACATAGCACCCTACTCCCACACACAGCACTCTCTCCACACGAAGCACCCTTCTCCCCCCACATAGCACCCTTCTCCCCCCACATAGCACCCTTCTCCCCCCACATAGCACCCTTCTCCCCCCACATAGCACCCTTCTCCCTCCACACACAGCACTCTCTCCACACAGCACTCTCTCCACACAGCACCCTTCTGCCCGCACAGCACCCATCTCCCCACACAGCACCCATCTCCCCACACAACACCCTTCTCTCACCACACAGCACCCTGGAGTAGAACTGTGTACTTGATGGACAACTTATTGTGCGAACATCCATTTATGATTGTATTTTTATTTATTTGAATGATCCTTTGTTACCTAATTACAAAGGTAGGAAGTCCCTAGCCAGATGGCCCTGGAGATCAATCAGACCAGTGTTATGTTCAACACCCTGTATGTATGTGAACTCTGGACAGGCTCACAGCAATAGTGGGAAGCCAATCTTGATAAAGTGTCCTAGCTGGGCCCCAGCACCCTAATTCCTAGAGAAACTACTACTAAGCTACAATTTTGTACTGAGCAATCAAACTTTCTGAAATATGATCTCAGCATTTGTGGTTTACAATTCCAGCTGCATTTTGTCTAGTAAGCCGTATAAGGCAATAGTAGTCAACACCCATAGAACAGATTCATATCAGTAGGTGTGATGAATATTCAATTCTGGTTTTGGTGACTCGGAACTTCCCCCAATATATGTGCAGTGCACATGCACGCTCGGACCATAGATCTATTCTTCTTTGTAAAAGATAATTCCTTGTAAAAGCATTAAATACTGAACATAACTGATACAAAGTTAACAATTCATTACGGCATGTTTATGCATGTATTAATACACGCGAAGACTAGTACTATGAATTATTGACAATCCAAACAGGTCCCTACAAAACTACAATCATTTATATGATTGCACACTGACTTTTTACTCTAAACAACCGAAATATAATAGCGCGCAGCACAGTTGAACTCAAGGATGCTTCCTATAGCTAATCGCAGCGTACATGTAGGTTACAATGTATTGTGCCCCGCCCCCATTGCCGTCATGATCACGATGATAAGCGATCCTAGCAGGAATGGAGCATCTTGCAGGAAAGATAATCTTATAAGCTGCAGCTTATATTAGCTTTAATATTAACGAGGCATAGCCTTATATATTATGATATTGGATTTTGTGTTCATTGAATGATTGATCAAGTGCATGCATGTTTGGTTGTCAGTCATTACAGGTTGACATCCCATCAGTGATTCCCCTATGGCACTTATGTAAAACCATGCATAGCTGTTGGCCTAGTGTATCAGCACACTGAGCAAGTGGTCATGACATCAGGAGATGTGCGGTTTTCACTATAGGTTGATATCTAGCTTCCTCAAGAAATAGCCTGAGGACCAACTATGCCTTTGTGACACACTCTGAACCCAATGACACTTATGTAAAACCATGCATAACTGTTGGCCTAGTGTATCAGCACACTGAGCAAGTGGTCATGACATCAGGAGATGTGCGGTTTTCACTATAGGTTGATATCTAGCTTCCTCAAGAAAGGCCTGGGGACCAACTGTGCCTTTGTGACACACTCTGAACCCAATGACACTTATGTAAAACCATGCATAACTGTTGGCCTAGTGTATCAGCACACTGAGCAAGTGGTCATGACATCAGGAGATGTGCGGTTTTCACTATAGGTTGATATCTAGCTTCCTCAAGAAAGGCCTGGGGACCAACTGTGCCTTTGTGACACACTCTGAACCCAATGACACTTATGTAAAACCATGCATAACTGTTGGCCTAGTGTATCAGCACACTGAGCAAGTGGTCATGACATCAGGAGATGTGCGGTTTTCACTATAGGTTGATATCTAGCTTCCTCAAGAAAGGCCTGGGGACCAACTGTGCCTTTGTGACACACTCTGAACCCAATGACACTTATGTAAAATCATGCATAGCTGTTGGCCTAGTGTATCAGCACACTGAGCAAGTGGTCATGACATCAGGAGATGTGCGGTTTTCACTATAGGTTGATATCTAGCTTCCTCAAGAAAGGCCTGGGGGCCAACTGTGCCTTTGGGACACACTCTGAACCCAATGACACTTATGTAAAACAATGCATAACTGTTGGCCTAGTGTATCAGCACACTGAGCAAGTGGTCATGACATCAGGAGATGTGTGGTTTTCACTATAGGTTGATATCTAGCTTCCTCAAGAAAGGTCTGGGGACGAACTATGCCTTTGTGACACACTCTGAACCCAATGACACTTATGTAAAACCATGCATAGCTGTTGGCCTAGTGTATCAGCACACTGAGCAAGTGGTCATGACATTGAGAGATGTGTGGTTTTCACTATAGGTTGATATCTAGCTTCCTCTACTAGTGACAGCCAACATTCCTAATTGCAATAAGAGATGCACATGAGAAACAATTAAATAAGCCAGGCATGTCCTTCATTGGTATTCTTTCTTTTCTTTTGTTTTGCCCTCCTGCAGGCCAGACCAATAGCCTGAACAGTCTTTCCATCATTCACAATCCTCGAGTGTGTTTAGAGTCACGTGTTAGAGGCTCCTACATAAGAGGTGTGGCCTGCAGGTAAGTGGCTCACTATGTAGGGCACATGCACACACAGGTGATCCAGCATATATGGCTCTCTGTGTAGACGAACTTAGGTTTCACCAATCTATCATAATCAAACTTGTTTGATAGTACAACAAAATCTCTTTTTAAAAAACAATGCAACACATTGGACAGCCATGTGTAATACAACTACAATAACAAAAGCACCATCACACCAAGGCAACAAGAATCAAAGTACACTTTTCAGAATAGTTTCATATAACTTCATATCACTCATTGAATGAGAAGGTCACATTGGAACTTACTGAGGGGGTAGGCAGCATAGAGTAAATGAAATGGCACATACAGACCACTAGCACAACACATACACACACATACACACATATGTAAATGGACCATGTACCTAATGGATTAACTTAGCTAAAGAGTAATTCTTAATGGATCACAATGGCCCCTGCTGCCAACATAACATTAGTCTGGTCTGACTGCCCAAACGCCCCCCTCCCCCCTTACCCCCCAATCCACCCAAAGACACACCCACAACAAGCTGTGGCCTGTGGACCAGATCGAGATGCTGTCCACATGGCGCCCCTAGCATTTCTGGAAGGGGCCAGGATAGGGTAAGGGGGGGCCATACCAGACAGATTGGTTTAGCCACACTTGAGGATAAGCCCATAGCCAAAATATAATTTCCCCAAGAGTAGCATATAATACCTTAATCTCTAGTGACATGAACAGATCAAGTGCATAGTGTGAGCCTGGAGCAGGGGTAGGTGTAAAGGCCAGCATACATGGCGACTTCTAGTTGATTTGGACAAATCTGCAAACCATCAGTAAACTAAACAATTACAGAACTTGCATGCAACATGTAGGCAGTAGGCATGCAGGAAGTCCCATGTATACCAACCTTTAGGGTCACCATAAATCATATTCATTTAGGTGGTAGAACTATCATAAAAGTTATGAAAGCTGAAAAAAAAAATGCTATAGGTAACACCCTGGTGTGTGGCGTTTAATGCATATTTCTAGGTGCACAGTAGTATGGACACCTGAGAAAGAAAACAGTGATTAACAGGAACATCTCAAGCTTTAATATATACTCCATACTCCAGTGTAAACCTTGTGTCAGCTGCTATCATAATTTCCCACACCACAGGCATCTCAATCAGATTGCTGCACAGCTGCAATACACAGGTAGGCTGATATGGTGTACATTGGTCTAATAGTTGCACAATTCTGTTCTTTAATATTGTGCACTGAAAACAGCAAGTTACCCTAAGCTTATAGACACTATTGACAACAATCCAAGGCTTTAAAGTCAGTTAACTCAGTGGCTGACCACACCCCCAGGTGCAGCTATAAAACAGTGAACCCAATACACTCACAGTCAATAATCAGACTCCAAGAGAACTCTAGCCGTCAATAGATGCTGGAGATCTAAAAGAACAAATAAAACAGTAATGTGCTGAGCTGCTGCATACCAGCATGGGATGCCTGCACATAAGCACTAATAATTATTATATAGGTCACAATACCTATAATTGCATACCTTCTGTACAGCTCCTTTTTGGTATTGGAGTGTCTTGGCTGGGATTCCATTAAAAAAAAATGCTGCATATTTTTGACAAAACACTTGCATGTATAAATTAGCCACAATTGAAATGTGCTTACATGTCATTGTTGTTAAATTTCCTTCCTTGAACGATGTATCATATATTTTGACATTTGGTAAAGGCTACATGTGACAGAAAAAAGTGTTGTGCCATGTGTGTATGTGTGTGCATGGATGTGCGTGTATTTGCATAAATATATATGTGTGAGTTTGTGTATGTGCTCTGTGTGTGCTGTGTTACAAGGTTTCTAGGTGCACAATTACTAGTTTCACATGCGTGCTAGGGCTTTGCCAATAGACAACAGCCCCCATCATCCACCCCTGGATAGTAGAAATGGGACTTCGGGATGAGTATATATGTGTGTTCCAAATGTGGATGTTGATGTATGCATAGTCATGCATACACATGCATATCAGAACACTTTGTAGACCACACATACACCACACACACAGCTTACAGCTATACACAGCACACATGTACACAGCTTATTACATTGCACACAAGCACAACCACACACCTACACATACACACCCACACCAACACACAAGCACAACCACACACGTACACATACACACCCACACACACACACACAAACATAGCCAAAAATGACAAGGCTCACATACATAGACCTTTTGAAATACATGAAGACACAGCCCGCTGCTAACCTGTGTAGGTATACCCACACCACATGGATAGGTGTAAGGCCACTCCAAAGTCGACTTTAGTTTTACATCCCCAGCTGCATGCTAAAATATTTTTGAGGAAGGGTGGACAGGAAACTAAAGTGCAGTTCGGAGTGGCCTAATGCATCAGTTGCATGTAAGTCAAAAGTGCATGTTGGTGTCCACACACACACACAATACACAAATTCATCCATCCCAGCTAAATGTAATACTGGCTACACCGGTATAGAATTGCAATGGACACTTACATGTATACAAGTAGATCATAGTCTTTATTAGTTCCGTTTCATAGAAGAATGAACACCATTTGTCCTACGCACGCACTCATTACTTATTGCCAATATTGGTATTCTGCCATTTTATATTCGGTGTTCCATTATAGCACTGGTTCGAAGAAAAGCATTTAGCCATAGAACAAGACACGTAATCACAGACCATGCTGCATGCACCCAGAAGCAAAGAACAACGTATTGATACCTGTACACACACCACATATATTACAACAGTTGAGTACATGTAGACACGCGCGCGCGCGCACATGCACACACTAGTCTAACGTACTTATCGATCGAGCTAGCTCAAGTTGAACGACTGCATGCACTGTGCTACATGGATCTCGTGATTTAAAGAAAAATCATGTGATACACCCTCCTGGGGGGCGAGGCATTAATGACATACGGTATGATACGCCATCTTTACAGAACAGTGCTTGGGTTTAGCGCGATTAATGGGCGATTATCGCGATAATCGCCGCGATTAAAAATATCGCGATATTATCGCGATATTTTCCACCCGGGTGGCAGGGGCATTACAGAGGCCAAAGGGCATTACCTTGAACTGATAGAGCCCTTCTGAGGTCGTAAATGCCGTCTTTGCTCTGTCTTCAGGGGCCACTTCCACCTGCCAATATCCGCTCGCCAGATCCAAGGTACTGAAAAACTTTGATCCGCCTAGCATATCCAGTGTGTCGTCAACACGAGGGAGAGGGTAGGCGTCCTTCCTGGTGATCGCGTTCACTTTTCTATAGTCCACACAAAATCGTAGGGACCCATCTTTCTTCTTTGCTAAGATGATTGGAGAAGACCAAGGTCCTTCCGAGGGTTCGACAACCCCGCTATGAAGCATTTCCTGTAAGAGACGACGCACTTCCTCTCTACGCGCTTGGGGAACTCGTCGGGGAGGAAGGTGAACTGGAGCTGCATTGCCTGTATCGATGCGATGTTGCAAAACAGACGTACGACCTAGATCACTGCTTGCGAAAGAAAAAACATCAGCATATTCCTGTAACAATGCAAACATTCGCTCCTTCTCGACTGCACTGACATGTTCCCCCACCTTGGACACCAATGACCAGAGGACTTCCTGGTCTGCTGGCATGCAACACCTCTCCCGACATGTTCACTGTTGAGACATTTGATATCGAATCAAACTCAACACGCTCCATCATGGCTAGCTCCGCCCCTTTCTTCAAAAGAATGCTACAATCTCGAGGATTAAGGATGCGAACAGGAATTAGCCCATTGTTGGGACATACAATAGCTCTGGCGACTATGACACCATGTGGCATCTTTGGATTGTTTTCCACCATCCATACACCTGCGATTGAATCTTTACCATCAATAGCCTTCAGCATGATTTCCATCTCGCTTTCCGGTGGAACAATTACTTTCTGGGTTGTAACGAAACGCACAGTCCCTGATTGCTGGCTCTCCACTGCATTGCCATCGTTCTGCAGACCTACAGAAAGGTTTACGAGTGGGAATTTGAGCACTTTGTTTTCACAATCAATCACACAATGATGACGTTCGATAAAATCAAGACCCAAAATAGCATCAACCAAAAGGTCACCTGATACAATGAAGGTCCCCGCAAACGGAATACTCCCAATAGACACATGAGCATGCACACATCCTTTGACAGACAGTGGGGCGCCATTAACACCAACAAGCTTTTTTCCCGTCCATTGTTGAAGCACAATAGGCGAGTCCGTAGTGCTTATCCTTTTCCAGACATCCGTACTCAGTAGGGATACAGCAGCCCCAGTGTCTACCAGGAGTTGTAGGGGTATAGCGCCAATTAATCCGTGCACGCGATAGCTGGCACCGCTAGAGAAGGATAGAGTAGGCACAGTTAACACACTTATATGTTTCTGGGTCTGGGCCGCCTGAGTCATATGTCCTCCCTCGCACGGCTGGCCCGCGCCGACGAGGGGTTGAAGTTTCCCTGATGCTTTTCATTGGGATTCTGACGACTCCAACATCTCCTAGCTATATGCCCTCTCTTCCCGCAGTTCCAACAGGTAAGTGCCGCAGTAGCCTTCCGTCCATGAACTTCGTCGGCCTGTGGCTTATGTGTGCGCGAGTCAGAGTGAGCGCTTACCATTTGCACTTCGAGCCTTTCTAGCCTCTCATTCAACTGTTTGAGAGCTGCTGACACCGTTTCATTTTCCGCAACTGATGAAACCACAGAGACGGCAGGCATAGGGTCTCTTCGTGTAGGCTGACTGGCAGTGCTGATACTCCCGAGGTAGGACTCTAATTCAATAGTAGCAACCACTGCAGCTTGCACCGTTTCCGGACGTTTCTGTCTTACTCCGAAAGCAACCTGCGGATTATCTATGTGAGAAAGATATTGGGTTAGTGCCAGTCGTTCTCGCGCTTTTTCTTCCAGGTCTCCGTAAGCTTTGTCCGCCAGCGTCCTTAGGGTGTCCCCGTAGGAGGCCCAATCTTCGCCTTTATGTCTCGCTCGGGTGTGGAGTTCAGCGACGTACAACTCTTTTTTGCTGTCGGGTTCAAAACGCTGTTTTAAAGCTTTGATACACTCACCATAGTTATCCCGCACACTTCCCGGCAGTTTGCGGACTGCCGTCTGCGCCTTGGCGGTGAGCCGGACTCTGAGCCACTTCAGCTTCTCGGCGTCGCTCTCCCACTTGTTTACGGCTGCCACACTCTCGAAATGCTCCAGCCATTCTGTCCAGTTTTGAGACTCACCGGCAAACAATTCGGGAAGGAGTAGTGGCTTCCCGGACATGATGCCGACTACGCCAGTGTAAGTGACCAACAGGTACGATATAGTGACAGCAGTTAATAGCACTTGCAATCACGCGTTACAACTGAACTTAATACAAAAATAGGTACTTTATATATTAAATGTCACACGACACTGAAGGTCTTTCTGCGCAAGCGCATGCAGCTCGTTACACATGTACATTTTCAGAGATCAGCATGTATCATTTACCTTTGTAATTGACTCATGCCACAAACATGTGGTAAGGGTGTAATGTTTTTAAAACCATACACTTCTAACCATAACTTCTCCCATGTATAGGAGCATCTAAGGTCAATTTGTCGCAGATCTATTGATTCAATCTTTTATAATGTTTACATTGATGGAAGACATGATGGGGTTTTTGAAAAACTTAACCCCAAGGAGTTGAAGTGTTTTTTTCGCAAATGGCTCATAATCAACTGTGATGTAGTAGGTTATAAAAATGTACCATGCATGCATAGACTTGATAAGCTTATCGATATTCATAGGTGGAAGGTATAGAGCATTTTCTATATGGAGTTGCCATAGATGAGGGGTACAAAGGGAACAGAGCAAATAGTCTTACCTTACATGTTTTGTATCCAGAGGTGAGCAATTAAAGGAAATCACTATTGCGGAATTATAACGTCTTATCTATCACTATAAAAAGTTGATGATCTGTTTGATTTCCAACAAGCAACAAATGAAACGTAAAGAAGCGGTCCAGTACTATGTGAAAAACCTAATGACGTAATGACTGTAATTTGTATTTGTGTAATGAATAAATGCAATGCAATCAACATACAACTGCATTCATTTGTTGTGCTTGTTATCTGGTCTTTTCTCAGTGCAATGATACTCACGCCGGTATACGCACTATACACATGCATGTCCGCGTGCATGCGCACTCACATGCAAATTATTGTTACAAGTATTGCAATGCTTGTACCATAAATAATCTATGCTTGTGCGAACACAAGCATACGACGCACGCACAGCCTGCATGTGTATGCGCACATACACAAACACACACACAAACATAAAACAGACACACACAACAATTGCAATATGATATTGAAGTGTGTTATTTTGCTTGATCTGTGTATTTGGATCCTTATCAGTAAGGGGGATAGTTTATTCCGACGGCGGATAAACTATTCCGGAATAATTTATCAGGACGGATAAAAAATTCCGGAATACATTACCCGGAGGATAAATTTTTACGGGGGATAATCTATTTCGTGACACCGGCAAGGCGTTTATAAAAAGTTGTTGCAATTGAACCCATTCCACCGGTAGTGGAGAGTACAATTGCATGGGGTGAAGGAGGCATGCTCTACATGTATTTCCCTGATGCGTTGCTCATATGCTCTTTGCCAGTTTTTCTTTTTCATGTCTGCGGTAGCAAGCACTGCATGGGTGTGGGTGTGGTGTTAGATGGAGCATGGGTTGAGAACTCTGACATCAAAAAACGTTTTTTCAAAGTGGCCACCCCAGAAATCATCAGCTGCAATGTCTGATCTCAGTGATGGTAGAGACAAGTTTGAAGGTTTCTCTGGTAACTGGTTGCAGGGTTTGTTCGATGGTTACATTATATATTGTGACACACTTCAGACAGCAAATTTGCAGTGAGATTCCGAATCTCATTGTGGCGTAAGGTAGGATAACCTCCAAAAGGACATGAGAGTGCATGCATGTTCTACAGTGAATGATTTCCCACAGATGCAATGTGAAGGTGTGTTAGGAGGGTCCCATCCATATCTAAGAGCAAGGGCATTGCGAAAGGCACCTTTGTGCAAAGCATATTGCAGAAAAAGTTATATACTGTTACCAGCATCCCATTGATACACTTGCCACAGACTGTGGATTACTGTTAGGGGGTTTTCATTGGCCAGTGCTTGGATTGAGCAATACAAGAGTTACCAAGAAGACACTTCAAAAATCTAGACCTCTTAGAAAACAGATCACGAGTCACTCAATTAAAACGTTGAGATATATGTTCTTGTGACTTCTGCCTGTGGACATGTATCATGATTAGTTGGTTACTCAAGTTGTAGATGTACAGCTTTCATAGGGACTGTTTTGAAACTTCTAGCTAGCTCTGTGGTTTTACTCGGATTGCCCCGTGACGCTTATTGTTAACAAGGACATGTAATTATATAATTGGTGTTAATTACTTCAGTGGGTTGCCATTCCAAGTATCAAAATGGGATTGGCAACTCACGCAATTAACAGTAAAACCACAGAGGGGATCACTTTGCACGAAACAGCAGTATACTGCGTGCCAGGACTCCAGCATGCAGTAACACTGCTGCAGTACCCTCCTGCAGTGAGCAGGTTGCTCTTGGTTACATTGCAATTCCTGATGTCAAATCAGCTATCTGCTGTGACCCTCACTTGCATAAAGAGTATGCATGTTCTACAAATATTGAATCTGATATTCAAGGCAATACCATGCCAATAGACCCAACCACAGTCAATGTGACTGCAGAATCAAGCAGCCTATTGGAGAAAGGCACGTTGAGGCAGAGTGATATACCACCTGTTATCAGCACTGGGTACTACACAATCAAAACTTGCAATTCAGATTTAGAATCTGGATTGTCGGGTGCTGAAATCCAAGGCTATGTAAAATTGTTACTTCTTCACAAGTGTGTGGGACAATTCTGAACACTGAAGCCAACATATTTGACTGCACTGACCACAGCAAACAACCATGCACACTCGTGTCAGGTTACATTCACTCTAAGCAAGTGACTCATGATAAAAGTTACACATGCAAGGACCACACAATTGACACAAAATCGCCTTTATTAAGTTCCAGCTGTGATCAGAGCATTGCTTTAGACTGCACTTCAATTCCTGAGATCAGCTCAGGTGTTTGCTGTGAAAATCACCTGACAGATGATTCAGCTTGTACCAACAATTTCCAATTCAGTGCCATGTCAATAAACCCATCAGAAAACACCCCAGACATCGTGCCTGAAGAGCCTAGCAATCTTTTGGAGGTGTGGCACAGCAATGCAGATGAACCAATTGAACCAATGTCTACCACATTAGGAAACCTTACTATCAAATTTGGTGATTCCTATACAGGTATAGAAACAGACTTGTTTGGTGCTGACATAACTCCACTTGGAACTGAGCAATATATTGGACCACAGCCCAGTACAATGCAATATTGGATTTGGTTACATTGACTCTGAGCACGTCATTGTAAGAGACGATACATACAAGGACTCCAAAATTGATTCTGAATTGGCCTTCTGTTATGAACATAAGGTTGGTATTGGTTACATTGGAATTCCTGAGATTGGATCAACGATTTGCAGTGAAAATGATCTGAGGGAACAGCCAAACTGCACCCCACATATGGAAGCTCATCATGAAAAGGCAAACTCTGCAGTCAGTGTAACTGAGCAGCCAAATGACACCTTGAAGACAAGCACACTGATGTGCAGTGATCAAGAGGGACCAGTAACTGTGGATGTTGAGGACACATCACTCTATTCAGATGAGATGACAATGCTGTCAGTGTATGGTGCTAACATCCAAGGCTACATTGCTTCTCCAAAACACATGCAGTACATTTGAGAGCAATCAACATATTGTGCGTGACTATGTTGTCAAATAAAGGTGTAATTGGACAGGCATGCATGTGTAACAGAACATTAGTATTGTAAATACATTATGTAATCACGTGCAATGAATGATCATTACTGAATTGAACCACATTGGTAACCCTGGACAGCCCTCAAACAAGATATTGGGTGTAGACAACTGCATGTATGTTAGTATAGAGAACCAGTATACATTGACAACAAGTAAGCTAATGAAACCAACCATGCAAAATACATTCAAATGACTATTAGTAAAAAAACACTTGTTTCACATTAAATGAATGTGCTGGAAAGGAATCAGGCTGATTGTGGGTTAATCAGGTTATTTCCATGCATGGGTTATTAACTCCCATATACCTCTGATTCTGTGCAAAATAGACGCAGCCAATGATCAGTAATTCAGTATTATTAACTATATACAGGTGTCGCTTACGGCAGCTTACTATTGATGCAACATACATATTGCAGAAAAAGTTATATACTGTTACCAGCATCCCATTGTTTCACTTAATTGGCACAGACAGTGCTTGGATTGAGCAATACAAGAGTTACCAAGAAGACACTTCAAAAATCTAGACCTCTTAGAAAACAGATCACGAGTCACTCAATTAAAACGTTAAGATGTATGTTTTTGTGACTTCTGCCTGTCTACATGTATTATGATATGATTAGTTGGTTACTCAAGTTGTAGATGTACAGCTTTCATAGGGACTGTTTTGAAAGCTCTGTGGTTTTACTCGGATTGCCCCGTGATGCTTAGAGTTAACAAGGACATTTAATTATATAATTGGTGTTAATTACTTCAGTGGGTTGCCATTCCAAGTATCAAAATGGGTCACGCAATTAACAGTAAAACCACAGAAACCATTTAAGTGCTAGCAAAGCTGTACATGCAAGGATTATTGTTCCATACGAATCATAACGCATGAAGACAGGCTGAAGTCGCAATAACATGCATCTTAACGTTTTAATTAAGTGATCTGTTTCCTAATAGGTTTAGATTTTTGAAGTGTCTTCTTGGTAACTCTTGTATTGCTCAATCCAAGCACTGACCAATGAAAAACCCTTAACAGTGATCCACAGTAGCAACTGGCAAGTGAAACAACGTGATGCAGGTAACAGGATACAACTTTTTCAGTGATACTGTGGCAGTTGTTGCATAAATAGCAAGCTGTAAGCGACACTTGATTGCGGATACTGGCTGCTTCTGTTTTACACTGAATCATATGAGAGGTAATGACCCACGGTAGTAACACTATAAGCATGAACACGCGGCATGTAAGTAATCTGACATGACCATTTACAAACCCAGACAGGGGCTACTCTATTAGCCAACACATATACATTGTTCATATATGTGCTAATTATAGGACTATTTCGCTTTTTCTTATCCTTCAACCCTTATATTTCCCTGCTTTTTACACCATGCATGCACTATTGCCTTCAAATCCTATATACCACCAACTTTTTCATGGAGTATGTTTTTATTTACTGATATGATTACAGTCTCGCAAGCTAGACTATATATGATGTGGACTGCATGGGGACTATAGCACACGAAGTATACATGCATCGTATCCGCCGTGAACTAGCCAGCGCCTATTAGTATACATGTAGTGACTTATGCACCAGAGGTTCTGCCAGAGGGCCATGCAGGACGGATGAATTCATTCACTCGTATGAAGTCATCACATGCATGAAAGAGCTCTATACATGTAAATGTGCAGGATATATTTGCGGTAGGATATGTTACCTCTGAAGCGTATATAGTCAGTCAAGGTATATATCAAGGTGCATGTGTCTCCACGAGACACTAGCCAGCCCTGGTTAATATATGTATAAGGTGGCCATGGCGTGTGTGTGTGTGTGTGTGTGTGTGTGTGTGTGTGTGTGTGTGTGTGTGTGTGTGTGTGTGTGTGTGTGTGTGTGTGTGTGTGTGTGTGTGTGTGTGTGTGTGTGTGTGTGTGTGTGTGTGTGTGTGTGTGTGTGTGTGTGTGTGTGTGTGTGTGTGTGTGTGTGTGTGTGTGTGTGTGTGTGTGTGTGTGTGTGTGTGTGTGTGTGTGTGTGTGTGTGTGTGTGTGTGTGTGTGTGTGTGTGTGTGTGTGTGTGTGTGTGTGTGTGTGATTATCACATACATGTAGGTGTCAGAAGGTAAATTAGGCAATTTACCCTGGGGGTGGGGGGGGGGGGGGGGGGAGGGGGGCTGTGCACCGCACATTAATTTAATTTCGTTCAATTAGGCTTGTATACTAGTATAGTGATGCAGAGATAATAAACATTGCGTAGTACAGCGGAAAAGTGCATGCATGGGGGGAGGTTACTTCCGCCCCCCCCCCCCTCCCCCCCCCCCTTTGCCACGATTGTTTGAGGATCGTGCTGCGGCCAACCATGCTTACCGCCATATACATCTGTGACTGACTTGCATTGACTTGACCAGCATTTATATACGCATGGTACGGTATTCCATACCAGAGATATAATTATAGTTATGATTATAATTATAATTATAATTATAATTATATATGGGACAGTTCACGCGAAAATGATAACTCGCATTTATATATAAAATGTTATATAAATGCTTCTCGTTTGAATCGCTATATCTTTCGAACGGTTAACGCTATCAACATCCTATTTTCAACACTTTATACCACACCATTTCTCTATGGTAAAATACGTTTTGGGGTCTTTCACTTGCTCCTTGCCAGTATTGCAACGTTCGATACCCCACCGGGTTAAAACCCGCCATAACTTTCTGTAGGAGTAATCAAATCGCTTCAAATTCGGTTTGTAGGTGGAGAGGTCTTATATCTATCTATTTGTTCTGTTCGTTAATTTTTATGCAATCCGTTACGGAGAAACAGTTGAACAAACTACATGCACATTTTCGCGCTCGTTTCGCGCCAATGATTTGGGCAAATTGCGCTCCGCTCAATGTATGGGGAGGCGGGGATTATTACATTGGCGCGAATCAAGCGGGAAAACGTGCACGTAGTTTATTCAACTGTATCTCCGTAACAGATGGCATAAAAATTAACGAACAGAACAAATCGATAGGTATAGGACCTCTCTACCTACATACTGAATTTGAAGCGATTTGATTACTCCTACAGAAAGTTATGGCGGGTTTTAACCCGGTGGGGTATCGAACGTTGCAATACTGGCAAGGAGCAAGTGCAAGATCCCAAAAAGTATTTTACCATAGAGAAATGGTGTGGTATGAAGTGCTGAAAATAGGATGTTGATAGCGTTAACCGTTCGGAAGATATAGCGATTCAAACGAGAAGCATTTATATAACATTTTATATATAAATGCGAGTTATCATTTTCGCGTGAACTGTCCCAATTTATATATATAATTATATATATAAACAGAGAAAGCATATGTGCTTCGTGACCATAGGCGTTCGCTCGATGAGGCGCAAGGGGGGGGGGGGGGGGGGTGGAGGTGGGCGCAGCTGGGTGGGCGTATGTCCACCTCCCCCCCCCCTCCCCCCCCCCCCCCCCCCCCCACCCTCCGGCCCCAGCTAAGTAATATCCATAGCATTATACCGGTTAACAACCGATTGCATCGAGTACCATGCTTTGTTATGGAACGGCACGACAATCTATATGCATGGGGACTACGAGTGATTCCCCGTCCATTGCATATCCCTCGTTGAGTGGTTCAGTAACGTTTGATTAGCTTGTGACTTCAAAACTGTGTACTTATTATAGTGCTGTCGGAAGCACTGATTTTGTTCTGAAACTGCATGTGCATGGCTTTCATGTAGAAATATTCCATGCACTGCACTGAAAGCTTCCGCGGGAGGGCTGGTTGATGTTTGCGTTGCCTCCTGAGCCTGGATACAAATGAGCGGAAGCCTATATTTTGACAGATGTCCGGCTGAGCAGCAGACTGATGCAGTGAAGAAAGTTTCCTAGCGTGTCTCCAAAGTTACATTGCGATTGATAGGTCAATCATTAAGCCTACAAAGAAACAGTTGTGTACTACTTGAACATGACCCATTCATTGTATGTATATGCAACATGTTTTTTTTTTTTAAATTGCAAGTATATATTATCATAATACACAATAATAACACACTAAATAATAACTACTTATTAAACAGACTACTACAATTATAAGGGGGGGGGGGGGGGGGGGGGGGGGGGGTCTTAGGTATGACTTTGGTTTCTACTCCTCTCAGAATATGGAGGGCATTAAGAAACATAGGAACATGTATTTTAAATTTTTATACTAAGAGTAACCCACCAGTACAGTACTCTTGAAGTTTTACAAAACACAGATGTATACATGCACATAGGTATATACACCACCTATGGCACCCTATAGCACTAAAAGGTAAAATAAGGAATTAGGTTTGTGTACTAGTAATATACTGCCTTAATTTACAGCTTTCTTTCATTTATAGGCATTGGCAAGAGCACAAAAAAATAATTGCGTAATGAAAGCAACATAAAAGTTCAAGAGTAGTCATTTTATACATTTTAACTGGTCCACCCATGCATAAACGAGTTTCTCTAGATCCTTCTATCCAAGGTTAGATTTGCAATTTTGCAACAGGCACAATTTAGGTTTTACACATTTTGGCTACCTTGGAATGTGGTAACTATTATCATTTGTTTAATGTGCTGCACATTTAACTTGTGTTGATGAAGCTGTAATTCACTGCTTTGATCCTCTTAACTGAAATTTATAAAGCCAACACTTTGGTCAGCATCAAGATTATATGTACTGGTGCTCTTTCTAACTTTTGTTGAGATGCTATAGTCGCATAAGAACCAAACCCAAACATCTGTTAAAGCAGACACATTTAAGCAACAGCACACACTATGATCCAACATCATGATGCAAAGCACACCTTTGTATAAAACTGCAACCTTCCTCATTATCTAAAACATACAGGTGTTTAAATGAATAATGCACACAGCTAGAAGCTCACAATATTACATATTAATAGCACACCTTATTTAGCACAGAGGTTTTCATACCTAAACAGTATGCGCAATCATGTTTTGCAAGATTACTTAACTGTATAGATGTAGGTATTGAAAGCACACCCTCACATAACAAAACAAGAGAATCTACCCATATGTTGTTGGTCTACTTTGACCTGGGAACTTGAATGCATTCCCTCTCTTAAAAGAGCAGTCTTTCTATGAAAATGTAGCCAAAAAACTTGACACAATTGAGTTGATAAGCACACCATCACATAAAAACATGAGTAACATAAGAGTATAGGTATAGGTGTGTGTGTGTGTGTGTGTGTGTGTGTGTGTGTGTGTGTGTGTGTGTGTGTGTGTGTGTGTGTGTGTGTGTGTGTGTGTGTGTGTGTGTGTGTGTGTGTGTGTGTGTGTGTGTGTGTGTGTGTGTGTGTGTTATTTTTATTTTCCTTTTCTACCATCTGATAATATGAGCCTTGTCCAAATTTAGGAGCTTACAGCATTCAGTTCCAGCAGGCAAGAGATAGAAGGTCATTGAAAAGCAGGAGTACATTGCACTAGTAATATATCACAAATAGCTCAACTAAGTACATGATGTATTAATGCACAAAAAGCAACAGTCTTTTTTTTGGCAAAGCACCATGAGTAAGATCACCTGATTTACAGTAGCCTACACCTCCAAGGCATTCTCCCCTTTAGATCTTGTTTCTACTCTTGCCATCCTCTGTTTTATTCATTTGTGACTGATATATGCAAGAACTTCAAGGGGTATGTACAATGGGGGTTTTGAGGGTTTAAAAATTGTTTGAAATTTACTTTCACATTCAGTGTCACCCAGTACATATTTTCAGAGTGGTAGAAACAAGAGATTTAAAAAAAAAGTAAAATAAGTCCCCCCCCACCCACCCTTCTACGTACAAAGTACCTAATGTTTCAGGTATAGGCTACTCAAATGACTGGGGCAGACTTCTCGTCAAAATAGCTCTTGCTATGCTAGCAAGCCGAGTGGCTGTTACAATGAGCAGCGGCTGACGGACGCAAACTTGAGAAAATAACAACAAATGTGTCTATCGTATCAAAACCGGCCGGTGCCAGGAAATAAAACGCATCAGGAAAATCGGTCCCCCCCCCTCCGCCCCCTACCCGGACCAAGATGCCTGGATGTATAAATAATTAACCGGACCCATATGCCTAGGCAACTGGGTCCGGGGGGGGACCCAGTTGCCTAGGCATATGGGTCCCCCCGGACCCAAAATGGGGGGGGGGGGGGGGGGGACCCACATGCCTGTGACACCGACATTACTAGTATAAGCTTTGCTAGCTCAAACACTTCCAAACAGTGTCCTTAATTTCAACAGCATTTAGATACTTCAAGTAGGCAATCAAATCATTCACTTGTACCCCAACCTTTAATTTGGTGCATTACTATGTAGAATCATAGATACATGTATTAGATGGTAGAATGTGTAGCTGCGTTAGGAGACGTTCTTGGTCGTTGAGATGATGCAACACTCTCCGATTCACCAGAATCAACAGTTGTACCCACAATGCATGGAGGCAGATGAATAGGTACCAAGGCTGTCGGGCAAAGCACAATATGTACAATCATCGCTGTGTGCGGGTTCTGGAATGGTCAGCTGATAACCCGCAGCTACATGTGATTGTGGGTGAGCGCCATCTACTCCCGAGGTTGTGAAATACTTCTAAATGGACATATAACTTTCTTCCGAGGTACACGTGAACTCATAGATATTTGCTATGGTGTGAGCAGCAAGCGAACAGTTATAAACCGCACTACACTGATCATTATTGTACTAGATCTAATTCGCTAATGTAGCGTTAAACTGACGGATGATTGATTATGGCTTATGCAAGCAGCATGCATGCTTTAGAAATGGTCTTCCAAAAAAATTTGGGGGTGCTTCAGCACTCCCAAGCACCCCGTTGTCTACGGCGTTGATCTGCATGTACGCACTTGAGCACTTCGAGGTGCGAGCATACGGTGCAGCTAAACACGTTCATAGTTTCGTGCCCATAATGTTGGTGTGATCAACTTTCTTCTTACGCAATAAATATGCTGACGGGCGGGCCCGCTGATGCACGATGATGTATATATACATTGTGCTATTAGTCTATTATTAACAAAGTAGAACCCACTTGAACCGGATTGCAATGTTTGCCGATCTGTATATTGAGTTTTGTATAAGTAGTACTCAGTGCGGATATTGGCATACACTTTTCGTTGTTGAAATATATGCTGCAAGTTATGTTATTTATCAGCCATGCATATCAGCATTGAAGAAGTTTCAGTCAATGGCCAAACAATTTATCAATAACAGGCAAGAAATGTGACTGTTTTTCATACCACCATGCATTGTTTTGGAGTCCAAGGTGGCAAATGTGTTTATGCAGGAAAAAAGCCGGGGAGGGGAGGGCAGTAGCGAATTCCTGCATAATCAGTAAGGAAGGGGGGGGGGGGGGGGGGGGGGGGGGCTGAAAGGGGAAGGGTGAACTTGTAGGCGGAGCTCCGCAGGTCATGATCAGGGGCGAAGACCGAGAAGCCAACGCTTTTTGCATTAGAAAACCTTATAGCTTCAAAACTCGCCCTAGCCTGACGCAATAGATATAATTGCGGATCCAGTGACTAATGATGGGATAGTTGAAGATTCAGTTTTGACTGTAGTTAACAAATTTCTCGTGCAGTTAAGTTAAATGAATTCATTACATAGCTTATCCATATTATTTCAGTTAAATGTAAAAGTTATAGTTAACTAAACTGGTTTTTGTCACAACTCAATTAAGTTAACTTGATCGAGGTTAAGTTGACAATTTAGTCGAACAGTCACACGAAGTTCAAATCGTATATTGGCATTCAAGCGGATGGTGCTCTTCAATTCTGCTTTAAATTGCATAGTCTGCTCCTGGAGGGGGGGAAAATAAAAATAAAAAAATGATAATAATTGAAAATAAAAGTTCTCCTCTTTTCTTTTGATCCAAATTTCCAATGGATCAAACTCCTTAGTCAATCTTGGTGTTGTATGATATGACTCCATTTCTGGGTCAATTGGGCTGGGATTACGTTATAATATAAATTTAATTTAATTCAAAATTTGTGTTGCAAGATAAGTATTTATAAGATGTATGGAAACAACTGTCAAGGGATTGTGGAAATTATACACTACAGACCTACACTTAGCTAGTTCAAAGGCTAGTAGATTTGCTTTTGTAACATTTATAACATTCTGATCAATCAAGTGCGGAGACATGCAGAACATGTGTTGCACATAATCGATTGACAAAGGAACAAAAGATTCCTTCTGCATGAAGCGCTGAAGTATAACAAAGGCGCCCATTTGGAAAGTGGCAGAGACTTGCATCATTATCATAAGCATGTCTAGGCAAAGTAAGAATGCCATTATACCTTGGACTGACTGTAGTCTTCTCTTGTAATATTATATGATTGCACATAATAGAGTGCACTGGGTACACTTCAGGGGTGTTAGCTCTAACACCCTTGAGCGGTTACCAGTACACTCCATTGGGTGTTATTCCTAAACAGGCATACGAACACCCCAAAGTGTGTTATGGTAACACCCTTTTATTAACAGTGTGGTGGCAGAGATCTACGCAAGTGGCACTACATGTATGCAATTATTATGCTCAAGCCAGGGCAGTTGATGCAGTGTCTACATTCCAGAGATGTCCAAACATCATGAAACATGGCATATTTTCTAAAGGGCAACACATAGTTGTTGATATTTCTTGTAGTTACTGAAATTCTTTTGGGAAATGTTGATGCATGTGTTCGAAGCTGCGCGTGCATGTATATAATACGTAGGTGGCATTTTCGCGCCAGGGCTGCTAGGTCAAGTGGTGTGTGTCCTATATGGCCTTAGGAGTGTCCTCATATGGGTATGTGAGCCAATGGTGTGCACTAATTAGACATGTTTATGTTCACATAAAGTATAACACTATGTCATCCAGGGCTTGGCCATGTTGTCTACACTCTAAGCATAGTCCTCTTCCCATGTAGCAACAAACTTAAAACCTTCTGGCAAATGTACTCCCATTATCCCCATTCTGCAATCATGATATGAGGAAATATGAGACAAGCTGCAATAAGTTTCAGCAAAATGTGGGTCAGTATAAGTATGCACTAATAGTACCTACTCTGTCTACAACATGACTCTAAGGAAGCACATATACATTAATACATGTGTATACACTCCTAGTTCACTTTACTGATAGCACGATGCCAACATACACAACAATCAGTATCAAAAGTGCAACGAATAAGATCACTGCAGCGATGTTCAGACCTAGTGCCACATTCCCCCTGCGTCTTGCTGCTGCAAGATCACCACTGGCCACTGCCTTCCTGGCCTGCAATAGATGAACGTCACATGAAGATCACATGCAGGTCACATGAAAATCACATGCAGGTCACATAAACTTGCCCAGCATCATGCACTTACAGACAAGGCCACAAACATGGCCGGTATGGTGCAGAAAAGTGCCAACCAAGTGCCAAAGAACAAGCAGACGAAGGTGAGGACAAGAGAGGCAGTGTAGTAATAATCACCGCCTGGTGTGACCACTGTTGTGGTCACAGTAGGCTTTGGCTGCACCACAACCACTGTAGTGGTTGGCTGGGGACATGATATATATCCAGCATAGAGATTACGCATGCCCAAACGCTCATTGTTAATCGAATCACAATGTACAAGCTTACCGGCTGTTGTGCACCAGCTGTGAGAGAGAGGAGGAGAAATAAAATAACGTAAAATAGGACGTACGTTGCTCCTTACCCTGGGGATTGTACGCTGGCTGCGTAGGGTCGTATCCATACCCCGGCGGGGGAGGGTTCTACCCCGTGTACCCGGGCAGCGGAGGGTACTGTGGGGGGTAGGCTCCATCCGGAGGCTGGTACGTTCTCTTTTCTAATACACGGAGGGTTACGGTCAAGCTAGGTATACACACAAGCCAGCGGGGGGGGGGGGGGGGGGGGGGGGGGGGGGGGGGCAGCGCGTACGTGCAAATGAATGTATATAATAAAACGCGGAAAACATTTAACTGTAAGAAAGAAGAATGACCATTGTAGCTACAAGTACAGGAAAGCGATACAGCAACAACTTCACGTATCAGAAAAAGCAACAATGGTATTCTTAGCGCGAAAATCGGTTACATGTAGCTAAGCACACTTTTACATCCATGCAGAACTGTACATATACCAATACCCGGTAATTAATACGTACAGCTTATGAACTAAAAATAGCGAAGTGATATCACCCGCAACCATCCAGCCTATTGCAATCCGCCAAAGCACTCACCTTCCATTTCTTTCTCGAGCGAAATCAATTTTGACCGAACAACATAATGTTTTATGTCATCACGTACCCAGACTTAAATACCAGCGGATGGATAATAAATTAACGTAACAGTTAACTTATTCTACTGGGAGGAACCCTGGCTTCAGCATCGATTGGTGGCATTGTATTGGATGGCTTCATATGGCCTCTTCCTTGTGATAACTGTGCTCCTCGTATACACATCAGTGTGTATGTGTACAAAGCCTGACAATGCGTAGGTGGCATTTCAAGTTCTCACCAGGGCTGCTAAGTCAAATGGTACACGTGTGTCCTGCATGGCCTTAGGAGTGTTGTCCTCATAGTATATTGTCTACATGTAAGTAACAAAAATGAAACCTTCTGGCACATGTATTCCCAACGTCTGAATGAAAAGCAACACGCGGTTTCAGCAAAATGTGGATTAGTATGTGCTAATTTAAACATATACATGTATAGTACCTTCTCTTTCTAGAACACGAAGCTCATTTACATTATAACACTCCAGTTCAGTATAGCAATATTGTTGTAGATTATATGGTACGATCAATAAGGTTAGCTAAGAACACTATTACAAAATCCAGAGTCGTCGCACTGTTTTACACGTCACGATCCATCATGCAATTAAACTCCAACCACGAACCTCGTGTGATCCGCCAAAATACTCACGTGCCATCAGTGCTGCCGCAATATGGTCTCTTGCCAATATAGTCTATATCGCGATATACATGTATGAGAAGAATACGTATCACGATATTTGTTTAAAAAATAATCACTCATAGACTGGGCACATAGTTGAGGCTACATTATTGTGGCGATGACACAAGAGAATGGTGAATACTATTTCCCTTATGTTGCCAAAGCTATCCTTGCCTCGGCTGCATCTTCAGAAAGGCACGGCATGAGTTATACATCATGCATCACATAGGCATCGGAACAGGGGGGGGGGGGGGGGGGGGGGGGGGGGGGGGGGGGGGCGGATCATTCACCCCCCCCCCCCTCCCCCCTTGCTGAGGTTAATTTTATTCACAATGCTAAGTAATGCATGCTAAATTACAGTCGAACGTCCTCAATCAGTTAACATGTACAACATTTCAGTGAATTAACAGATGCCAATTCACGTATTGCAGAGTGATGAGAAGCGTCAGCAAAGTTGTTACATTACGGATTTCTTCCATAAGCTTGCAATTTTACATTTACTTCTTTCATGTAGCTTTAAAGAGCGAGTAATTAAATTACAACAATTCCTATAGTGGTTATCGGGACGACGTATAAACAAATACAGCTAGCTACTACTGTAGAATACGTGTACTTAAACCTCCCCACCCCCACTCCTCCGCCCCCACAAAAAATGGCTCGTGTTTGAACGAGCGTATTGTGATAATCTCGAGCGCTGCTGCCCGCCAACCTTCAAAACCTTGCTAAAGCACCATTTCTTTCCAGAAATGTTGAAACAAGTATGCGCTAGCGCTAATGATTACGACGACACATCACTCTATTCAGATAAGATGGCAATGCTGTCAGTGTATGGTGCTAACATCCAAGGCTACATTGCTTCTCCAAAACACATGCAGTACATTTGAGAGCAATCAACATATTGTGCGTGACTATGTTGTAAAATAAAGGTGGCATGCATGTGTAGCAGAACATTAGTATTGTAAATACATTATGTAATCACGTGCAATGAATGATCATTACTGAATTGAACCACATTGGTAACCCTGGACAGCCCTCAAACAAGATATTGGGTGTAGACAACTGCATGTATGTTAGTATAGAGAACCAGTATACATTGACAACAAGTAAGCTAATGAAACCAACCATGCAAAACACATTCAAATGACTATTAGTAAAAAACACTTGTTTCACATTAAATGAATATGCTGGAAAGGAATCAGGCTGATTGTGGGTTAATCAGGTTATTTCCATGCATGGGTTATTAACTCCCATATACCTCTGATTCTGTACAAAATAGAAGCAGCCAATGATCAGCAACCCGTATTATTAACTATATACAGGTGTCGCTTACGGCAGCTTACTATTGATGCAACATACATATTGCAGAAAAAGTTATATACTGTTACCAGCATCCCATAATTGGCACAGACTGTGGATCACTGTTAAGGGTTTTTCATTGGCCAGTGCTTGGATTGAGCAATACAAGAGTTACCAAGAAGACACTACAAAAATCTAGACCTCCTAGAAAACAGATCCCGAGTCACTCAATTAAAACGTTAAGATGTATGTTTTTGTGACTTCTGCCTGTCTACATGTATATTATGATATGATTAGTTGGTTACTCAAGTTGTAGATGTACAGCTTTCATAGGGACTGTTTTGAAAGCTCTGTGGTTTTACTCGGATTGCCCCGTGATGCTTAGAGTTAACAAGGACATTTAATTATATAATTGGTGTTAATTACTTCAGTGGGTTGCCATTCCAAGTATCAAAATGGGATTGGCAACTCACGCAATTAACAGTAAAACCACAGAAACCATTTAAGTGCTAGCAAAGCTGTACATGCAAGGATTATTGTTCCATACGAATCCTAACACATGAAGACAGGCTGAAGTCACAATAACATGCATCTTAAGTTTTAATTAAGTGATCTGTTTCCTAATAGGTTTAGATTTTTGAAGTGTCTTCTTGGTAACTCTTGTATTGCTCAATCCAAGCACTGACCAATGAAAAACCCTTAACAGTGATCCACAGTGGCAACTGGCAAGTGAAACAACGTGATGCAGGTAACAGGATACAACTTTTTCAGTGATACTGTGGCAGTTGTTGCATAAATAGCAAGCTGTAAGCGACACTTGATTCCTGATACTGGCTGCTTCTATTTTACACTGAATCATATGAGAGGTAATGACCCACGGTAGTAATACTATAAGCATGAACACGCGGCATGTAAGTAATCTGACATGACCATTTACAAACCCAGACAGGGGCTACTCTATTATCTATGATTTAGCCAACACATATACATTGTTCATATATGTGCTAAATATAGGACTATTTCGTTTTTTCTTATCCTTCAACCCTTATATTTCCCTGCTTTTTACACCATGCATGCACTATTGCCTTCAAATCCTATATACCACCAACTTTTTCATGGAGTATGTTTTTATTTACTGATATGATTACAGTCTCGCAAGCTAGACTATATATGATGTAGACTGCATGGGGACTATAGCACACGAAGTATACATGCATCGTATCCGCCGTGAACTAGCCAGCGCCTATTAGTATACATGTAGTGACTTATGCACCAGAGCTACAGTGGAAACCATCACACTTGCTCCTATAATTTTTTTGTACTTTTATTTTGTTCACTTGATTATATTTCAATAACAATTGGCTCAAATGGAAATCTGACAACGTAGGTATAGTGTAAAACTATTTTTCAATATATACTGAAAGTTAAAAAGCATCACGTGACTATTTACTTTTGTTATTACCACTTGTTGTGACCCCAGTACAAAAAAAATTGTGGGCATAATTCCTCCTCCTGTAGACAATAGATCTTAACCATATTCGCAATATATCTAAAGAACAAGCATTAGCAACCTTTGGCCGAGTCGGTTTTTAAGTCCGGTAAATAGTTACGGTATTATCGAGCTAGATATGCGTTTTTAGCTCGTAAAAGCTTAGCGATGCTATTTCGTAGTACGCTCTCACTGGACTGATATATTTCGTTTCCGAGTCGTCACATGTTAGATCTATCGCGAAATCGTACTTGGGAGGCAATAGACCCTCCTTTGCCGTTAAAAAAGTGCCATCAGAGCTGAGTACCTGAAAACCTCCGCCATTTCGCGATGAATAGCATTTGAAACGTCATCATTGCGTCATTTTGTATCATGAATATATTTATAATGTGACGTACGGCAGGATGGATGCAAGTGCTGTCAATGAAGATTGCGAAACGGTTCTTAACCTAACGATGCTACATCTTGCAGCCACTCACGACGAACGTCAGAGGCAACTCTAAAGCTGGAAGCGAAGCGGACGCAATTAGCTATTTAGAAGCTGCCATCAAGGATTCGAAGCTTTGGGTGATAGAACGCTAGCCTTGCGAATGCCTTGATGGCACGGAAAGCTTCCCAATTTGATGCTACTGATTTACTAGACGTTCGTCGTGAGTGGCTGTAAGATGCAGCATCATTAGGTTAAAAACCGTTTTCGCAATCATTCGTATTATCTCTGCCGATACGTCACTTATAAATATATTCATGATACAAAATGTCGCAATGATGACGTTTCAAATGCTATTCATCGCGAAATGGCGGAGGTTTTCAGGTACTCAGCTCTGATGGCACTTTTTTAACGGCAAAGGAGGGTCTATTGCCTCCCAAGTACGATTTCGCGATAGATCTAACATGTGACGACTCGGAAACGAAATATATCAGTCGAGTGAGAGCGTACTACGAAATAGCATCGCTAAGCTTTTACGAGCTAAAAACGCATATCTAGCTCGATAATACCGTAACTATTTACCGGACTTAAAAACCGACTCGGCCAAAGGTTGCTAATGCTTGTTCTTTAGATATATTGCGAATATGGTTAAGATCTATTGCCTACAGGAGGAGGAATTATGCCCACAATTTTTTTTGTACTGGGGTCACAACAAGTGTTAATAACAAAAGTAAATAGTCACGTGATGCTTTTTAACTTTCAGTATATATTGAAAAATAGTTTTACACTATACCTACGTTGTCAGATTTCCATTTGAGCTCATTGTTATTGAAATATAATCAAGTGAACAAAATAAAAGTACAAAAAAATTATAGGAGCAAGTGTGATGGTTTCCACTGTAGGCTCTGCCAGAGGGCCTGCAGGACGGATGAATTCATTCACTCGTATGAAGTCATCACATGCATGAAAGAGCTCTACCGGTATACACATGTAGGAGGATGTATTTGCGGTAGGATATGTTACCTCTGAAGCGTATATAATCAGTCAAGGTATATATCAAGGTGCATGTGTCTCCACGAGACACTAGCCAGCCCTGGTTAATATATGTATAAGGTGGCCATGGCAAGTGTGTGTGTGTGTGTGTGTGTGTGTGTGTGTGTGTGTGTGTGTGTGTGTGTGTGTGTGTGTGTGTGTGTGTGTGTGTGTGTGTGTGTGTGTGTGTGTGTGTGTGTGTGTGTGTGTGTGTGTGTGTGTGTGTGTGTGTGTGTGTGTGTGTGTGTGTGTGTGTGTGTGTGTGTGTGTGTGTGTGTGTGTGTGTGTGTGTGTGTGTGTGTGTGTGTGTGTGTGTGTGTGTGTGTGTGTGTGTGTGTGTGTGTGTGTGTGTGTGTGTGTGATTATCACATACATGTAGGTGTCAGAAGGTAAATTAGGCAATTTAGCCTGGGGGTGGGGGGGAGGCCGCACATTAATTTAATTTCGTTCAATTAGGCTTGTATACTAGTATATAGTGATGCAGAGATAATACTATCTCTTCATCAACAAAAAAAAATTGGATGGCGGTGTAGTAACGTGTAAACATTGTGTAGTACAGCGGAAAAGTGCATGCATGGGGGGGAGGTTACTTCCGCCCCCCCCCCCCCCCCCCCCCCCCCCCCCTCCTTTCCCACGATTGTTTGAGGATCGTGCTGCGCGGCCAACCATGCTTACCGCGACTTGACCAGCATTTATATACGCATGCATGGTACGGTATTCCATACCAGAGATATAATTATAGTTATGATTATAATTATAATTATAATAATTATATAATTATATAATTATATGGGACAGTATCCGCGAAAATTTCGTACGTTTTATATCATTATAAGATAATAGTGTTATAACGTTTGAATCGCTATATCTTCCGAACGGTAAACATTATTGACATCCTATTTTCAACACTTTATACTACACCATTTCTCTATGACAAAATACATTTTGGAGTCTTGCACTTGCTCCTTGTCAGCATTGCAACGTTCGATACCCCACCGGGTTCGAACCCGCCATAACTTTCGATAGGAGCAATCAAATCGCTTCAAATTCGGTTTGTAGGTAGAGAGGTCCTATACCTATCGATTTGTTCTGTTCGTTAATTTTTATATCATCCGTTATGGAGATACAGTTGAACAAACTACGTGCATTTTTTCCCGCTTGATTCGCGCCAATGATTTGGTTCTCGCTCAATGTATGGGGAGGCGGTGGTTATATCATTGGCGCGAATCAAGCGGGAAAACGCACACGTAGTTTGCTCAACTGTATCTCTGTAACGGATGGCATAAAAATTAACGAACAGAACAAGTAGATAGGTATAGGACCTCTCTACCTACAAACCGAATTTGAAGCGATTTGATTGCTCCTATCGAAAGTTATGGTGGCTTTGAACCCGGTGGGGTATCGAACGTTGCAATGCTGGTACGGAGCAACGGCAAGACTCCAAAATGTATTTTGTCATAGAGAAATGGTGTAGTATGAAGTGCTGAAAATAGAATGTCAATAACGCTTAACGTTCGGAAGATATAGTGATTCAAACGTTATTACACTATTGTTTTATAATGTTATAAAACGTACGAAAGTTTCGCGGATACTGTCCCATATATATATATATATTATCTCTGTCCATAGTACGGGTTTTCAAACAGCAGTGCCTAAGTGACTTAATCAATGCAGATGTTGTATATTCTGCAGAACGTACAGGGAACAAAATAGACTAGCGTCATGCTGAATGATACTGTTCAAACTGTATGATGCAAATTTTAAGTGGCCCGATCAAGGCCTCAAATATCGAATTAAGTAATCAAAACACAGCCATTTTAGAAATCCACAAATGCCAATAGGAACAAGAACTTAACTGAGTGAAGGTGATTGCTTCCAATCCTACTTACATGTGCTATCTATGGATAAATTTGGGTGTGTTGCATCTATTATCTATGGTTGCATATATATTCGCCTCGTCTCTTTATTCATTCATGGCGGACACACCCTCCTCGCCGAATTCCTGGAAAGGAAATATTTGGTTACAGATACATGTACCGCCCAAAATATATATTATATATCAGTAGACTAGACCAGGGGTAATATATATTATCTCTGACTGACTAGACGAGACACCGCGTGACGATAATATTTGTTGAGACGATGGCTTTGAGTTTCGACCTCCTATTCGCCCTTCTGATGGTGCCATTTGTCTTCGGCTGCAAAGGCTCCTCTAATAATAGTAGGTACAGTGCGTTGATACAGCACGCGGCGTACTACACTAGTACTTCTTATTATGAGTGCGGGGATTCACAGTGTGTGACTCATGGCTATTGTTGCGTTGGCCTACAATAACTGCCATACATGTATATTCCTAATAGAAACCGCGAGCTTCGATTCTATACACGTAACCCGACCTTTGCATACGTTTTGGCAGTCCAACTGTCCAAGGTGCCATCTGATAGTGCATGTGGGCGTCACATGGACACAAATTTTATAATAGGCTTAATTGATTCCGCTAAAACGCAAATGAATTAGGTCGGGCTACATCATAGCAAAAAAAAAAAAAAAAAAAAAAAACATTTCTAGCTCCTTAGCTTATACGTCAGTATCGGAATCTGTGTCAGCAAGGCTCCATGAATGTTATTATATTTATTGCAGACGCCAGTGCAACACTACAATCCTCAGCTTTACAAGTGAATTGGAACTTCCAAAATGTACCGGGAATAGATTCGGTTCAGCGTTTCTCGATCAACTTTAACTGTACGAATCCGTCAATGTGTCCTAATAGCAATGTAAGTATACCGCACAATGACTGCGCATGCATGTGTACCTTTGCATCACGCCTTCAATACTCTGTGCTAGCTGGTAATGGTACTCATTGTTATTGTAGGCCGGGCGACCACAGCCGAGCCGCGGGCTATTGTACATGTATGTACATGTATGTGCATGTATGTACATGCACACCTCGTCGGCGCGTTCGATCATTCGCTAGCTTGCCGTTGGAGGCACGTTATTAATACAGTTGGTTGTCAGCCTGGGTATAATTTTAAGTGGCATATTATATACTACAAAAGTGGATTCTAAACTAAAAGTGAAAGACCTTTATAATGATAATCAGCATTAATTGAAATAAGTTATCATGTACATAGAATGGCACAAATTACAAAAACCTACATGTATACAGGTACTGTGTCCACGTGCACATGCATGAGGTATGCATCCAGCATTGCACTATGTAATTATTATAATCCAACATCTCAGACATTGATATAATCAAAATAACTCTCCCTATTTCTACCTGTGTTTCCCCCAAGAAGCATGTTGAACCTTTTAACTTCAGGAAAAGTCCCATTGATTTGAAACCCAACTGCCTTTGCTCCCTTGTAAAGGAAAAAGTCATCAGACGTCTTCCACTGAACCACTCCAACTTACGGTCACTTGTTCTGCTGGGTCTGAAAGGTAACTGGATTGACAGTCACTGGAAGGATGAGAACTTTGCTGTAATCAAAGTAGAATGCTTTCAACCTTGTCTCTTGGCAGGTACTCCTCTCTGAGTGTGTGGCTTTCTTCTCTGAGCTTGCACCCTGGGCAGCTTGGTGTCATGTACTCACCTCAGTGCTAATCTTTCATCCCCTTGACTTGACCAGCTTATCTCAGAGAATGGGGTACAGCAGGGAGATCCCTTATGTCCTCTATTCTTTGACCTTGACTGCACAAGATTATGTCTGTCATTGATGCCAACCATGAGTGCCAAGGTTTATTAGGGTCATCATGATGGCGTCTTAGCTGGAATGGACCTTTTCATTTAAGGCCAAGGAATGTTTGCGCGTCAAAGCGATGTCATACTTAGATGTGACGTTACATCCGGAGTACATCCGTCGAATGCGTTTTTCAATTCCTTGTGCAGTGGTAGCTTGTCACGAATACACTATCGTAATTTTTTTATGTGAGAAGAGCACTATTTCTACCATCCATTTAAGTGCGCACTTTTAGAATGCCATGGAATGACTCATTTAGTGATGCTCCGGGTATATCGTCTTGTGTTAGTTCAACCGAAGTATACTGGGTTTTTCGCGGATTGCATTCACTAGACGCCATCCTTCAGACTGAAACTTTGAACGAGAATGCGAAGCATGATCACAGCATGTACCTGGAGGAGTCCTCCATACTGCATTCATCATTCTTACCTCAAATCTCAAAGAGCTAGTTTGAAGCACACCAACACCAACACACGCGAGAATACACGCACACCATAGCCAACCGCGCGAAGAATGTAATACTCCGGATGTTGACGTCACGTGTAATTCCTTGCGCGCGCCCTTAAACGAAAAGGTCCATTAAATCAGCATTGGTGCAAGCAAAGTTATACAACCGATTGCAGCCATTAATTAACCCTAAGGTGGCTTTTAATCTTAATACATGTGCAATGCATTTTTGCAAGCTGTTGCATCTTGCCACCAAGCCTAGCCTTTAACCCTTTGAAAACCTTTTATGCCAAAATCAGAAAATATGTCTCTCCCTTTAAATTGCTTTGCTTGGCAGCTGTGAAGGATTAACGCCTGCACTAGCAACGATACTACCCGAGACCACGTACATAGCTACTGGACACGGCACTTTAATATCACTCCAACCATATATTAATAACCTTACGGTTTCCGTAAGGTTATTAATCTATGCACCAACATACATATATAAAACTTACGATTCAGAAAATGACTTACGAGTTAAGAAACATATCCGTGCCATATTTCTCGAGGCAGAGCATGCACTGAGCTGTTTTTAAAATGAGTGGCGAGTATACCAGCAAAAAGGAATAGTACTGTGGCAAATTCGATGACATCATAGATATTCAAGTTACAACTCTTCATGCGTGCACAGATTTCCTTCGTTACGCTCAATGTTCTAAAACTTCCAATGCAAGCGCAGTATCGGACGGAGAGATACCATTTGCAACGACATGCATCAATTACACTGAGCTAATCATTTTGTGACAGTTACATGTATGTAATGCGTATAGCGTAGTATTGGTATGTGTACTGCATGTGTTAATCTGCTGATAGTATTGTGCAGTATTCGTACATATAGTGGCGAATCCAGGGGAGGAGGGGGGGGGGGGGAGGGCGGCCCCCCCGCCAAAAATATAGTTCACTAATGATGCAGCATACAATTAGTATACTATAGCTAGCTTCGCACATCATTTACATGTATGCGCTGTGCATGCATGATAAGTGGATGTTTTAGGTCGCCCCCCCCCCCCCCCCCCCCCCCCCTCCATCACCAATCTAATCGGGGGGTGGACCATCTGTGGCAGAGGGAGACCATCTATGGCACCATGGATGGTCCTAGGGGGACCGTTCACAGCGCCACGGATGGTCCGGGGGGACCATTATTGGGGGGGGGGGGGGGGGGGGGGGGGAGGGGGACCATCCGTTGTGTGACAGGTCCCATAGTCTGCAATAGCTTGAAATAAAAATGCAGAATTTAAAAAAAAAAAATCTACTGGAAAGTTGGTGTAAGGTGGTTTGAAGGAAAAGGTGGTGTAGAAATGAGGGAAACATGCAACACGAATCCCTAACAATGTAAAATGTAACATGCATGAATAGTGCTAAATATCTCGTTTTTAAATCCGAGTCATTGAACTTTTTTACACCATCATTGCTTCAAATCCTACATTCTCAGAGAATTTTATATAATGGAAATTGCCAATGAGCTTGGATCTGGTGTAAGAGGAGCTAATACATTATAATAGCTCTTTGGGATGGCAGCTGTAAAAAGGCAGCTCTCTCCATTGATCCACTGCAAGTTATAATACATTACCAGCTGATTATTCATGATAATGCATACATTAATGTTTGTAAGCCACCACGCACTGATAATATTATTTCACTGTGGAGTTATCAATTTTGCCTTCAACTACAGTGTCCTTACTCTGAGCATTCTCCGGTATCAAGGTTAAACATTATCAATATCGCAGATAGCACATTACAAACATCCTGTGAGATTTGTGTTACAGCTTTTGATAATATTGGCATCTCCATTGCGTCTTCTAAGGTGAAATTTCGGTTTGGTGAGTGCAAAGAGTATTTTTACAGCACGTCTTAATAGTTATTGTTTTAGATACCTACTGTGCTGGTCACTACTACAATATCTCATCAAACTATCAGATGGTGTATATTTCATCTAATAGTGCTGCCTGCTTTCACTGCATTTTACCTGGACAGAACATATCCGCTGATGGGTGGCGAGTGAATGGCAAGGAAAATACAAATGACATCAACGCAGAAGGGACTTTGATAGTTACCAATACAAGTGAATTTTTTGGAGACCCAAAGACAAACCCCAAGCTTGAATGTGGCAATAAAGCGTACAACAGTTCCCTGACAGCATCAATTGCCTACACAAGTAAGAGGAATGTCTATGCATGTACATGTGCAACAGTCCCAGAATGACTGTGTGATCTCATCACTCACTTGTTTAGCTAGTTGCTATACATACAATAGTTATTAAATTTTATAAGCATGATTAGTGCTCCTGCTGCAGAAATTAAAGTAGTATCATTATACACATATTAGGTTCAAGCAATGCATGTCACAATCTGAGACAAACAGTCTAAATGGTTTGACCTTTGCAAATTCCTACTGATGATAGCTTTGGTTAGCACTTACTTCAAAGACAGTGATTGTGTCTTTATTTCATTCTGGTATCATCACAACATACCTACAAGACATAAACATGTCATTCAAATAATATGATTTATGGCATTATAGACCACGGTACATCACCTATTAACATGAATATAATTCTCAAATTAGCAGATTATTAATTCACCATGACGAAGATGCAGTATATGACATTTGTGACTAGTAGCTAACTTTTTCGAACATGATTTTTGCCGGATTAATTACTTTTGTGTCATAAATATTCTTCGGAATTGACTAACACCATATTCTATATAACTATCTCTATCATACATGTATCTATATCATCTAACATAGTGGTGGAGGGTGAGATGATCTATGGACAAAAGAACCACACCATGTTCACAATCACCAACCACACCATTTCCACCACACCATGTCCACCATCACCAACCACCCTAACTATGTATCACTACACCAGCCCCTGCACAGATTTTTGGTTTCCCTGGTGACGATGGTGTCATGGCAACAGCTAACACCACAGCTACACTTCCCTACACCATCAAGTGCAGTGTGATCTCTGGTACCCAGCCCATCCCTACACTGACCCTGCAGAGGGTACTGTCCAATGGTACAGCTGTTGTCCTGAACACCAGCACCTCCACATCCATCACCTCCACACTTCAGTCACCTGATACTGGTGTGTATGTGTGCATTGCTACTAACTCCCTTGGCAACGACAGCAGAAAGCTGGACCTCACAGTTCAAGGTCAGCAAAAGTATACTGTGCAAATCTGTATGCTAGTACTGTGTGCGTGCATGTACACTGGTACATGTGTGTGGCTGTAGTTATGTTCAAACAATTATATTTCAAATTCTGCATGGGGTGCTGCCATTTTAGTTATGTGGATATATGATGTGTAGGTGGATGTGTGTAGGTGGTGTGTAGGTGGATGTGTAGGTGCATCAGCAAGATACCATGCGTTATAAATAAGGTCTTGGCAGTGTTCCTCGACAAGAATAAATGATAATACACCGCCCACATACCACCCACACATCCACCTACACTCCACCTACACGGGTGGCAGCAGGTCCACCATCCTCAGTCCTGTGCGATGTGACCCTCCCCTCAAGGGTTAGGTCCTGCTTTGGGGCCTCATTTTAAATCCACCAAAATGTGAGCTTTTTTTAGCCAAGATGACCTGAGCATGTTTCATTCCCAGATGAAGAAGTCTTGCACCCGCAACCTCACCATTCTATGAGCCCCCCCCCCCAATAGGGGACTCTGCCTTTTGTTTGGCCTTCATTGCTTCTTAAAGGTTCGGTGCCTCTACCTTACTAACTGTCATCCCTAGAAAAGCTGGACCTTGGATTGGACATCAGTGTGTATTGAAGACAGGCACACGGATGTCCAATTGGAGCTCAGATTGCCCTGATCTTGCTACATATGTGTGCAAGCTTTACCAAGCACACCTCCATTTAACAGTCTTGTGCCTTCAAAGGATATGCTCACCATGTTTTCCATATTGTCTTCTCCCTGTCCCTTTCTTCCCTACTAGATAACTTACAGTTAGACTCCCTTCTCTCTCTGAGCTCTCCTGCTGACAAGGCTTGTCTCCTATCAATATTTTCTCCCCACACATCAGCCTGGCTATCGGTCATACCATCTCCTGACCTGGGCCTAAGCCTAGACCCCAACGAGCACCAAATAGCCATCAGGTGGTGGCTAGGTCTAGATACTTCCTCTGGCTCTCCGGACCTCTTAAGGTCACCACGCCTTAACTTTCGAGCATGGTGGTGATGCTGTTTTTAGGCACAATAAGCTCCAAGACATAGTGGACCTTGAGTCTTGTCATCGTGCTTGTATCAGTGCTAAGGTTGAAGCTGGAAGTGGCCTAGGGCAAGATCTCAGCCACACACTCCCTGCTTCTAACTGGCTCTGTGTCAAGCCTGCTGCCTTTAATCTCACTGTGACCTCTCTGCTAAACCCTTCTGTTTTTTTGGAAGCGGTTGTCACAGCAGGATCAGCAGCAGTAACCACAGAGCTTAGGAAACACTCTGCCAATGGTGGTAGATGCTCTGAGCTGGGGTAGGGGTGGGTGGGGGAGTAGGCTTGTGTTCCATTGGCGGCAGAGTCCTATGGAGCATGGGGCACAGAAGCCCAAGAGGCTTTCTCATGCCTGGCCTCATCTTGCCAACCAGACACAATGACCCAAAACTCAGTATGCTGCAATGCAAGGGCTCTCCTGATGAGGCTTCCTCTTGAGGCAGCAACATAACTGATATGTTTATTATTTATTGTGGTATATAGTGTGCATTGTTTTGTATAACAAGACATAAATTTATGAATGATATAATCATATTTTACTTGTGAGTGCTAAGATAAATATAAAACATGTTTAGTATCACATTTTATCCTGTGTAGAATGGCCTATGAACACAATCACCCCAACATCACCCATACCTTCACTACTCTCCAATTCCAGTCTTCTTTATACACTTCAAGGTAAACATCACATTTTTATATTTTATAAAACTCAAATATTCAAAATTATACTCCCTTGTAAGTTTGTATCGAATGCTCCAATTTACGTTTAGTAGTCCTAAATAAAATTTAAAAGGAATTAATACTTTGAAGCTTATAAGTCCGATGGCAAAGAAAAAATGAGTACTAATTTTAGCATAATATTCAGAATGTGATATATAATTACACGAACTTAACCAAACTAAATGCTAAGCTTTAATGCAGAGAGGATGCCTCACCAAGTGCAGGTTGAGCCTGCCATACAGCTCAGATAGCACAGCTGTCTGAGCTGGGGTAGAGGTTGGCGGGGGGATGGGCTTGTGTTCCATTGGCGGCAGAGTTCTATGGAGCATGGGACACAGAAGCCCAAGAGGGTTTCTTGTGCCTGGCCTCATCTTGCCAACCAGACACAATAACCCAAACTCAGTACACTGCAATGCAAGGGCTCTCCTGATGAGGCTTCCTCTTGAGGCAGCAGCATAACTGATATGTTTATTATTTATATTGTGCATTATTTTGTATGACAGGATATATCATATTTTACTTGTGAATGCTAAGATAAATATAAAACATGTTTAGAATCATATTTTTTTCCTGTGTAGAATGGCCTATGAATACAATCACCACAACATCACCCGTGCCTTCACTACTCTCCAATTCCAGTCATCTTAATATACATCAAGGTAAACATCACTTTTTAAACTCAAATGTTCAGAATTATACTCCTTTGTAAGTTTGTATCGAATGCTCCAATTTGAGTTTAGTAGTCCTAAATAAAATAAAGGAATTAATACTTTGAAGCTTATGGTACTACAAGATGAGGAAAAGGTTCCACAATTGCTCAAATACCTCTTCTCATTATTCCCTGCAAGCCCAATGGCAAAGAAAAAATGAATACTAATTTTAACATACATGTAATTTCGGAACGTGATATAATTACAAGAACGTAGTGAAACTAAATGATAAGCTTTAAGGCAGAGAGGATGCCTCACCAAGTGCAGGTTGAGCCTGCCATACAGCTCAGATAGCACAGCTGTCTTTTTTTGCCTGATGTCACGAGCTTTTGGAATGATTCCACGGCTTCCTTTCCCCAATCACAATAGGACTCTAGCTGTGACCAGTTAGTATGCAACACCAGCCAAGGCACTGCATTTTGGGTCATTTGTGCTCTTCTGCAGATAAGCTATTAAGGGGCACACTAGCACATGTGTATGTGCACAAAGCTGTCAAAGTGGTTGTCCATCCTGCTTGCTGCTGATCACATGATCTGAATATTGTGTATAACCACTATTTGCTGCACATGAAATGATCTAATGGATATATTTTATGATTTAGATTAATCCATTATGCATTTTGAAATAATAAGCACATTGTTGGTATACATTCCTATACAACACGTACATGAACACAATATTGCACATTATGTATGCTCTGTCTTCATACAGAAAATACTGTGATAATAGCAGTTTTTACTTCTGCACCAATTGTGATCATTATCTGCATATGCCTTGTATTGCTTGGGATTCAAAGGTACGTTTGCCACATAATCACAAACTGTAACATTAACTGACAAAATAATTTTTATAATGATTCCAGTGGTGGCTGAGATTTATGGGTGATTGAATATGACCCTGGTTCGGTCCATCGCCAGAGCCATCCTGGCCAGGGAGCTCCCACCCTCCTAACTGTTTATGTTTGTAAAGTATATTCTTAGCTTATAGTCTAGTTGTATACGTTTATATATCAATAAGGTAATAAAATGATTCCATAGAGAAGGCCAATATATATCCAATATATACATGTATATTCCAAAAGGTATATGACATCTGAAACTTCATTTTTCTATGAAAAAGTAAATTATGGTGCAACATTAAACCATGTGCTAAGTGTAATGGGATTATAAAAACAATGCATGCTCAGTGGTGCTAGCTAGCAGAACTCTATGGCAGGCTCAACCTAACCTTGGTGAGGGCAAACATCACAGCCATCAGTCCTTACAAGGTGCAATGCTTACCTTGACACCTAGAACATTAGGTGTTCCAAGTGGTTGCTTAGTTTTAAATTAGAAAATAACAACATAAAACAATACTTATACAAGATATAACATAATTATATTGTGGTAAATTAGAAATCCATAGCCAAATACTACAATATATCAAACAACATTACCTACAATTACATACACATGTACACAAAAGTGAATGCATCTGGAGAGGATGGCTGTGGCATTGGCTCTCATCAGGTGTAGGTTAGTCTACTGTAAATGTCATTAAGTACTGAGGACTTGGGCCTGCATGGTAATAAATATTCAAATACAGTAACAAGAAGAAATTTTGCAAATGATGGTAAGCATCCACTTTATGTATGTGCATCACTATTGCTTTAAATCATTTCTGACATGTAATAAGCTGTAAGTAAAATTTTTACTAAAGGTACATACCAATGAATCGGATATTGGATGGACAATGGATGTATAATATACTGAATGGAAATTTATGAAGGTCAATGAGGCACCTATTATTTGCAGAATACTAAATGGTTAAATGCTGCAATTACTATTAAATGGCCCCAATAATAAAATAGTATTCATTGTTTCCATTCAGGTATTTAAAACTTGCTAAAATTGATAAGCAGGACATTGCATCACTAGAAAGATCGGTAAGTACAATGTTAACAGGTTCTTCCATCTAATAATGTGTGTTAACTAGCCCTTCCATTTAATAATGTACATGTGTCAACTGGTCCATCCAATGATGGTCCTAATGTTGTGTGTTAATTGGTCCATCTAATGTTGTGTGGGTCCAATGTTGTGTGCATTGAATCAATGATGCAATTTTTCTGATAAACATTTGCTTCATAATTGGCCAATTTGGTTTCAGTTTAAAGATCACACCGCCATATGGAAAATGTTAAGCATTTCGTCTATTACTACACATCTTGATAAGCTGGAAACACGTACGATAGATGCGAGAGGAGATTTACCGCACCTTGTAGGAAACAGCAGTACTGCATGCCAGGACTCCAGCAGTAACACCGCTGCAATACCCTCCAGCAGTGAGCAGGTTGCTCTTGGTTACACTGCAATTCCTGATGTCAGATTAGCTATCTGCAGTGACCCTCACTTGCATAAAGAGTACGCATGTTCTAAAAATTTTGAATCTGATATTCAAGGCAATACCATGCCAATAAACCCATCAGCAATCATTGTGACTGCAGAATCAAGCAGCCTATTGGAGAAAGGCACGTTAAGGCAGAGTGATATACCACCTGTTATCAGCACTGGGTACTGCACAATCAAAACGTGCGATTCAGATTTAAAATCTGGATTGCAGGGTGCTGAAATCCAAGGCTATGTTACTTCTTCACAAGTGTGTGGGACAATTCTGAACACTGAAGCCAACATATTTGACTGCAATGACCACAGCAAACAACCATGCACACTCGTGTCAGATTACATTCACTCTAAGCAAGTGACTAATGATAAAAGTTACACATGCAAGGACCCCACAATTGACACAAAATCGCCTTTAAGTTACAGCTATGACCAGAGCATTGCTTTAGACTGCACTTCAATTCCTGAGATCAGCTCAGGTGTTTGCGGTGAAAATCACCTGACAGATGATTCAGCTTGTACCAACAATTTCCAATTCAGTGCCATGTCAATAAACCCATCAGAAAACACCCCAGACATTGTGCCTGAAGAGCCAGGCAATCCTTTGGAGGTGTGGCACAGCAATGCAGATGAACCAATTGAACCAATGTCTACCACATTAGGAAACCTTACTATCAAATTTGGCGATTCCTATACAGGTATGAAACCAGACTTGTTTGGTGCTGACATAACTCCACTTGGAAGCAATACATTGGACCACAGCCCAGTACAATGCAATATTGGATTTGGTTACATTGACTCTGAGCACGTCATTGTAAGAGACGATACATGCGAGGACTCCAAAATTGATTCTGAATTGCCCTTCTGTTATAAACATAAGGTTGCTATTGATTACATTGGAATTCCTGAGATTGGATCAACTGTTTGCAGTGAAAATTATCTGAGTGGACAGCCAAACTGCACCCCACATATGGAAGCCAATCATGAAAATGCAAACTCTGCAGTCAGTGTAACTGAGCAGCCAAATGACACCTTGAAGACAAGCACACTGATGTGCAGTGATCAAGAGGGACCAGTAACTGTGGATGTTGAGGACACATCACTCTATTCAGATGAGATGACAATGCTGTCAGTGTACGGTGCTAACATCCAAGGCTACATTGCTTCTCCAAAATGCATGCAGTACATTTGAGAGCAATCAATTAACATATTGTGCTTGACTATGTTGTCTAATAAAGGTGTACTTGGTGTAGCAGAACATAATTGTTTTGTGTGTGATTAATTACATTATGTAATCGTGTGCAATGATTGATCATTAATTGGAGTAGAGATCCACATTGGTGACCCTGGATAGCCCTCAAACAAGATCTTGGGTGTAGCACAGCAGAGCGTGTTTGTTATACAGAGACCTGTAATAAGTAATCTTAACAATGATGAAGAATAGGAACTACACATTGTGGAGTGATGAACTATGGACACATTATTGCGCATACTATGTTGTATTAATGCACGTGATGGGTGGTGATTATTAATTAGAGTTTCGAGTAACACGCTACATGGTGGCAGCTTACTGGGATTGAAACGTGAACGACTATCCTTGTTCAGGTGCGTAGAAACATGGCTACATATCAACTACCGGCAGTTGAGTGCTTCGATTTTGGAAAACCGGGAGACTGGCCTAGTTGGGTTCGCAGATTTGAGCGTTTCCGGGAAGCATCGGGTCTGAAAGAAAAGGAAGAAGAGGCGCAAATTAGTGCTCTAATCTATATGATGGGAGATAAGGCAGAGGACATTTTACGCTCTTTCGGTTTGAAGGATGAAGACAAAAAGAAGTACAAGGTAGTGCGCGATCGATATGATGCTTACTTTGTCAAGAAGCGGAATGTCATTTACGAGCGCGCCAAGTTTAACTTACGGAAACAGGAGGATGGAGAGCCTGTGGACGACTTTGTTACATCTTTGTATTCCCTGGTCCAGTATTGCAACTTTGGAGACCTTCATGATGAAATGATCAGAGATCGACTGGTGGTAGGTCTTAGGGATGCAAAACTTTCTGAAAAGTTACAGCTGGATTCAGAGCTTACTCTGGAGAAGGCCATTGCCATAGCACGCCAGTCTGAAAGTGTAAAGCTACAGCAAGCTACAGTAAGGGGAGAACAGAAGATTGTTAATGTGGAGCTGGAAGCTGTATCAGCCAAACAACGTTTATCAAAACTACAATCACAAAGTGGGGGAACTGGGTCCCCATCTGGTAAGCAGTGTTTTAGGTGTGGGCGATTTCCACCCCATACTTTTCACCAATGTCCAGCTAGAAATATCATATGCCATCGCTGTGGTAAACGGGGGCATTTTCAATCTCACTGTCAAACTCCTACAGATATTAGTACAGTTAGTAAGCAGAGTGGCACTGGTTTTGTTGGTATTTTAGATGCTGGGGAAGAAAGACCCTGGTTTGTCACTCTTCAGCTTCAGGGCCTAAGTGTGTGCTTCAAAATAGACACAGGGGCAGATGTTACAGTTATCCCAGAGTCAGTGTTTAAGAGAATAAAGGATGCAAATCTGATGCATAGTGATAGGATACTGTGTGGTCCTGCCCAAATTGCTCTCCATGTTATTGGCCAGTTTACTGCTACATTGAAGCACCGTGGTGTGGTTATTAGTGAGGGAGTGTATGTAGTACGAGGCTTGCAAACACCTTTAATTGGCCTTCCAGCAATTAAAGCTTTGGGATTGGTTGTACGAGTGTGTGCTACTGAATCGAAGGATTATACCACAAGAATACTCAATAGTTATCCTGAGTTGTTTACTGGCCTTGGTACACTGGGTGAAGAGTACACAATACGTCTAAGGCCTCATGCACAACCTTTTGCATGTCATACTCCACGGAGAGTTGCCCTCCCACTCATGAATGCTGTGAAAGAAGAGTTAGAGAGAATGGTAGAGTTGGGAGTGATTAGGCCAGTACAAGATGCAACAGAGTGGTGTGCAGGGATGGTTGTGGTTCCCAAAGCGGATGGCAAGATACGTATATGTGTGGACTTCACTAAATTGAATGAAAGTGTATGTAGAGAGCTACACATGTTGCCTTGTGTGGAGCAAATATTAGCGCAGCTTAGTGGAGCAAAGTTGTTTTCTAAATTAGATGCAAACTCTGGTTTTTGGCAAATCAAGCTGTCAGAGTCATCGTCTCCACTTACAACTTTCATAACTCCATTCGGGAGATTTTGCTTTCAAAGACTTCCATTTGGGATCACTTCTGCACCAGAGATATTCCAGAAGCGAATGACTGAAATTCTTCTTGGTCTTGACGGAGTTGTGTGTATGATGGACGATGTCTTGATCTTTGGGCCAAATCAAGAAATCCATGACATGAGGTTAAAAGCTGTGTTGCAGAGGGTCAAGTCTGCTGGGGTTACATTAAATAAAGACAAATGTGTATTCTCTCAGAGCAGTGTGAAATTCCTGGGACAAATTGTAGATGCACATGGGGTGAGGCCGGATCCAAACAAAGTGACTGCTATCAGAGAGATGGCTGCACCGACAAACACAACAGAACTTAGACGATATCTTGGGATGATTAATCAACTTAGTAAATTCACTCCTAATATAGCGGAACTCACCAAGCCACTTCGAGAGTTGCTGCATGCATGAGTAAGAGGAATCAGTGGACATGGAATGAAACCCATCAGAAAGCATTCTCTAAGTTGAAGGACGAAGTCAGTACGCAACCTGTTTTAGCTTTGTACTCTCCCAAGTTGGATACTATTGTGTCGGCGGATGCTTCTTCATATGGCATTGGTGCTGTTTTGCTCCAAAGACAGCTTGATGGATCTGTAAAACCAGTTTCATATGCCTCTAGATCCTTAACTCCAACTGAACAGAAGTATGCTCAGATTGAAAAGGAGGCTTTGGGTGTAACATGGGCTTGTGAGCGCTTCAGAGACTATCTTACAGGATTTCAATTTCAAATTGAGACAGACCATAAACCTCTTGTACCACTCCTGGGGTCGAAGAACCTGGAGGATTTGCCATTAAGGGTTCAGCGTTTTCGACTAAGATTGATGAGATTTAAGTACACAGTTTCACATATACCAGGAAAAGAGTTGGTCATACATTGTCGCGAGCTCCAAGCAATGAAGTATGTCAAGAAGACAAAGAGTTTAGAGCAGAAATTCAAGCTTATGTCGACCTGGTAGTTAGGAATATACCTACTTCTGAACCAAAGATGCTGGAAATAAAACAAGCTCAGCAGAAGGATGAAATATGTCAAAAGGTCATTCTATACTGCCAAGATGGTTGGCCTGATAAGAGTCTTGTTAAGGGTGAATTGAAGCAATTTTTCCACGTCGCATCAGAACTTTCTGTGGAAGATGGCTTGTTGTTGAGAGGCAATCGGATAGTGATACCGATGGCTCTACGTGCACCAGTTTTGAATAGATTGCATGAAGGACACTTGGGAATCAACAAATGCAGGGATCGTGCAAGGGAATCAGTGTGGTGGCCTGGTCTAAACAGAGAATTGGAAGTAAAGATTAGTATGTGTACCAAGTGTATAAAATCGCATTCTCAGAAGCCAGAACCTTTGATGATGTCAAAGCTACCTGACTTGCCTTGGCAGAAAGTTGCGACTGACCTGTTTAGTTGGAAAGGTTCACAGTATCTTCTTGTCATTGATTATTTTTCTCGATATGTGGAGCTCTCCAAGCTTTCTGCAACTACATCGATATCTCAGGATGTAATCAACCAAATGAAATCTATTTTTGCAAGGCACGGAATCCCAAATGAAGTGGTCTCGGACAATGGTCCTCAGTTTTCATCAAAAGTATTTCACTCTTTTGCTGGGGAATATGGATTTGTTCACACCACCAGCAGCCCTAGGTACCCTCAAGGAAATGGTGAAGCCGAACGGGCGGTGAGAACCATTAAAAACATCCTTGACAAAACAACAGACCCATACCTTGGTCTTCTTGCATATCGTTCCACTCCGCTCCGTAATGGTTACAGGACCACAGTTCCTACGTTGGGGTATAGTTTACACCCATCAGTACCTAACTATCCTCAGCTCAGAGCAATGGAGGAAAGAGATAAACAGAAACAGAAGAATGATTTTGATAGACGTCATGCCAGTCGATCTCTTCAACAATTGATGCCAGGTGATCAAGTGTGGATTGATGACCAAAATTTGAGAGGATCTATAGTGAAGGAATACTCCCCAAGGTCTTATTTGGTTGAGACGGAAAGGGGTACACTGCGGAGAAACAGACGACAGCTGAAATTTCTCCCAGGGGAAAAGGATCATAGTCATTCAGCCGTAGTACACAATGGTGGAGGTGTTAGCAGTGCTGATCCAGTGCCCCATAATGTTGTTATCCTTCGAGATGAGGAAGAGACACCGAGGGAGCAGCAGGAAGCAGCAATAGACCCACAAGAACAGGAAAGGACATTACAAGTGCCGGAAGAATCAGTTGAATCACATGAACAAGAAGCGGTTGGACAACAAGGACTAGAGGAAGTAGCCGAACCACAAGTGCAAGAGCATGAATCAGAAGGGCAATATGAGACCCCAAATCTAAATAATCCCAATGCATCTGGTTCTCATAAGGAACAGGAGTTAGCTCAACCAACACCAGTCATTACAAGGAGCGGTCGTGTATCTAGACCACCAAATAGGCTCTAGAAAAGGGAGATGTGGAGTGATGAACTATGGACACATTATTACGCATACTATGTTGTATTAATGCACGTGATGGGTGGTGATTATTAATTAGAGTTTCGAGTAACACGCTACACACATGACAAGGGTCATTCTATACCAATTCATCACACATTTCTGGGGGGGGGGGGGGGGGGGGGGGGGGAATGTAAAACTTATTATCTTATTGTAAGAAAAAGGCTTCATAAGTTATGAACTTAACACAATTTAACCACTTATGTAAACAACACCAGTTACCGTATTCTGCATAAGAGTGTTAGTGAGCATTTTTATACATGCTCAGCTGCATCTATGGCTACCTTTCTATCTTTCAAACTTCAGCTCAGAAACAGCTAGAAAAGCAAGTGCCAGTGTCAATTTTAAGCTGTAATTTTAGTAGCAATTTAAAACGGACATTTTTTTCCTGCAGATGAATGTTCTCACTTCATAGCCTCTGTGACTGAGATGCTGCCATAAGAGACAGCTGCTCCTTCCTCTGTGGGCCAATAGCAGTAAGAGGATTCATGACCTTCCTCTGAGAGAGGACACAACATAACAATGACCAGAACTTGGGGATGGAGGGATGAGGAGGTTGGAGGAAGGGAGGGATGAGGAGAGGAGGTTGGAGGAAGGGAGGGATGAGGTTGGAGGAAGGGAGGGATGAGGTTGGAGGTTCCATTGATTACTGAATAACTTCATTTTTGTAATGGATCCTGTATAGATATTGAGTTGACTGGAGAGATGACATAATGCATGCCTTCGTTCGTAAATGGCACACTTTTATCATGCATATTTCCCTTGTGCAAAACGCAGGGTTAGTAGCGATCGTTGCAAAGCGGACTACATGTAATATCATACAGTATGCATGCGTGTATACACGCACATCCTGTATCTGTATATCGCGCAATATCCCGTATGCATTTACTTCATCATGCAAACGTACTTATCAGGTCGCAAAGCGTTGGACACTTTTGGACAAAGTCCTGAAATTACTACCAGCTTATGCGAATTGGTGCATAGTCAGATCAGACAGTATATGCATAGACTGATCATATCCAGAAATGGCCCATACATACGCGGTCATCCCGTTTTATATTCCACATTGAATTTCAAATATGTTTAATATACTCTAAAAATCGATTTTATTATAATATGCATTATTCATGAACTTATCATTAAGCACCCTTTTACTAAAATCAAGACAAATAAATTAATTTCAACCACGCATAATTTATTCATATATGTATCTAATAGATGACGCAAGATATTATAAATATCATCTATAATACTTTAATAATTCATGACGTTTATGACGATACTTTTGCTCACGTGCACATGTAACATTGATTTAATTTAATAGTAAAATTAATTAATTCATAATACAGCGTGGCAAGAGGGTGTGGCACTACTAAACTACTTCGATACGCCCACGCATGCATGGATTGAAAAGTCAGTTATTTATAGATAATGCAACGCATGCTGATTGGGACTTCTGCGTGGACCAAACATTCAGAAATCATGCGTGCACACATGCAATATGTTGTCTACTTGAATCAGCTAGTAGCTCGAACCAAGAATGATTAACTATTACAATCCTTGCTCGAACCCAGTGGATTTATAATACTTGATGTGTCGTGCCATGTGGGATATGCCTCATGTCATTCTCTTTGTCAGTAGCACTCGCGGCATTACTTTCAAAGTGGCTGTCTGTTTCAACACTTATACGGCAATATACATGAAAAAGTTCGCTGATTTTTATAGGACTCTCTGGTAACCTCGGTAAACGCTCAGTTACAATTTCCATGAACGCTTTTCTTGTTCATTTTACTAGTTAGATCTACGAGCATTATCCGTGCATGCATGCGATGGTGATCCAATTATGCTGTCATAGTCTGGATTAATTAGATGTGATTATGCAAGACAATACGATGCAAGATAACATGACTGCACCGCTGCTAATGAATGCTTAGAAGTGCATGCGCAGTTTACCCATATACGCGACGAAAGTCAAACCAGCTCTTGGGACTTCTGCATGCGTATGCATGGACCAAACATTTAGAAATCATGCATGCTTGCACACAATGCAATATGTTGTCTACTATAACTATTACAATCCTTGCTCGAACCCAGTTTATAATACTTGCCACGTGGGATATGCCTCATGTCATTCTCTTTGTCAGTAGCACTCGCGGCGTTACTTTCAAAGTGGTTGTCTGTTTCAATGCTTATACGACAATATACATGTATACATGGAAAAGCTAGCCGATTTTTATATAGGACTCTATTCCCAACCTAGTAACCTCGGACAATGCTCAGTTACAATTTCAACGCTTTTCTTGTTCATTTCACTGGTTACAAGCATTATCCATGCATGCATGCATGCATATGATTATCCGTGCATGCATGCATGCATGCATACATGCATGCGGTACTGAGATGAATCGGTGATCCAATTATGCTGTCATAGTCTGCGATTGATTAAGATTGTGCATTATGCAAGACAATACGGTACAAGATAACATGACTGCACCCGTGCTAATGAATGCTTTGAAGTGCAGTTTACCCATATACGCGAAGAAAGTCAAACCAGCTCTCAATTGCATGCATGGAAAGTGCATGATGAATTAAGAGATTTGCTGCCCGTGCAGGTCTACCAATTGCACTGATGCATGGATGCATGTGCATTCGCTGTTACACATAATCAGTAGGCCGGCCTGCATAATTTGTGCATGTGCACCTATATACTGATAATTATATATTATGCATTCCGTGCATGGTATATGGATACAATGCAGAGTGCAGCAGATAGTATGCAGGCATTGTTTCCTTGCAACTATACTGGTTATGACAGTAACAAAGGTCAGGTATTGGCATCTTTTTACTACCACTATATATTCTTTCGTCCTTCACAATTCATATGATATATGTTCAGTTGATTTATGATCAAATACGCATGGTTATTGAATCGATTGATGACTCCAGGTTAAAGGTGGCACTGTCAATAAACCGGCCTAATGTTCGTGCAAAGGTGATCTGCGAGTATATGTATTGCATGCATGCATGCATGCAGGAAATGTGAGCGATCAACGCAAGGTAATAAGTTATTAATAATCGAATTGGATCAGCTTCAAAAACGTTCCAAATAAATAAAGCGGGGGACCAGCCGCCATATAAACCTAGTCCCGCGTATATGTGCTCTGACCACGAGAGGATTTGAACAGACAATTTGCATGTCTGCGATATGAATCAACGATGACTTAGCTTTTTACCTCTAGTCGTATAAACTTCAATATACAACTTCTAGACTAAGACTACATGTACTGTAATCTAAACAGCACTATGTAATTAGTCGTTCTATCTTGTTTATTAATATACGACCTTTACCTTAATACCGGTATGTTATCTCTGACTGTACACGCTAGCTGGCGTGGTCACAAATTTCGACAGGTCACAAAATTCAACAGCCGTTTATAATTAACTGTTCGCAAAGCAGACTGCTCGCATAAGTGACATGTTACCCAAGTGGACCCGTGGGGTTGGAAAAATTTGAACGGTTATGAAGCGATATTTGCGGCATAAAATTATAATCAGAGTGCCACTTCGGCGAATCGCGTCTCAGTTCTTGTATTTCGAATCCCTCCCACTTCCTTCCCCCTCCCCCTCCCCCACCCCCACCCCCGTTTTCGTACTCAACCAGGGCTATAATTTAATCAGGTCATAAAATTCGAACCCCGGCCCCTTACCAAAATACTGAATCTGCCCCTGCCAAGCGGGGATGTGGCCAGTAATAGTTCGTTAACATTTTGTGAGTTAATAAACCTAACTATAATTATTTAGTAAGCTACATGTACATTTGCATACGTGTATAACCAGCCGTGTTTCTGTTATGACAACCATTTATTCAATAATGCTCAAGATGGCGGCGCCAGTAACCAAACATTGTTCAAAGGCTCTCCGAACTAGAAAAGTCTATGTAATGGAAAAAACAAATGGTATGAAAACGTGTACCAATGTGCTGCAAATCTAAATAAAGGGTGGCAACTCAATTTTTCGTTAAGATAAAGCAGTGGAATACAATAATTAGGTCAGAAAATATTGATTTTGTGTACATGTTAATGGGAAGCTATGTTTTGCTTTCCCGAACTGAAATCTTCAATGTAATGGTATAGATATTTTTGCACAGTTTGCATCTTACAACCTTTCTAAACGTAAAAATGAGGTGGCAAATGTATTATAACTTGCGGTTAGTTAATAAAATTCAAGAGTAGCCATTTTTCATACATTTAAATAGGTGTAAGTCTAACTTTGTTTTGAATAAATCCGAACCATTAGTACTTATAAATTCAACACAAATTCAAATTACACTACCCCTTTGTACTAGCAACGGAACACATGCTATAGGATGTCTTTTTGAACGCCATCACTTTCCTGGTGACCACCGATTTCTGCATATGTATAATACGCCTGTACAAAAACAGTATTTAATTGATACCGAGCTATAGGCCCAAGTAATGTTGCCGCGAGAAAACGTCGTACTGTTGAGTAGAAATGCCGTGATAATAAATCACGCATGCAAATCATGCAGTGTTGCTTCGGCGATGCGCAAATTCCCATCACGGAAACGAAAGACACCGCATCATCATATGGGTTGAAACGGTATAAATACCATTAGTGATGAAGTGAGCGGATTTCATGCATCTGTTCGCAGCTAGTAAATTAAGAATGGTATCGCTTTTACAATTGACCGCGCTGTGTTTCATGTTAATGGCGACCATTGGTGGGAGCTCGAGTCAGCAGGATGTTTGGCAGTCACTTGTAACTGATTTAAATTTTTTATTCTATTTGTAAACACCAACAGTAAGTTACTGTAATGAGGCGTATTTTATTATTGAGTCACTCCATACATGTAATATACCGACACAATTGTACAGTTCCGCTTATCATCCATGTACTATTAAATCTACAACTCTTCATTGAGCACTGTGCCATCTTAAGAAAAGCTGTGCCAATCTCTGGAGATGATTAGAAACACCACGTGCGATACCTTAAAGACCTTCAGGTGAGCGACAATTGGAACCAGTTGAAAATGCGTGCATGGAATTAACTATTATCATTATTTTACCAGAACGTCCAGCAGCAGTGCACTGAAGTGATTGATGTTTTGTGTTTACTTGCAAAAGTCCACATAAACATTAATAAAGTTAGAAGCACCTGCCCAGATACCACAACATGTGGTGAAGGTTTACCTAAGGGTTACCTTAACAGCAGCCCTGTAACTAAATATACAAGTGACCAATCAACAAACACGATACCTTGTGCAATTTAGTTATATGAAAGTTGTTCAAAATGAATTGTACAGTATATTTATTTACTAATTATATTATTGATATGTACAATCGAGCTCAGACTACTGAGACAACGCTCACTCGTTCCCACACTCGAACCTTTAAAAGATTTCTCTTTCCATAGATGGAAAGCAATTCAGCGGCTAGCGTAACCATGCATGTAACTAAGCTGCTTCAAAAAAGAAACGTGCGTTATGTATGACACATTTATATTGCTTGCCAAGTACAATACTATACAGCGGCGTAGGAAGAAGTTTAAAAGGGGGGGGGGGGGGGGGGGTGTCCCCCTTGAAACGTAAGCTAAACCACTTATTAATAATTTAGGAAGGTAATTCGTGAATAATACATCGAAGCATTCTGAGCAAAAGATAGGTTTCGCTTGGTTTCTAATAAAAATAAAATATTATCACTTGTGTAAAAGTGGGGGGGGGGGGGGGAGCTTGATAGAGAACCAGTACATTGACAACAAGCACTGACAACAAGTAAGCTAATGAAACCAACCATGCAAAATACATTCAAACGACAATTAGTAACAAACACTTGTTCCACATTAAATGAATGTGTTGGAAAGGAATCAGGCTGATTGTGGGTTAATCAGGTTATTTCCATGGGTTATTAACTCTCATATACCTCTGATTCTGTGTAAAATAGAATCAGCAACCAATATAATTAACTATATACATGGCAGGTGTCGCTTACGGCAGCGTACTATATTGATGCAACATTTCAATGGACTGCCGCAGTATTGCAGAAAAACTTGTGTGGATTACTGTTAGGGGGTTTTCATTGGCCAGTGCTTGGATTGAGCAATACAAGAGTTACCAAGAAGACACTTCAAAAATCTAAACCTCTTAGAAAACAGATCGCTTAATTAAAACGTTAAGATGTATGTTCTTATGACTTCAGCCTGTCTACATGTAGTATGATTCGTTGGTTACTCAAGTTGTACATGTACAGCTTTCATAGGGACTGTTTTGACAGTACTTAAATGGTTTCTGTGGTTTTACTCGGATTGCCCCGTGACGCTTAGTGTTAACAAGGACATTTACTTAAATAATTAAGTATCCTTGGTGTTAATTACTTGAGTTGCCATTCCAAGTATCACAATGGGATTGGCAACTCAAGCAATTAACACTAAGCCTCAGTAAAACCACAGAAACCATGTAAGTACTAGCTAGTACTGTCAAAACAGTCCCTATGAAAGTTGTATACGTACATATGCAAGGACTATTGTTCCATGTACAACTTGAGTACCCAACGAATCATAATACATGTAGAAAGGCTCAAGTCACAAGAACATATATCTTAACGTTTTAATTAAGTGATCGGTTTTCTAAGAGGTATAGATTTTTGAAGTGTCTTCTTGGTAACGTTCTTGTATTGCTCAACCCAAGCACTGGCCAATGAAAACCCCCTAACAGTAATCCACAGTGGCAAGTGAAACAATGGGATGCTGGTAACAGGATACAACTTTTTCAGTGATACTGTGGCAATTTTTGCGTCAATAGTAAGCTGTAAGCGACATTTGATTGCTGATCATTGGCTGCTTCTATTTCACACTGAATCAGAGGTATATAAGAGGTAGTAACCCACGGGAGTAACACTAAGCATGGACACGCGGGATGTAAGTGATCTGACACAACCATTTACAAACCCAGATAGGAGCAGCGGCACAGTCTGATATCTACTCTATTCAGTATCTATGATTTAGCCAACACACATACATTGTTCATCTATGTGCTAAATATAGGACTATTTCTTACCATTCAACCCTTATTTCCCTGCTTTTTACACCATGCGCATGTATGCACTATTGCCTTCAAATCCTATATGCCACCAACTTTCTCACAGAGAATGTTTTTATTCACTTGTATATAGATATGATTATAGTCTCGCAAGCTAGACTATATGATGTGGACTGCATGGGGACTAGCACATGAAGTACATCGTATCCGCCGTGAACTAGCCGGCGCCTCTACATCAGAGGGCCAGGGCGGATGAACTCATTAACTCATATGAAATCATCACATGAAAGAGCTCTATACATGTATATCTGCATTTTAAAAACAGGATATATATATTTGCGGTAGGATATGCCGGTTATACGCCTGCCTACCTGGAACGTATATGATATCATTCCATTAGTCATGCACCCACACTATGAATGACGATTGGAGGGCATGCGTATACTTAAATATCAGTTCCAGATTTTCTACCCAACTTACATGCAGGCATCCTAGTTGCAGAATGCAGATACGTATACGAATCAAGGTACACAGCAAAAACAGTTTGGTGTATTTCACTCAAAACGGCAAACTATATCACTCTGAATCAGGCCGGTGTGTCTCCACAAGACACTAGCCAGCCCAGGTTAATATATGCATGTATAACGTAGCCATGCAGTGTGTGTGTGTGTGTGTGTGTGTGTGTGTGTGTGTGTGTGTGTGTGTGTGTGTGTGTGTGTGTGTGTGTGTGTGTGTGTGTGTGTGTGTGTGTGTGTGTGTGTGTGTGTGTGTGTGTGTGTGTGTGTGTGTGTGTGTGTGTGTGTGTGTGTGTGTGTGTGTGTGTGTGTGTGTGTGTGTGTGTGTGCCGGCGTGTGTGTGTGTGCATGTGTGTGTGTGTGTGTGTGTGTGTGTGTGTGTGTGTGTGTGTGTGTGTGTGTGTGTGTGTGTGTGTGTGTGTGTGTGTGTGTGTGTGTGTGTGTGTGTGTGTGTGTGTGTGTGTGTGTGTGTGTGTGTGTGTGTGTGTGTGTGTGTGTGTGCATACTGTCATGTGCGTGCAGGTAATTATAAACGACAGCATGCATAGATTCATGTTTGCATGTGCCCTTTTAAAAACATGTGATTCCATATTGGCAGTAACATGATATTATATATCAATAATCATGATAATTATACATACATGTATAACAGTCCGCTAGGCGAAAGCAAGGGCGGATCCAGCGAGGGGGTCGTGTGGGGGTCCCTCGGGCACCATGATGAAATAATTACTATTAATGTAGTGTTTCTCGACGATACATCTTTTAAAAGCGTGCTTTTCATCCTTCATTATCACATACATGTATAGGTATATTAGATAATTTAACCTGGGCACGCATGTTAGGTTTCGCATAATTACATCGTACTTACCTTGTAATAAGCTTGTATATCCCCCCCCCCCCCCCCCCACGATTGTTTGAGGAGCGTGCTGCGGCCAACCATATGCTATGACTGACTTGACTTGACCAGCATTTATACGCGTGGTTTTGCAGTCAAAATAGTGACGGGTTTTCAAACTGCAGGCTGTACGTCTGCTGAAGTGACTTAATTTATGCAGATGTTTTATATTCTGCAGGATGTTCAGGGAACGAAATAGACTAGCGTCATGCTGAATGATACTGTTCAAACCGCTGCATGATGCAATTTTAAGTGGCTCAACTATCGAAGTAATTACTACAAATCAAAACACAGCCATTCTACAAAAGCCAATAGGAACAAGTGATTGCTTCCAATCCCCTACTTACATGTGCTATCTATGTATAATTTGGGTGTGTATATTGCAAAAAAATTATTCGCACGCGCTCCTCGTCTCATTATTTATTCATGGCGGACCCACCCTCTTCGCCGAATTCCTGTATCCGCAACTGGAAAGGAAATATCTGGTTGCATTAATACCGCAACCCCCCAAAAATATGCATATATGTATATATGCCGAAATATATACGTCAGTAGACTAGACGAGACACGAGAATATTTGTTAAGACGATGGCTTTGAGTTTCGACCTCCTATGCGCCTTTCTGATGGTGCCATTTGTCTTCGGCTGCGATTCTAATAATTGTAGGTACAGTGCGTTGATACAGCATATATCAGTACGCGGCGTATACTACACTAGTACTTCTTGTTATGAGTGCGGGAATTCACAGTGTGTGACTGACGCATGAAGATTTTCTGTTGTTGCGAATTGCGTTGGCCTAAAACGACTACCATACATGCATATTCCTAATAGAAACCACGAGCTTCGATTCCATGTGTTTTGGCGGTCCAAGAATGCCATCTGATAGTGCATGTGGGCGTGATAATAACCTGCGTAGCTAATAATAAATAGCTCACATGCATGGACTCATATATAGGCTTGATTCCGCTAAAACGCGAATGAGTTAGGTCGGGCTACATCATGGCCATTATTACCTGTTTTGTTGCACACACAAAAAAAAAGATATTCTAGCTCCTAAGCTTACGCCGGTCAGTATCAGAATCTGTGTCAGCAAGGCTCCATACATGTCATTATATTTATTGCAGACGCCAGTGCAACACTACAATCCTCAGCTTTACAACTGAATTGGAACTTCCAAAATGTACAAGGAATCGATTCGTTTAATATTCTCGCTGATTGTACGAATCCGTCAATATGTCCTGATGGCCCGGTAAGTATACTGCACAATGACTGCGCATGTGTACGTTTGGATCACGCCTTCAATACTCAGTGCTAGCTTGTAATGGTACTCATTATTATTGTACGCCGGGCGGCCACAGCCGAGCCGGGGGCTATTGTATACGTGTGTGCATGTATGTGCATGCACACAGCATGCATGCATGTGATCACAGTCTTTGAATTCAAAGTATCCTCGTCGGCGCGTTCAATCATTCGCTAGCTTGCCGTTGGAGGCACGTTACTTACAGTTGGTTGTCAGCCTGGGTATTATTTTAAGTGGCATATTATACTACAAAAAGTGCATTCTAAACTAAAAGTGAACGACCTTTATGTATTACTATTGATTGAAATATGTTATAATGTACATAGCAAAAAGGGAATGGCACAAATTACAAAAACCTACTGCTCGCTCGTCCACATGAGGTATGCATCCCTGTATTGATGCTAATTGCATTGCACTATGTAATTATTATAATCCAACATCTCAGACGTTGATATGATCAACATCACTCTGCCTATATTTTTACCTGTGTTTCCCTAAGAAGCATTTTGAACCTTTTAGCTTCAGGAAAAGTCCCATTGAATTGAAACCCAACTGCCTTTGCTCCCTTGTAAAGAAAAAAGTGTCAGACTTCTTCCAACTACTCCAACTTATGGTCACTTGTTCTGCTGGGTCCGAAAGGTGACTGGATTGACAGTCACTGGAAGGATGAGAACTTTGCTGTAATCAAAGTAGAATGCTTTCAACCTTGTCTCTAGGCAGGTACTCCTCTCTGAGTGTGTGGCTTTCTTCCCTGAGCTTGCACCCTGGGCAGCTTGGTGCTATGTACTCACCTGCTATTCTTTCATCCCCTTGAATTGGCCAACTTATCACAGAGACTGGGGTACTGCAGGGAGATCCCTTATGTCCTCTATTCTTTGACCTTGCACTGCTAAAGATTATGTCAGTCATTGATGCCGACCATGAGTACCGAGGTTTATTAGTGTCATCATGATGGCGTCTTAGCTGGAACTAAATCAGCATTGGTGCAAGCAAAGTTATTGTCCAAAATACAACAGATTGCAGCAAATTAATTAACCCTAAGGTGGCTTTTAATCTTAGTATGTGCAATGCATTTTGCAAGCTGTTGCATCTTGCAAGGATATGCCTCCAAGCCTAGCCTTTAACCCTTTGAAAACCTTTGATGCCAAAGTCAGAGAATGATATGCCCATTTATACTGGATCTAACTTGCTTTACTTGGCAGCAGGCCAAACTGAGTCTGAAATATGGTGGTCTTGGTCTACGTTCTGTTACCCTCCACTTTATTGCATCAGTTTGTGCCACTGATTGTTTGTGCCACTGATTGTGCTACAGACCTTTCCCATGCTATTGAGACCTCCAATACCCTAGTCTGCCCACAGGATGCTGTCACATGGCTTACTGCGGTATATACCTACAATGGATTTAATTTTGCACCTGGACCCAAGTGATTTTTGTGTAGCAATTCGGTGGTAGTTAGGTGTGGACATCTCGGGGGGGGGGGGGGGGGGGGGGGGGGGGGGGGGGGAATCTCATGTCCTCTTTGCAGTGATTAAGCTTTGGACCATTAGGTCACCATGCAGCTACATGTAGGGTAGGGGTGATGTGGTAACCATCTGCAGGATGTTTTTGTTGAGCTTTGCCATCTAGTTGCATTGAAGTGTAACGGTGGAGAAAGGCAATGGTCTTACACCTGACATATCTCACACCAGGCCAGCTGATGTCTTAGTGCAGAATAGGGTAGGTGGAAAACCAGCTGCTTTCAGCTTCACCATTAAATCTCCATTGATAAACTTTGCGGGACAGCCAAGTTCCCATTCCAGTTTTGCAGCTGAGCTGGCTGAAATACGCAAACATCAGAGCAACAATGCTAAGTGCTCTGAGCTTGGTTGGAGCTGTCTTTCCTTAGCAGTTGAGACCTATGGTAATTGGGGGAAGAACTCGGTCAACACGTTTGCACTACTGGCCCACCAAATAGCCATGGATTTGGGATATGCGAGGAGCATGGTATCCCATGGTCTGAAAAAAATGCAATAGCTTGAAATAAAAATGCAGAATTTAAAAAAAGTTGGTGTAGGGTGGTTTGAAGGAAAAAGTGGTGTAGAAATGAGGGAAACATGCAACACGAATCCTTAACAATGTAAAACGCAACATGAAAAGTGCTAAATATATCATTTAAAAATCATTGAACCTTTTTACACCACCATTGCTTCAAATCCTACATTCTCAGAGAATGTAATTTAGTCACCATAGAAATTACCAATGAGCTTGGATCTGCTGTAAGAGGAGCCAATACATTATAGCTCTTTGGGATGGCAGCTGTAAAAAGGCAGCTCCCTCCATTGATCCACTGCAAGTTATAATACATTACCAGCTGATTATTCATGATAATGCATACATTAAAGTTTGCAAGCCACCACAGATCGATAATATTATTTCACTGTGGTGTTATCGATTTTGCCTTCAACTTCAGTGTTTTCACTACAGAAATCCTTCGGTATCAAGTTTTAACATTATCAATATCCAAAATTGCACATCACAAACATCCTGTGAGATTTGTGTTACAGCTTATGATGATAGTGGCACCCCCATTGTGTCTTCTAAAGTGGAATTTCAGTTTGGTGAGTGCAAAGAATATTTTTAAAGCACCTCTTAATAATTATTGTTTTATATACCTACTGTGCTGGTCACTACTACAATATCTCATCAAACTATCATATGGTGTATATTTCATCTAATAGTGCTGCCTGCTTTCACTGCATTTTACCTGGACAGAACATATCCGCTGATGGGTGGCGAGTGAATGGCAAGGAAGATACAAATGATATCAACGCAGAAGGGACTTTGATAGTTACCAATACAAGTGAATTTTTTGGAGACCCAATGACAAACCCCTTGCTTGAATGTAGCAATAAAGCATACAACAGTTCCCTGACAGCATCAATTGCCTACACAGGTAAGAGGAATGTCTAAGCATGTACATGTACAACAGTCCCAGAATGACTCTGTGATCTCATTACCCACTTGCTTAGCTAGTTGCTATACATACAATAGTTATTAACCTTTATAAGCATGATTAGTGCTCCTGCTGCAGAAATTAAAGTAGTATCATTATGACCTTTGCAAATTCCTACTGATAATAGCTTTGGTTAGCACTTACTTCAAAGACAGTGTTTGTGTCTCTATTTCATTCAGGTATCATCACAACATACCTACAAGATATAAATATGTCATTCAAATAAAATCAAAAACATATGATTTGTGGCCCTATACCATGATGCATCATCTATGTGAATACCTGGTATCATTAACATGAATACCTGCATGGTGCATGTACGTGTACATGTGCACAACACCTGGTAAAAATTTAAAAAGTTAGCAAACAAAAAGGACTACGGAAATCAAATAATAATGAACTCAGACCTACATGAACATTTAGTAAATTCAAGGCATACCTACTTATTTGGTAAATCGTGCAGTTTATTATTATATTATATTTCCCTATTAGTCTTCTAGAAATGTTATATTTCGTGGTTTCTTAGGCCAAATAAGCCATATCAATGCATGACAATGAGAACCAGAATGATAGTTGTTTGGATTGAAATCTTGTTATTGCGTTGTGATACCTGTATTTGGAACCCGCTAAACTAGTTATGTTCATGGCGTAGATCTAGCAAGAATATTTTGTTTTCAGCTGGTATTAAGTTGGCTTTATTAAAGAAGTTGGTAGACCAGATGTGACATGTAAGGTGTACATAACAATATGACCACACCCTCACTGCACATCAAGCAACATTTTAACTTTAAACACCAAGTACTATATAGATACATGTGTGCTCACACACTTATGTAATGTTATCAGCGCATGCAAGTACAATGTATGAGCTCCATTGCAAGGATAATACATGGATTCTAATGAATGGTTCAACGTTGGATTTTCTAGAGTAGAGCTGGGCCTAATCTGTAAAGCTTACTTCAACTAATAGCTCAATTTGTACATCAATGTCACTTGGAATTCACCATGACGAAGATGCAGTATGACATTTGTGACTAGTAGCTAACTTTTAAGAACATGATTTTTGCCGAATTAATTACTTTTGTGTCATATATATTCTTCGGAATTGACTAATGCCATATTCGATATAATTATCTCTACCATACATGTATCTATATCTTCTAACATAGTGATGGAGGGTGAGATGAACTATGGACAAAAAGAACCACACCATTTCCACTATCCCCAACCATACCATGTCCACTATCCCCAACCACACCATGTCCATAATCACCAACCATACCATGTCCACTATCCCCAACCACACCATGTCCATAATCACCAACCACACCATGTCCATAATCACCAACCATACCATGTCCACTATCCCCAACCACACCATTTCCACCCCAACCACACCATGTCCACAATCACCAACCACACCATGTCCACTATCCCCAACCACACCATGTCCACAATCACCAACCACACCATGTCCACTATCCCCAACCACACCATGTCCACAATCACCAACCACACCATGTCCACTATCCCCAACCACACCATGTCCACTATCCCCAACCACACCATTTCCACCATCACCAACCACACCATTTCCACCCCAACCACACCATGTCCACTATCCCCAACCACACCATGTCCACTATCCCCAACCACACCATGTCCACAATCACCAACCATACCATGTCCACTATCCCCAACCACACCATGTCCACAATCACCAACCACACCATGTCCACTATCACCAACCACACCATGTCCACAATCACCAACCACACCATGTCCACTATCACCAACCACACCATGTCCACTATCCCCAACCACACCATGTCCACTATCCCCAACCACACTATGTCCACAATCACCTACCACACTAACTGTGTATCATTACACCAGCCCCTGCACAGATTTTTGGTTTCCCTGGTGATGATAGTGTCATGGCAACAGCTAACACCACAGCTACACTCCCCTACACCATCAAGTGCAGTGTGATCTCTGGTACCCAGCCCATCCCTACACTGACCCTGCAGAGGGTACTGTCCAATGGTACAGCTGTTGTCCTGAACACCACCACCTCCACAACCATCACCTCCACACTTCAGTCACCTGATACTGGTGTGTATGTGTGCATTGCTAATAACTCCCTTGGCAACGACAGCAGAAAGCTGAACCTCACAGTTCAAGGTAAGCAAAAGTATACTGTGCAAATCTGTACTGTGTGTGCATGTACACTAGTACATGTGTGTGGCTGTCAAACAATTATATTTCGATTCTGCAGTTATGTGGATATGTGGTGTGTAGGTGGATGTGTGTAGGTGGTGTGTAGGTGGTGTGTAGGTGGATGTGTAGGTGCATCAGCAAGATACCGTGCGTTATAAATAAGGTCTTGGCAGTGTTCCACATATTTAACCACCTACACATCCACCTACACTCCACCTACACATCCACCTACACGGGTGGCAGCAGGTCCACCATCCTCAGTCCTGTGCGTTGTGACCCTCCCCTCAAGAATTAGGTCCTTCTTTGGGGATTCATTTTAAATCCACCAAAATGGGAGCTTTTTTTCAGCCAAGATGACGTGAGTATGTTTCATTCCTGGATGAAGAAGTCTTGCACCCCCAGCCTCACCATTCTGGGAGCCCCCCATAGGTGACTCTGCCTTTTGTTTGCTTCTTAAAGGGTCGCTGCCTCTACCTTACTAACTGTCCTCCCTACAAAAGCTGGACCTTGGATTGGACATCAGTGTGTATTGAAGACAGGCACACGGATGTCCAATTGGAGCTCAGATTGCCCTAATCTTGCTGCAAGCTTTACCAAGCAGTCTTGTGCCTTCAAAGGATATACTCACCATGAATTCCATATTGTCTTCTCCCTGTCAACAGCGCACCCTTTCTTCCCTGCTAGATAACTTACAGTTAGACTCCCTTCTCTCTCTGAACTCTCCTGCTGACAAGGCTTGTCTCCTATCAATATCTTCTCCCCACACATCAGCCTGGCTATCGGTCATACCATCTCCTGGCTTGGTCTAAGCCTAGACGCCAATGAGCACTAAATAGCCATCAGGTGATGGCTAGGTCTAGACACTTCCTCTGGCTTTCCCTGTGCTTTGTGTTCTGGACCTTTATAAGGACACCACGCCTTAACTTTCAAGCACAGTGGTGTTTTTAGGCACAATAAGCTCCAAGACATAGTGGACCTCGAGTCTTGTCACCGTGCTTGTATCAGTGCTAAGGTTGAAGCTGACAGTCTAGAGCAAGATCTCAGCTGCACACTCCCTGCTTCTAACTGGTTCTGTGGCAAGCCTGCTGCCATCAACCTCACTGTGAACTCTCTGCTAAACCCTTCTGTTCTTTTGGAAGCGGTTGTCACAATCAGCAGCCACAGAGCTTAGGAGACACACTGCCAATGTTGGTAAATGGGGTGGGCATGTGTTCCATTGATGGCAGAGTCCTATGGAGCATGGGGCACAGACGCCCAAGAGGCTTCTTCGTGCCTGGCCTCATCTTGCCAACCAGACACAATGACCCAAACTTGGAATGCTGCAATGCAAGGGCTCTCCTGATGAGGCTTCCTCTTGAGGCAGCAACATAACTGAGATATTTCTTTAGTGTGCAGTATTTTGTATGACAGGATATAAATTTATGAATGATATAATCATATTTTACTTGTGAGTGCTAAGATAAATATGTAACATGTTTAGAATAATATTTTATCCTGTGTAGAATGGCCTATGAATACAATCACCCCATCATCACCCATGCCTTCACTACTCTCCAATTCAAGTCTTCTTTATACACCTCAAGGTAAACATCAAAATTATACATGTACTCCTTTGTAAGTTTGTATCAAATGCTCCAATTTGAGTTTAGTAGTCCTAAATAAAATAATAAAAGAATTAATACTTTGAAGCATATGGTACTACAAGATGAGAAAAAGGTTCCACAATTGCTCAAACACCTCTTCTCATTATTCCCTGCAAGTCCTATGGCAAAGAAAAAATGAATACTAATTTTAACATAATATTCAGAACGTGATTAAGGTGTACACTAGCACATGTGTATGTGCACAAAGCTGTTCATGTGGTTGTCCATCCTGTGTGCTGCTGATCACATGATTTAGTGATGATCTCATATATGAAAATATTGTTAGGTATAACCATTATTTGCTGCACATGAATTGATCTAATGGGTATTTTTTATGATTTAGATTAATCCATTATGCATTTTGAAATACACAGTTTGTATTATTATTTTTTAATAAGCACATTGTTGGTATACATTCCTATACAACACGTTGACTGGACATGAACACAATATTGCACATTATGCATGCTCTGTCTTCATACAGATACTGTGATCATAGCAGTTTTTACTTCTGCACCAATAGTGGTCATTATCTGCATATGCCTTGTATTGCTTGGGATTCAAAGGTACGTTTGCCACATAATCATTAACAGTAACATTAACTGACAAAACCAGGCTTATGATTTTTAATTTTATTGAAAATGATTCCATAGAGAAGGCCAATATATAATCCGAAAGGTATATGACATCTGAAACTTTATTTTTCTATGAAAAAGTAAATTATAGTGCAACATTAAACCATGTGCTTCCAAGGTGCATGCTTACCTTGACACGTAGAACATTAGGTGTTCCAAGTGGTTGCTTTAGTTTTAAATTAGAAAACAATGCTTATACAAGATATAACATATATTGAAATACATAACCAAATACTACAATAAATCAAGCAACATTACCTACATTTACATACACATGTGTTAAAACTGAGTGCATCTGGTGAGGATGGCTGTGGCATTGGCTCTCACCAGGTGTAGGTTAGTCTACTGTAAATGTCATTAAGTACTGAGGACTTGGGCCCGCATGATAATAAATATTCAAATACAGTGAAGAAAAAATGCTTAACATTTTGCAAATGATGGTAAGCATCCACTAGGGTTGCTCTATGTATGTGCATCACTGCTGCTTCAAATCATTCATTATAAGCAGTTAATTTTTACTAAAGGTAAATACTTCATAACTTGTATTTAATTAACCAATGATATTGAATGGACAATGGATGTATAAGAATTTATGAAGGCCAATGAGGCACTAGCTGTTATTTGCAGAATACTTAATGGTTAAATGCTGCAATTACTATTAAATGGCCCCAATAATAAAATAGTATTCATTGTTTCCATTCAGGTATTTAAAACTTGCTAACATTGATAAGCAGGAAATTGCATTACTAGAAAGATCGGTAAGTACTTAACAGGTCCTTCCATCTAATAATGTGTGTTAACTAGCCCTCCGTTCCAAGAGAAACGGGTGCTTTTTTAAAGCGGTTTATTTGGAATCACCATTACTTTAGGTGGAAATGTGTCGGTGATAAAGCGCATGACTTTTAAATATAGGATTTTACTATCTGTGCATTTTCCTTTTTATTTTATAGGCTCTTGGATCGCCGTCTGCTGTCTCCCAAAGTTAAGCGGTCTTGCGGAGTGGACAGAAAAGTGCACTTTTTTCTGAGTGTACTCGATGTGAATAAAAGCATATTATTTCATTCTGGTGTGTCATATATCACTTTGTTGTAGTCTTTTACTCATTATAATACTTCTAACTATGGTGTTTAACGTCGGTGTCGTATCGCACTTACCGATCCCCGTGCGGAATATACAGGGTGTTTCACAATCAAGGAAAATTGTTTATAAATTAACCACAACCAATTAGTTAACTTAAAATTGTTGATCAATGCTCTATTAACTTGAGCTTAAATGTTGATGTAAACAAACTAAATGTTAATTTAATAATTTATTTAATAAAATCAAAAATAAATAAATAAACAAAACGAATTAATAATTCCCGATAACACCTAATTAAAACGTACCATTTTAGAGGCATCCCAAAGCTCCAACATTTCCTTGAATTTTAATATATCAACTTGGCCGAGTTTATTAATAAATTCAAACCACTAAATCGACCCCTAAATCAAGTACATTGCGAATATAAAAAAATCAAGATTTCAATCTTGAATAACTTCTAAATGGAAGCAGTTACTTAAGTACAGTTTGCATCTTTTGACTAACCACCAACCCTACATTTATTAACATTAATAATATTTAATTGAAATGAATAGGGATTTTGGGACTTTTATTATTGTTAATTAACCATTAAAGATAATATTAATTTTATTTCACCAGCATGTCTTCTTTTGCTGTTAGAGCTTTTAGCAACTAATTAACTGCTTGTGGTTAATTTATAAACAATTTTCCTTGATTGTGAAACACCCTGTACATGCGCGTAGTCTCGTACCCAGACCCAAATGTACGTAACGATGATTATCTACGCGATAATCATCGTTACGTACATTTGGGTCCGGGTACGAGACTAGCATGCGCGTGTGCCTAAGATACGATGTACATACTGGTACATATTACATCTACGCGTTGCTCATAAACCAAGACAGTGAACTACAACAAACATATTATATTATATTTAGTGTCCAAGCATTTGGAAGTCTTTTATCCTCTTAATCAAGTCCTTCTTATTGCCAGATGTCTTCAAATTGTGCTTTCGAAGCTGTGTGTTAAAGCTTGAGATGTCTAAGATCCTCTGCAGCCCAGTCAATCTCATCCATTTGTAAAGTAACCTTTGACCGCTTTGTGCGAAGGCTCTAGCTCATTTCTAATGATTCTACTCAGTCCGCTTCCTCGATTCATGCTCTGGATGTTTGCGTTGTCCAATTTTTTGGTACACTGCTCTAATTTGACTGACCACAGGGACATCAGAAAGCAACAGCAGTCCATCTGTATACTGTGAATTGAAGCAACGTTGGCTTGCACAGCCTTAGCAGATTCTTTAAGGCGCGACTTTTCACAGCAGACCTTTCAGCATTGCTTTCTTCACCAGTGCGCCAGCACTGTGCAATGAAGTCCTAGCTGTACCCTTGTGCTGAGCTCAGTGGGTTGGTTCTTCTGACAGTGTGCCCAACCAGCAATGAAATTTACCTCATACGATGCATATGTTGAAGTTCCAGGATTTGTAATTGAGGTTATCATTGCTCTTGCCTGCCCAGTGCCGGATTAATGGGCCTGGCGCAGGGTAAATTTTGTGGGCCCAGACACGTAGGAAACAGTTGAAAAATGGTCAGGCGAGCATAGTGACTGGGCCTGAGGCAGAGCCCCAGAAACTAAAACATATCCGAAAATGTCTGCATTTTTGGCTCAGGATGACAGGAAAAGAGCTATGCATTTTTTGTAGCACTGAAATCCTCGGAACAGAAGCACTTCGCGTCCCTGACAGCATTTTTTGCTGGCATGTCTGATATATGGCAAGACCTTTTCAATTTTTCATCCCCCTTGCAAGTAGATCCTTTACTGAAAAGGCGATAGATCATCTTAAATCAACCCCTGTCTATTGCCAGAGCTCCATTATTAACATAGTACTTTGCCCGAAGCAGTGGCACACAATCAATTAAATGTATGAGGATTAATTAATGGACCTGATGTTGCTAAAAGTAGTTTTAGCATATCATATTCATAACTAGTCATTTGGCTCAACGCTAAATTCAGTGGTTCTGAATCACGAGATCGCGAGTTCGAATCCTGCAAAGATTGGTGATTTTTCACCCGAGGAGTTTGGCAAAATAAGGGTTTAGGCCGGCCTCTCATCCTCCCATGATGCAGGTTTGACAACTTGACTGCCCCGCTAGATTCCCACTTCGACAAATAATCGCTTCTAAAAATACATCCTATTGATCTTAATTACCAATATTGCTTTTTTTAAATGATTACTTCTGCGGTTACAGGGATACCATACGCTGGGCTGAGCGATGTGATCACATATTATTTTCGTTACATTAATAAACAGCATAAGATAGGGTCTTCAGCTTTTTTTTATTTTTTTTTATTTTTAAGATTTGGTACTTGTGCTATTAAGTAAGGTTCAGTCCTGTGAAAAGATATAATTATATAAATTATAAGTTAATACATACATAACCATATCATTCAAAGAAGAAAGAAATGCACAGGAACATAGGAGATGAGAACATGCTAATATCAAGTTCAGTGTGCACTCCATTATCAAACCTATAGACCACATCGCCATTTCACTCTAGAAGCCTCACAAACCTATGCAAAAACACAGGCTAGCAAAAATCAAGATTGCAAATGAACTTTTCCCTGCTATAGATAGATATGCGTACGCTTGATAAAATGCTTTGTGTAGGAAACCGTCAGCTGATCATGAAACAACAAACGGTGTATTAGTGTTTTGTTTAGAAAGTCGATCGAATGCTTTTAAAACTTCACGTCCAAGCTTAGTTAAGGATGGATTCGGCATTGAATCATTAATTGTACATGTACATGAACATGTGCATCAGTGCATGCAGTATACATGTACATTTTCAGCCGTTTCTGGAGGTGGACCTCGCGGGCGAAAGGTGGGGCCGATTCGCCTTTAACACACGCGCACGAGCACGCAGCTTTATACTGTTGTACAGTATTTATTAGCCACAAGTCTCGATGCCTTCAAGTCACGCCTGTGTAAAAAATAGACTTATATCTCTAGCAGGGAATATATAAGTGCATGTGCATGGACCTCAGTGTACTTTTAATTTTGTACCTGTAAATCAAATCATAGATACTTAAATATCTATGATCAAATCAAATCAAATCAAGCTAATCCATTGTAGGCGTACATATGGGGATTATATCAATGGGCCCCTATCGTCGGTGGGCCTAGGCCTGGCGCTTTTGCGCCACCTGCGCCCCGGTTAACCCGCGCTGTGCCTGCCCATCTACTGTGCAGTCTCTAGTGCTTAGTACTTCATTAGCATAGTGAACAACCATATATAGAAACACCACTGCATTGCATGGGGGACCTTTACATTTGTGCCTCTCTCTCTCTGCGCACTCTTAAAGTGGCATTGGCAACGTATGGGTATATACTGCATACATCCTTCATAGCTTCTGCCTTAATGGATTTTGACTTCTCTTGGCTTGCTGCCATTTCCTCTTCTAGTAATATATCGATGGCAAGCCTTAGAGGCATCATCCTCAGAATCCATATTGTGAATCTGTACTCTACAACCACTATCCAAGCCTTAGAGGCATCATCCTCAGAATCCATATTGTGAATCTGTACTCTACAACCACTAAAGTTTACTCCTGAATTTCCGAATGGGTCTTGGTCATAGGAATCAAATGGAGCAGGAATCAGCTTTGTTATGTAAGAGCTAGGCCTTATATGCTCATGTCCCATGGCCTCCACTATATGCTCATGTCCCAAGGCCTCCACTACATGCTCATGTCCCATGGCCTCCACCACTACATGCTCATGTCCCATGGCCTCCACTACATGCTCATGTCCCATGGCCTCCACTACATGCTCATGTCCCATGGTCTCCACTACATGCCCCTGTTCCATGGCCTCCACTACATGCTCATGTCCCATGGCCTCCACTACATGCTCATGTCCCATGGCCTCCACTACATGCTCATGTCCCATGGCCTCCACTACATGCTCATGTCCCATGGCCTCCATGCACTGCATGCTCATGTCCCATGGTCTCCACTACTGACATGCTCATGTCCCATGGCCTCCACTACATGCTTATGTCCCATGGCCTCCACTACATGCTCATGTCCCATGGCCTCCACTACATGCTCATGTCCCATGGCCTCCACTACATGCTCATGTCCCATGCCCTCCACGACATGCACATGTCCAATATTATATGCTCATCCACTATCATGTCCAATGGCTCCATTGCATGCACTTGTTCCATGGCCGGCCTCCACTGCATGGTTATGTCGCATGATCTTCCATGGGATATGATTGTAGTACATGGGAGGTCATCCAACACAGGCATGAAGTGTATAGTAAGTAGGCCATGGAACATGAGCATGGAGTGGAGTAGTATAGAGGCCACGCAATAATGAAGCTTTGCATGGTATGTAAGCCTTGTGTGCGTAAGTCTGTATGTGGGCCGGACCATGGTAAGTAAACCTTGGGTATGTAAGCCTTGGGTACGTAAGCCTTGGGTACGTAAGCCTTGTGTAAGCCTTATGTTGGGTATGTAAACCTTCCGGATTGTGACGTCATCAGTAATGCTGAGGGTGATTAAGGCGTGGTTAGCCCACCATGTTATGGACGACCATGTGAATGGCGCGGCGCGTGTGGCAGTAGTAACGGGCTCCAACAAGGGTATAGGTTTTGAAATTGTCAGGCGTCTTTGCAAGGAATTTGACGGAGATGTGTACCTAACAGCAAGAGATACCGCCAATGGGTTAAAGGCGATTGCACAGTTAGAGGCGGAGGGACTTCGCCCCAAATTTCACCAATTGGATATTACGTCACAAGCGTCTGTAGAGAACTTGAAGCAACACTTGGTTCAAATGTACGGAGGTCTGGATGTTCTCGTCAACAATGCCGGCGTGGTGTGCGAGAGGGACTCTAGCCCAATCCCGTTTAGCGAGAAGGCCTCTATAACCATCGCAACCAACTTCACCGGTACCTTGTGCGTCACCAGAGCGCTGTTCCCGCTCATCCGCCCCCATGGGAGAATAGTTAACGTCTCTTCTGAAATGGGCGAGTCAAGCGTATTCAACGAACCACTGCGAGGCATGTTTAGAGATCCGAGCCTTACGGAGGAAGGGCTTGTTGCACTCATGGACCAGTACTTGAAGGACGTTAAAGATGGCTGCCACGCGGAGAAGGGATGGCCTAATATGTCTTTGAGCGCTTTTAGAACTTCCAAGGTCGGTGTGACCGCCCTGGCCAAGGTCTACGCCAGAGAGGCAGCGAGGCTTGGCAAGGACACCATTTTGGTGAACGCTTGCTGCCCAGGCTGGTGCCAAACGGACATGTTCTCGCAGATTAAAGCACCCTTCTCTGCAGCCGAGGGAGCGGATACGCCCGTATACTTGGCCCTATTGCCCGCGGACAGTGCTAGTGGAGAGTACTGGATAGAGAAAGCGGTTGCCGTATGGTAAGAAATGTCAAATCAAAACTTTCGTTTTAATGTTGTGTGTCATACCATAGATATTAATGTAGACTATTTTTTAAAATACTATATTACAGCGTCTTGATCGCAAAACTACGTATGCGCATGCGCAGACGAGTTAGTAATTCGTGGATAACTCCTGGTAGCCTAACCTCGTGTTTGTTGTGTGATACGTAAGAAGATACTTGACAGAGGTACTATGACTACGCCGATCACAGCATTTACGCCCTTAATTGAGATCGGCGAAGAAGAACAGGTTTGTCAATCTCAGTAAGTAATATACTGAATTGATTTGAATTAATGCGCATGTATACTTAACAAAAATAAAAAGCTATTAATTATGACTACGGCTATGATACAACACCTCTCGGCACAGTTTATAACCATTTGCTCCACTAGATAGAGGAAGTGGAGAGTTATCTTCGAGACAAGGGAGCCGCGTTTCCTGAAACTGAAGCTGCCATTAGTACCCTCGGGAGGCTATTACGTATAGTCGATGTGTGCCATATAATATTCGAGGACGCCAAGCTTCCCCAAAACGGTGTGTGATTTGAGCGAGAGGGAGCAGGAGATGGGGAGTGCATATATTTGCACCACTTCCACTTTATTATCATAGACCTGTGTAATAGATAAATTTGCCCCTCCCCCCCCCCCCCCCCCTTCCCCCAGAGGTTGAAGGATTTTTCTTCAGTGTGGTGTCGTTCTTCCATCTCCTTGAGCCAGAGCAGAAGCAGCCAGTGGTTGATAAACTGTGCACGAAGATTAGCGCGGGCGCCGGCACAGACAACGGGGCTTTGAAGCTGAGGATGTGAGTGTATATGTGGGTGTATGCATGTAAGTGGTGTGGGTATTAGTGTGTGTGGTAGTGTGTGTGCATCCTTTGTGACTTAAGGATATGTGGTGGTGAGGTGGAGAGATTTGTTTTCAGTTTGTGGCTTTGTTTACAAGCATGTACCTAACTAGTACCACTTGGCCCACTCAACTTATTGTGCCATTGGGAGGAAATAGCAAATTTACTTGCATATTCATGAGTATGACGTTTACATGTAAAAGCAGAAATGGTTGTGTCACCACTTGGCTTCATTTGCTTACTAGCCTTAAACAGTAACTTACCTCATATTTGTTAGTTTGGTCTTGCCAATGACTGTACGTATTGTGTGGCTGGTACAGTTTTATGGTAGATCAAACAAGTTGTATTGCTGTACAGAAGTAGCAATGTATTTCTTTCTTTGAAATTTGGCCCCCATTAGCATATGTGATATTTTAAAAATCGTTCCTTATCAGCAAACAGCATGGTTTTGTACTGTACATAATCAGTGCCTGAGCAGGTATTTACCGCCAAGATTGCAACAGGGGGTGGGTTTCGGAATTTGGAATATATATGTAAATATAGTGGGTGGGCAGAAATAAAAGTCTTCCCTCTGCACTGTGAAATGGCGTTTTATTTTGACATGGCATGTATATACAAGGGGGTGGGTTAGTCAAATTACGGGCAAACCAGGGGGTGGGAGTGGTAAATCTCTGCTGGGGGTGATTGCACTCTTGTGGTGTTAACTATTGTGGATAATAAATATTTCAGACTGGGGCTGTTGTTCTGCCATCTGGAACCCACTGATCCTCTGCGTCATGTGATCTTCTGTCATCGTGTAAAGGTTGCCAAGCAACTGGGACTGACATCATTGCTTTCAATTGATGTTGATAAGGTGTGTAACGTTTGTGATGAGGATGAGGGTGGTTAAGGTGATGGGTGTGGGTGGCTATGGTGATGAGGCTGAGGGTGGCTATGGTGATGAGGGTGAGGGTTGCTATGGTGATGAGGTGAGGGTTGCTAGGGTAATGAGGTGAGGGTTGCTATGGTGATTAGGATGAGGTGGCTGTGGTGATGAGGGTGGGGTGGAATCTTCAGAAGAAATCTGCTGATAGAGGGTAGGTGTTAGTGGTGGTGTGAAAGGTTATGAGGGAGCTTCATTGGAGTGGGCTGGCATGTCCCTTGTGTTCTTTGTGGTCATTACCTTGATGTTGTACAGCTGAAGCAATGGGTCGAGGGGTGGAGCCTGTCCCAGTCTGACAAGAGGGCTCTCTACAAACAGCTGTGGGAGACATATGAACATGTTAACCTTCAGTAAGTGCTGGACCACTGATCAGCCTCTCTGCTGTGTGTGTGTGTGTGTGTGTGTGTGTATGTGTATGTGTGTGTGTGCAAGTGGGTGAGGTTTAATATTTCTTGTAATGTATTTATAATGCAGTTGTATTCAATGTGTGTTGCATGTTGGTCAGCTTGCCTGTTGGGGTGGTTGTTGGTTTTCCTTGTGCAGCTGCAGTGTGATGGTGGTATCTAGGTAGGTTGTTTGTTTTGGTGTGCAATTATGATTAACTATATCGACAACGATCTGCTGTGTTGATACTTATTTTGAGCAAGTCTGAATGGTCACTAGAGCATAAAAATCACAGCCCATGTATGGGAAAATTCACTCTAACTTTGAGTGTACACATCACTAATTGTCAGTGAATGTGCTTTATTTTTCACATATTTGAACTGCATTGTAAGATGATGCTACTGTAAAGGATAGTGAATAAAATAGAAATTAGTACTATGCCTATAGATGTACACTGATGTACACTACACTAGTCAAATTCATTCACGTGACTGGAATTCACATGGGTATATGGTCTCATGGTTTATGAATGTCGTACAAAACATACAGTGTCAACCTAAACACATCAGAACACTGACCCTACTTCTACTTCCTGCATAAACATTGGGCTTACAGTCTGCCATGTTTTCAGATGGACTCCTTGCTACATGTAGTTACACCAAAAGCACTTCACTACTTCAATGTTAAGGCTGTGTGCCTCTGCGTGTATATTGAAATGAAAAGGGTAGACATTTAAAATACAGATGTGTCTTATAACATGTTCGCACAATTACATGAAGACGATGAATAAATAAGCCTGTCATAAGGAAACCCTTTGCTGTGTCTAGATGAAGCCTGTCATAAGGAAACCCTTTGCTGCTTCTAGATGAAGCCTGTCATAAGGAAACCCTTTGCGTTGGTGCATACAAGGGACCTGTTGAGGTGATCATACAGGTTACCAGCCACCTTTGACCTAGGTCCTATGGCAAGGCAGGATGCCAGGTGGGAGAAAGCCTCTTGAGCTTCTGTGCCTTTAATGTCTATTGTCCTGAATGTCCACCTGGGGGTACAAATGTATACCCAGGTGGACAGCAAAAAAGTTTTTTGCCGTTCGGTCACGGAAGGGACCTGGCTGTATTTAACGGTACCGGCTTACAGAACAAGTCTTTTTAGGATCGGGCCAAGATAAGTAAGGCTTAAATCCTTTCGGTACTCGTAAAACGACCCGTGCTAGCGGACATATCCATTACGCTCTGTGCGGATCGGTCGGAACATAATGGATATGTCCGCTAGCACGGGTCGTTTTACGAGTACCGAAAGGATTTAAGCTTTACTTATCTTGGCCCGATCCTGAAAAGACTTGTTCTGTAAGCCGGTACCGTTGAATGCAGCCAGGTCCCTTCTGTGACCGAACGGCAAAAACTTTTTTTGCTGTCCACCCGGGTGTCCAATTGTATCCCCGGGTGGACATTCAGGACAATAGACATTAAATATCATTATGTAAGCAATTAACTTGAGGAATAAATCATTATAAATCATGTCAGATTTTTAATTGCCTGTTTAATTTCTGTATTTAACCATTTTGGTTATTTACTTTTCTGTCCTTCTCTTCCCCACCTGTCCCCCCCATCCCTTGCCCACCTGTCCTCCTCCCAATTCTTTAGACTGGCCACCAAGTTCCTAGTTGAACTGTTGAGGACTTACTCTGCCTCGTCAGCGAAGGAGGGGGAGGAGCCTACAACACTAGCAGAGCGTGCCATTGTGCTGGCCATAGCTGATACACGACAGCTGGTGTTTGATGACCTCCTTGCCCTGCCTGCTGTGAAGGCTCTGGAGACAAAGAAGATATATCAGGTGTGTGTGTGTGGATGTGTGGGTGTGCTTTTCTGGTTGGCAGGATGGTGGCAAGGTTATGGCTATATATCGTACTTTGTTCACTGATTGGTTTGTTTGGTCTCTCAGCTGTTTGATATATTTGTCCGGGAGCGATTGTCTGCATTTGTGAAGTTTTATGAAGAAAACAAATCTTTTGTGGATGATTTAGGTGAGGGTGATGAGTGAGATATGTGAGGGGAGGGTGATGAGTGAGATATGTGAGGGGAGGGTGATGAGTGAGATGTGTGAGGTGAGGGTGATGAGTGAGATATGTGAGGGGAGGGTGATGAGTGAGATGTGTGAGGTGAGGGTGATGAGTGAGATATGTGAGGGGAGGGTGATGAGTGAGATGTGTGAGGTGAGGGTGATGAGTGAGATATGTGAGGGGAGGGTGATGAGTGAGATATGTGGGGTGAGGGTGATGAGTGAGATATGTGAGGTGAGGGTGATGAGTGAGATGTGAGGGGAGGGTGATGAAAGGTATGAGGGGAGGATGATGAGTGAGATATTGGATGATGTATGTACAGTGCCGTCCACCTACAAGTTCACACTCGAGCGCGCTCGACTCGCACGCGACTCGATCGAGTGCAATAATAACTCATGCGCCTTAACTCAAAGCAAAACAGCTGGAACAAAAACATATACTATTAATAGCTTGAAACTAACGTAATCATCTGTAGGTATGCCGTAAATAGGTATTTGAGTGACGCACGCAACAGCGAGCATATCGAGGGCTAATTGCACTCGCTAATTGACTCGCGCTCAACTCAAATACACACGCGCGCGAGTGTGAACTTGTGGGTGGACGGCACTGTAGGTAAGGGTATTTTTGTACATCATCAGGTGAATATTATTTTTTTGCCTCTTTCAAAACACTACTGTTCAATTCTCCACACTATGTCAATTACTTTTCTGCATCACATCTTCAGATCTTGATGTAACTTCTCACATTTGTTTGCCTGTTAATTGTGCCTGTTATCTAGTTATTGACTTTAATGGTTGACAAAATATATCTATCAGAGTAATTTTTTAATTTTTTATTGCAACTTGGGAAGGCTTATATCTTTACACTACAATGCAGATGCTGGTATGGTAGGCATCAAATTGAAGCCCATTCTTACTTTACACAAAGGAGGTCACTTGGTGGTTGATACTCAAGGTTTTTATTATACTATACTGTAGTCATTAATGACCTCAGGGTCATTCTATGGCAGAACACCCAAAGGGCATGCTATTTTGGCACCACACCTTCTCAGATTTGATTTATATCTTTTACATATATTTATTATATTAGGGAAAGTACTGATGCCAATTATCACCTTTGTATCTCTATCAGATGTTGAGAAAATTGATTTTTAAGTATTTATTACTATTATTACCCTAACATGTTTAAAAATTCATATCTTTTGAACTGTTGGTCATGGGGTGAAATAGAAGGTATCATTGGGAAGCCAAAACCATGGTTCATAACACCATTGTGCTATATTAGGTATTCAGTAAAGTTAACTAACCATTAACGTGTGATGCAATGTTTAGCAGCTTATGGATAAAAAGGGACAAGTTATTCTACAATGGCATTATATTTCCATAATAGTGTTGCAATAATTAGTATAAATATTAAAAACTTGGGTTGGCTAATATTATACATCAAGAACCTAAACATGGGAAGTAGCAGCACTTCATTTAGGTTGCATCTAGGACAGAAGCATACTAAAATTCATTATTTTGACAGTGCACCACATAAAAGGATACCAATGTTATACATGTATTCCTGCAGCAACTTAGGAAAAAAGTAAATGTCAGGGCATTTTATCCCAAAGACTACGAGCTGTTTAAGCTTTTTTGAGTGATTCACATGAAAGGGTGTATCCTCTTGAACTGGTCGAGCTAGGTGGGTCAATGGTACAAAGGATATCACTTTCCTCAATCCAGCATGTGTCATCTACTTCCTGGCAAACAAACTTGTTCATAATGGCCACTGGAGTGCATGAACTTGATTAAAAGGTCTCCAAACTCTTCAGAAATATGATTTACTATACCATATACCACACCTTTTTATCATATATGCATGCTGCATGGTTTCCTTTGGCCACATCACGGATGTCAATTTGCAATGCCTCTACAATGCTGACTACTAACCTCATGCACTGCCAAAGTAGTTGTGGATAGGGGAACATATCTATGATACCTCTGAGTACCTTTGAGGGTGTGGCATTCACTGAACCGTTGCTGCAGTGCTGCATCTACTTTCTGTATAGTTTCATTACTTACAAAGTGAAAATGCACACCATGTATGTTGTCCCTGCAAAATGCAAGCATGTCTTGAGGGGTAAGGAATAGATTTGAAATGGTTCACTGTAGACTAGCATTAAGGGTAAGCCGTTTTGCTGTTCCACCAATCCCATCACATGCAGTTTCACCATGTGATGTGGCAAAGAAATGCCACTCTGCAAACAATCCCTTATGGTGACACAGGTTAATAATATTAAAACGATTTTAATATTACCCTGCACAATCGTCTGAAAAAGTAGTGTCCTTTTGTAAGGGAAGGATGGGTTACTTTTATGTTATCCAGCAGAAAAGAATAGACAGTAGCTGTTGTGTGAACTCTGGTGTCACTATAACCATGCAATAGCTTTCAACACTAAGGAAGTAGGGGCAACCAAATGTATGTATGGCTTCATGCTTTGTTGTGCTTACATTAAAACCACAACTTATTCATAGCAGCTTGTGTTAAGCAAGTATAAATAAATAACACAACTGTTTGTAAAATTCAGTACTTAATAACCATAGATATAGCCAGTTCAATTTTGATCTGAAAAAAGTCTCTGATGATACAGCTTTCTTATGTATTATTAATTACACTGAAAGGTTTTGTCCTTTTAACCTGACATGTGCTGCAAATGAAGAAAATCAATTATGAGTTAATTAACCTAATAAAATTATTAATTTTATTGGATAATGAACTATTTCATTGATTTAACTTCTCAGTAATACCTTGCACTAAATTATGTGACATATACTGACAGAGATGTTAGCAGTCAAAGATGCAGGGTCAGTGATATAAATATGATGATTATTTGACAGTATCTTGCAATCAGATAATGCTAATGAGGTGATAATGCATTTGGTTACTTTCCCAATCATGGTGAACACGTGTACTTGAATTCATACAAATCTGAGATGGTGTGGTGCCTTTGACTGGGTGATCTGCCATAGATTGACCCCTCAATGTTTTACCGAAAATAAAAGGTTTGGCTGTCGGTAACCCCTAGGCACCACAAGCAACTAAATCTGAAGTCGCCAGTGTGTCGGACATCGGACATTTTCCGATCAATTTTGCAACTTGTCCTGGTTCTTTTGCGCATGTGCGGGAATGATGTCTGCACGAAGTATTAATTGAGTGTGAGTGGCTGCGATATAGCGAAGCAGCGACTTTGCACACATGTGCTAATTGCAAGCTTTTCTCGAAGCAACAGTCACATACACTTGCTTTCAAAGCGGCCTCCACTAGTTTTCAACATTCCAAACATAATCGAGTCATTTGCGTCAAGCCCACCTTTTTTATAACTCTCGTACAGCCCGCCTATTCAAAGTTTAAATGCTAGTACATATGGACGTACAAACGCACAAGTCCATGAACGAGTGCACACACAAGTCTACGTACATTGTACACAAGTTCTTTAGCAACTCAGCATAAGTCTATGCACGAGTGAGTACTTTCACTCAAGGAGGCAATTTTAAGTAAAACTCGAGCACTAATCGCTTAAGTGTAGAACATGCAATGCACTGATTGTTAATGCTTTTCAATGCTATTTTTTTTATATACATAGATAAAATAATGTCCAACCAATTTCATAACATGTCAGATCAAATATTTTAATGACCTGACATTGTGTCAGGACAATTTTGGAATGTTATCCTCCACACTGGAAGTCGCCATGTTTTATTTCAACCCTAATCTGCCAATCCCCAGAATGGCAAAGCTGTAGGGATGTCATTGTGGGCTGGGAGGTTCTAAGATTTGGTGGTTAAGTGTAAAAGTCTACAAGATATTTACCTGCAGTTATATGGCAATGTGTGTGGCAGTGACTCCTTACTGTGAGCACACTGCCATCAGAACCCCTCTGATGGCAAACTCACTGTAGTTAACTAGCTTCTCAGGAGGATTAAGGCAGCCTATCGATTATCTCATACCCAGACTGTATGTACTTACCCTTTCGAAAATATAGTGCAGATGTTGCATTTGCATTTGAACTTAGCTTAAGAACACTCCACCTGATGGTGTTGTTTGATTGTTCTGGTTAGCTTGCGTGTTTACATATTTAATGATAATTAATAATGATTGAGCAATAGAGGTGGAGATATTGCAGTGCGTGGATCGCACAATAAGTGCAATATTATTTTACAACTCTACTCGGCACATAACGTTACGCTTAGGTTGAGTAAGCAGCCTTCGTGGCAATACCGTTTTGTATCTATTCACAATGGTGGCATTTATGCATAAACACGATGAGATATACATTCTAAGCATAGACAAGCAATAGAAACATCGTGTAACATACTAAGCACAGAATTCCTCTTATCCGCCATAGTCTGAATCTGTGTCTCTCTGCTTTTCACAAATAACCCTCTTCAAGGACATGTAATATGAGTAACTGAACATTCTTGGTCGACAGCTCTTGCTTTCATATTTTCCAGCCTGAGTTTCTACACGTCATATATGGAATCTAGGAGCTAGAGTACAATAATATCTTCCGTACGTTAGTACTGCATTAATAGATAGTCATTAGCATTGTGTCATAATTAACATACTTGTCGACATATTGTCAACATTGCGTAATCATGTTTTCTTGTATAGGTAGCCTTAACCTCCCTGAGTTGGGCTCCTTGCCTGTAATATGTCTTATGACATATTCATAGCACACATGTGAAACAAAATGTGTCACATCATGACCATGATAAGTGAACACGTTTGTCACAAGTTGTTTCTGTGGTGGTATAAAAAAAGTTCTTCAAAAGTATAGCCTTATTAATAAACTACCATCCATCACATTTCTTAAATACGCAGGCCTCAATTACAATGATTGTGTGAAGAAGATGAGGCTGTTGACCCTGGCCAGCCTGGCAGAGGAGTGTAGGGACATTCCCTTTGCCACCCTGACAGCAGAGCTGAACTTGTCAGCGGAGGAGCTGGAGATGTTTGTTGTGGAAGGTAAGAATCTGATACTGTTCTATGTGAATTATTATTTTTTAGTCCATGGGATAGGAGTGCAGTAATATGAGTTTTGAGGAAGTATGCGGAGTTGAGAAAACTGTGTTTGTATCATGTCCGTTATCAATAAACATTTGTATAGTGAGGGCCCATGGTTGGGTGGTGCAATGGATGATAAGTGTTGTACACCAACAAATACTGTATGTAAAATGATTAATACCATCCTTTTACTCAAATGATTTGGAAACTCATTTTCGTGATACAGCCTGTTTTGACAAGTACGTATATGTAATTTAGCAATGAGTGTCCCCAGGCCCTATTATTATATTAAATTACGGGGGGGGGGGGGGGGGGGGGGATATGTCTCTTGACAAGGTCCCAGCACACATGTGTGAGCCATTACCAAGAAACTTGGTAATCGTAATACTGTTGTTGTAACTGTAAGAATGGAAATCTACTGATGTTGTATATACAACAGCCCTGGGACAATAAAAAGCTAACACTGAGAAAGAGATAGCATACAGAAAGGTTTGTAAATAAATAAAAAACTATACGATTAACAAGTTTCTTGGTAATGGCTAGCGCATGCATGCTAGGACTGGATACCAAGCCCTAAATATCACAATAGGCCCCGGGTATGTGGCTACATGTATCCAGCACTTGTGATGCCAATTCACACATGTATCACAGGTGAATGCATGCACAGTGCATTATGACATTCTCCCAAATGATGTATGACAACCACAGCAGCTGGTACCTAAAATGTCCCTTTCCCCCCCCCCCCCCCCCCCCCTCTTCTGCAGCTATTGGAATGAGGCTGATTGAAGCACGTGTAAATCAAGTAGCACAGCGAGTAGCCATCACGTACGTGACATATTGGTTTGCTATTTGCTCCACTTTTCTCAGTTCTGTTTCCTTGGTGTTGGGTCTGTGTTTACTCCAATGATTTCCTTGGCATTGCAGAAAGTCGGTCTTTCGAACATTTTCTGCCGAGCACTGGAAACTGCTCCACAAACGTTTGTTGTCATGGAGACAAAACATCCATGCAGTCAAGTCTAGTCTCAACAACTTCAAGTCCATACAGTAGAAGTAGCTGTGGACATCAGTGCCTGCTTTATGTCAACTGGAATGTGTTTTCAATATTAATTTTTTATATATTAAGATGTCATTTTCTAACTTACTCACTCATGGAATAACAATACATACATGTAGTTCTGATGAGGCCTCGAGGATGGCTTTCCTTCCAAATGCCAAGAATAAATTCAGAAGTATAGACCCCTTGCCGTGTCATCCCGGGAAGGATCAAAACATTAGCGGCCATATTGTTTTGGCCCAAAATGTGTGCGTTATTTGTGTTTTCATTACGTACGAATGAATAATACCGATGGAGGCATCTGTACAATAGACAAGTTCAGGAATTTTGATTGAAAATTATGATTGCTACGTGACGTCACATCCGGAGTACACGTTGTAGCTTGGGTCCTATGCCAAACTGCCCACGTAAGCCTTAGTAAAGTTTCTGGGGGTAATGTTTTCAAATCTGACTTGTTTAAACACGTATGCAATCATCTTCGTCAAGAGTTAATTCCCGCATAATTCTTTGTGAAGACGACATGAACTGTTAGAGAGTCACAACATAGCAGCACTCAAATGGTGGCTTCTTTGCCGTGGAATAAAAGTCAAATCATATCATGTTGTAGGGAAAAGGATATATAGAAATTAGAATCAGGGAAGCTATTACAAGCGGCGCGGAGCAGAAGTTATTGACGTAGACGGTTCATAGTTCATACCTGGTTTGAAAACAGCAGCAGCTGCATTTGGAAAGTAGTGGTGAGTGTACTGATTCCGCTATTGGCTATAGACTACCAGTTGCGAAGGTTAACGTTCAACTTTAGTTTGATTAATGTTAAAAAGATAGGATCCGGTTTTGTTCTAGTAGATCCCTGCAGATTTCTTTGAGGATCCTTCCAATGCATGAGAGTAAGGGACCCAAAAAAATCAAAGAATGCCAACAAAACATCATAAGAATCAAACCCAGAGTACAGTTTCACATACTTCAGTACCATTCCTTGCAAAGTCTGAAACAACACTCTTACATCAGTAAGTGCCTTCACCTTGCATCATTTTAAATTCTGAAGTGCTTGGGGATCAATAGTAGGAATTTCATGAACCTGGTACTGGCTGGTAGTCTGTTAAAAGCTGCTCACCTATGCTACATATGACGCAACGACAGACTCTGTTTTAGATGCATCGCAGCTGTCTTGGTCGCTATTAAACGATAAACTAGAATTTCTTATCGATTCCCGTCCTTTAGCTCTTAGTTTCTGTCATCTTGTATTTTTTTTTTTTGGTGATGCAAAATGCCTCCCAATGTTTAGTTGTGGGTCTCGACTTGCATCTGTATCTGGGAAGTGTCGACTACAAACACGATGGTAGTCTTTAATGGCGATACTGGTAAGATCGAGCGCTTCAATCCATCGTTGCCTTCTTGAGCGTGATTGGGGGAAGCGATGAAAAGAAACACTATTGTCTTAAATGTTTGTATTGCGACACACGATGCAAACATTACCCGACATTTGTAAAAGAAGGTTTTGAGTAAGCGGTATGGCCGAACTGGTACTCCGGACGTGACGTCACGAAGTAATTACTCGAAATTAAAAAATTCCTGAACTTGTCTATTGGCCGGTTCAGATAGATAGATATCGATAGGTGAAAGACACCCATTTGCAGGTCATTTGGTCATGTCAATGTCAAAGGCCCTTTGCAAATTGCATTTAGAGCACTGTCATTTATGCGTTCTGCCTTCCCTTTCCCCCTTTCCTTTCTTCATCTTGACACCAAAACTCTTCAATGACTGATCAGATCGCACGTACCCTGCACCAGCATCATTTGTGTGGACACAACGTTCAAGTCATATTGTGCTGTCATAGGTCCACCAGCCTGGCAGGCCAAATTATTCGAAATCTTAATTTTTACATGTCAATTAATTATTACATAATGTTGCAATGTCGATCTGTAAACTCATCTCCGTCAGTTTCAACAATTCTTGTACCATCTGCTCAGAGGCTCAAACCTGTTTCAAACCCGGATATGTGGGAATCCAATCCAGAGGAACTTGTGCATGGGATTCACGCTGTCGCAAAGGTTTAGCAGTAGTACAAACACGTCCTCTGGCAGATCAATGAACCAGCAACACTGTACTGATGTGCAGCACACTTAAGGAGAAATATGATGCTTGGCTTTGACTCCCGGAAATGAGATCAATACATGTCATGGCCTCTTTAGATCCTTTGCTAAGCTTGCTTGAGAGTATCTGGTTATTCCTGTATCATCCGCCTCTTCAGAGAGAGTGTTTTCAAGAACCAGTTTGATCCAGGAGCGTCATTGATGGAGCCTACTTACCCATCCGATGGAGGCATCAGTTCTGCTAAAGCACAATGCATTCGAAAGAAACAATAGTAAAGCCAATGCCATATACTATGAAATCAAGATATTTAAAAAATATTAATAAATTGGGGATGTAGGATTTCGGTCCGTGTATATTTCCGCCATTCGAGAATTTCCAACGTTATAATTTTTTCATACATTGAAAAATTGCTTTTCCCTTCAATTTTTCATTGTTTCATCAGATTCAATTCAGGGATTTACTCGATTTTGACTGCGTTTCTCCAGTAACAACTCAATTTTTGAATCAATGCAAACGTATATTTCCGCCATATTAATATTTCATTGTTTCAATTTTTTGAAACCTTGAAAAATTGCTTTTCTCTCCAAAGTTTCATTGTTTCCTTAGCTTCAATTCACGGACTTACTCGATTTCGACTGCATTTTTCTAGTAATATCTCAATTTTTGAATCAATGCAAATGTACATTTCCGCCATATTAAATTTTTTGAATAAATGCAAATGTACATTTCCGCCATATTAAAATTTCATTGTTTCAATTTTTTCAAACCTTGAAAAATTACCAAAGTTTCATTGTTTCATTAGCCTCAATTCACGGACTTAATCAGATAAACCCACGTTGTTCTCGCAAGATACTATTAATAATTGCATGCCCTTGTGAGTTCCTTGTGCTTGAATCACAGAGTGCCACACTTTTCTCCTCTTGGCCATGGGGATGTGGAGTCCATTTCTTCGTCCATCCATGGCAAGACTGCCCTCTTTCAGGTCATGGGGGATAGGATGAAACACCTTTGCACTAGCTCATGAAAGCCTCTTATATACTGCTCCGAAATGCATTTGTGCTACGGATATCATGCACCTTTGTCACCAAGTCTCCAACTTTATGACAATGAACCTTCTTCATGACCGTGCATGGTCCTCCTCCTTTTGGCCCTATGTCACATCGACAGAAATCATGCATGCATGGGATCTACCAAAGCCAAAGGTTTCTCAATTCCGTTGTAGCTGAACTCTTAGCCACTGCCTCTGATCCTGTGTCCGAGGCGAAGCTCCTATTTTATGCCTCAGCTGATCTATATAGAAAGCTTTACTGCATGCATGGTTACATCCCTGGGTCTTCGCATGGATGATTACACTAGTATTCGCATGCATACCCATTGGACTTTGTCAGGTTGCCACACTTTGCATCCCTCACCTCTGCCATCACCGTGGATCAATTAAATGTGCAGACATAGACACGTTCGCGGCACGCACGGGCTCAAATCAGTTGTCGTTTTAGTGCCGGTCACCAAGGCATGCACAGAGCATTGTGTTCTGCCAATGTTCCTTCTCGACGAGAGCCTTTCGAAAATGCATGCAGATCCATACTGCACACTTTGCCAGTGCTACACTTAACGGAATTACAAGTCCCAAGCCATGTGCCAACTGAATGGCAGGCTCTGGCAGCTAGGCAATAATATCCGTTTGGCTCAATACTATACGTTGTTATAAGTATATGCATTCACATAATTTTAATTTGTTGAGTGTATTCAAATTTATACTGCACATAATTTGCATACATGTACACAGGGCTACATATTGCTAATTGGAGTGAATGTTAACAGGTGTGAGTTGTTCAGTTAGAGTGATATAGAACTTTATGTACTCACTTAGAGGGATGCAATTACTATTAGACACTGCATAAAATATAGGTGATTAGCCATTGGAGTATTGAAGTTGAAATTCTCTGTTATGTTCAAGCATCAAGTCTCTTATTTGTGCTAAAGGGTCATGACCAAAAGAGGATTGCAAAGTAAGATGACCACCACTAGCAACAAATTCAGATACAGCAGATTCACAGTGCGGTAAAACTGCCTCTGAGAGTTTTACTGCCCCGCTGTTAGACTTCAGTTCATTAAGAATTCCTTTGTCTGTGAAGGAAAAAAAAAATCACAAAGCAGTTTATAATTTATATGTGATGCAGCCTATAGAAATAAAAGAGTTATTAAACCCCCCTGAATCCCGCACAGTGCCATCAGTTAAAAGATTAGGATGTCTTGTTAAACATGAAACAAACTCTACACAGATGGAGTATCATGGAGCTATACTATTACATTACTCATAGCAATGACAAAATCATATAGCAAATAATCACTGAATGCAAAAGGTTCATGGATTATATTATCAAACGTGTACATGCATGAGGTCCCAAGATAATGTATAATATCTTTTCCGTTATACATTACTTCTCATGTTTTTTGATCACTTAAAACAATAATATAAATAATAATTATTATAATATATATTTTGATTTCTAATACATGTATACAGATTAAATGGTATTACAACAAGAACACTATGATTATAAATAACACCTCTAGTTTGAGATATTCACAATATGTGTAATATCGTTACCTGTAAATAAATATATGAATAAATAAAACACAAAGGTATGTTGAAGAACTACTTGTATCACTCTCCTGGATGATATATCCACCCTTAAGAGGAGGGACTGGGTATTTGCAAGCACTAAAGTTAAGTTCAGGTGGCCGTACAGGTTGCAGACCATCTTGGATTTGGGGGTATTGGTCCTTGTGACAAGGTATGATGCAAGTCTTGAGAAAGCTTGAACAACTTCCTTGCCCCCAAGCTCCATATAACTCCACCATCACCACATATGCATGTATAATAATAATAATAATATTATGTTTGCATCATGCACTTTAAGTGTTAATGGTTTTTAAACTTTCTCCATCATATATACATGCATATGTATGTACTTGCTCTCTCAACTGCAATTGAAGCTGGCCATTTTCATAGATATTTTGAATGCCTTTTGGCAGCGCAGTTTGATCTATACGCGATTAGTTGACAAGTGACTGGAAATGCTTGGTTGTCTAGCTGCAAGCTCTCCATGCAGAGTATTAACTTAACTGAAGGAGAAAAGGATGGATATGTGCATGTGCTTTGGGGATCAATCTATACGAATGGAAGTGTGCAATGCGGTAGTTGCGTTGTCATTATACAACGCTGAGTTTTGACCAGCATTTGCGGTATCGCGAGCTGCATGGGCTATAGGTGTTATATGGATCAAGAGACACTGCGGCTTTATAACTCAGGCCTTTAAAAAAGTGCCTTGTGTGGCACTAGATACTCCTACAAGCATTCCCTATTTGTATTAGCATAGTGTGTATGGTTGTGTTTCAATGGAAAACACATAACTGATGAGATGCGTATACAGTGATTCATATAATCGTATAGCTGACACGATGATAGCATGCATTAGTCTGGGTACCCGACTGATCGGTTCCACTATCATAGTGATAGTGCAAAAGTACCCATGCAGACTATATATATAGGCATGCATATGCGCGCATGTGTACATGCAGTACAGTTAAAACTGATAGATGCATTTCACTAGAAACAATAATGAATAGGGCACTGCAGCGCAAATATTGTAGTACCGGGCGAAAATTGTTGGTATAGATCCCATGCATGCATGCATGATTTCTGTCAATGTGACATATGGCCAAAAGGAGAAGGTGCATTATGACCTAGCTGCAGACCATTCAGCGATGACAGAATCCCAAAGGGAGAGGGATGACTCTTGAAAACGAGCTGGTATAGTATTTTAAAGGTGAGTTCTCTACAACCCGCAAATGAAGCTAAAATATGACGAGTCTTGATGACGGAGTATAAGGTGCCTTATTCCAAGGCCTCCGACTTTAGACTGAACCATAATCACATCCCCATGCCCATGCAAGAGGAGAAAAGTGTGGCACTCTGTGATTCAAGCACAAGGAACTCACAAGGGCATGCAATTATTAATAGTATCTTGCGAGAACAACGTAGGTTTATCTGATTAAGTCCGTGAATTGAGGCTAATGAAACAATGAAGCTTTGGTAATTTTTCAAGGTTTGAAAAAATTGAAACAATGAAATTTTAATATGGCGGAAATGTACATTTGCATTTATTCAAAAAATTTAATATGGCGGAAATGTACATTTGCATTGATTCAAAAATTGAGATATTACTAGAAAAATGCAGTCGAAATCGAGTAAGTCCGTGAATTGAAGCTAATGAAACAATGAAACTTTGGAGAGAAAAGCAATTTTTCAAGGTTTCAAAAAATTGAAACATTGAAATATTAATATGGCGGAAATATACGTTTGCATTGAGTTGTTACTGGAGAAACGCAGTCAAAATCGAGTAAATCCCTGAATTGAATCTGATGAAACAATGAAAAATTGAAGGGAAAAGCAATTTTTCAATGTATGAAAAAATTATAACGTTGGAATTTCTCGAATGGCGGAAATATACACGGACCGATTTCCAAGTATCAAATTGTGTAAGTAAGCAAACAAGGGATTCCGGAATTTATGCCATTACGAATATATAATTATCATGTACCTATCTTTAGCAAATTCACTGAAAAAATGGCTAAAGTAGGTATGTATATAAAATCGTAATGGCATAATTTCTTGTTTGCTCAGTTACTTTTGATACTTAGAAATCCTTTTTTAAATATAGGTTAGACACTGAAACCGAGGGATCTACGTGATTTAGAATCCCCGAGGGCCCTGGGCTGTAGCGTCCCGAGCGGTAGCGAGGGCACTAAAGGGCCCGAGGGGATTCTAAATCACGTGGATCCCAAAGGTGACAGTGTCTAACCAATTTAGACAATAGCAACGCGTACGTAGCAACCAATAAATTATCACTCAACGCAGCAATTAGATACGTACATAGCAACCGTTTGAAGGTATACAATGGAAATCCTTGGTGCCGATTTTTTTTGACTGGTTATGCGATGGTTCCGATGTGAATGAAGCTTTTAAATTGGATGTTTTTGAAGTTTAAACTTGCCGTCAGATTTGCCTACCACAAGTGGACAGCACACCGGAAATAAGCTCGCATGTGCAACGCTGCAGGAATCAGTGGGTTTAAAACCAATCATTCATTTAGAGCCACTGCTGATACCCGCTTGTACCAGTCAGGAGTTGACGAGCAGTTGGTTTTATGGAACGAACGGGGCATCGCAGTATCGACGGTATTCGCTCCTATAAAAGAACCGCTGATTTTCAGCGTGAGAATATCTCAGATATTTTGAATTGCAATGCATCAAAACGAGTGGGTACCGACCGTACCGTGTCCATGCCTTTGCCGATGGTATCAAAACATGCTGGCGTAGTCTCCAAATGCGTCAGTCGTACCTGGAACGCATAATTTTCACTCTTGTGCAAACGTAACTTTTAACATACAGCATGTACTAGTAATGCTCAGAGTATCAATGAGCACTGAGCTAACACTTCAATATATCATGTACGCAACTCATGTTACATGTATTTAATACTTAAAAGGAGTATTCAAATCTTTTAAAAAGTACCAGCGGGAGGGATTCTAAGTGCCAGTGGGGGGGATTCTAAGTGCCAGTGGGGGGGGATTCTAAGTGCCCAGGGCACTTAGAATCCCCCCCACTGGCACTTAGAGTCCCTCTCGAGGTTTCTACCGCGTTTAGATACCTGCAATTGACCAATCAGATTGCGCGAATCACTTCCGCTATTGTCTAAACATAGGTGGTGTTCTGGGATTCTAATATCTAAGCATTTTCCCTCAGTTACGTGATTTCGCAGCCCACTTGTCTCCATCCCAGGAGGAGGCATATGCTACATAAAGTAATGAATAATAATAAGGAATGACTTGTAGTACAACTACTACTGATTCAAATTCCAGTTACATTACACAAACTGTTGATTGGTGTATCCCTCAGGCCATATAAACTACGTGTGCACATTTTTTAGGGGGGAGAAACTACTGCAACTGAGTAGTAGTCAGCAATTGGCAAGTTGTGGGGTAAATTAAGTGACACAAACATATTCGATGCATGTAAATAATTGTATCAAGTTAGGGTTATACACATCTGGCACCCCAATTAAAGGGTTAACAGAATTGCCACCAACCTCTGTATGCTCTATACAGTCACAGCTGGATGTTGAACTACTAGAATATGCATGCAGCAGTATATATGGCACTGCATGACCACAACATCCTTAGTGCGTGGTAAAGCTGTCAAAATGACAACAAGGTAAAGAAAACCCTTAAGACTTTTTAAAAATAAATGCAGCAAGAGGGTATCTAAGTGTTGTTTTATGGTATGTGTTGCCCTGAGCTGTGTTGTTAGCACTGGTTGTTAGAGGTTTTATTGGAAAATTAGTTAATACAGCAATGGGATGCAAAATCGAGATCCTGAGATGACATTACATCCATCCATACATGGGTTGGTTGCCACTGACAAACATTAACAATGATAGGGGGGGAAATGTATACGTAAAATGTAGGTAGTGATGTTACGCGCGATCGATGGAATTGGGCAGTCGATTGATTGCGCTGCGCTATCGATGAATCTATTGGTTGCGCATCACTGCATCAGTCGGTCGATCAATCGATTGCGCAATACTGCGCTTGCGCGATCGATGGATGGAATATGTTCACGTGCTTACATGTAGGTGTGAAACACTTCAGTTGCTTAGGCATATTGCTTTCAATTAACAATTGCTTCATTTTGAGATGATATGGATCCGCTAGCTGTTCAATTGTATGTATATTGCTACCACCCTGAACTAAGAGCTGTATTTTTTGCCAAGAGTAGTTTGATACCATCATCGATCCGCCCACAAGATAAGTTCATTCCTATTTCAAGAATTGGTTTTTTGGGGGGTTTTTTTAATCAATTTGCTGATCGGGTTTTTTCAGAGTGCTTGTAATCGCTAATGAAGAGAACAACAAGGTTTATACACACTTATTCGTCATTTTAAATCTAGGAGGATGGTGGGCAATTGCTTCGTATTGTGCATGCAAATGAGCTAAATGACATCATTCAGGCTGTCCATGCAGCTGCAGTTGAAGCATAGTGGCTACTAGAAACTTAGTGTTAGTCTATACAATGTATGTAAGTGTGTATGCTCGAGATACAGGTAACCATGTTGAAAGAACTTGTACTCCTATAGTTGTTTAGGAGGGCCATACTGTTAGGGATGACATTCCACTGTCCCTTCAGACTTAGCAACAGGATTAGGGTTGGCTGCCACAGTGACAGCAGAGAAGTTCAGTTAAGATTTTAACTTCAACCATTCAAACTCAGTGTTATACCCTATAACTCCAGCCCTAATACTATACACATGATAGGCAAGAAAATCATCCTTAACAGTTGATTGTAGTTTGAATACAAAATTTGGAGAGCACAATTCTTTCCTTATACGCAGGATTCACATGCACTATTGCAGATTAGTTCTTAATTGGATATAGTACTGCTTGTGTATAGGGATACTAAAGGTAAAAGAGCCTACGCTTCACAACAGCAATGATCTGCATGCCTTTTTACATACAATTCCATGCAACTGATTACAATCACAATTAATAATGTTAGAAATTTCTCCAATCTCACATTGTTAAATGCCTTCTTGTATACCGAGCATGCAGGAGCTCCTTTTCGTGCAGTCCGTGGAACTCTTCAACAAATGCCACTCTCCTATTCTCCCCAAGAGCTGCATGTAGTATAGTCTTCCAATGCCTATAGTGCACAACGAATTGTTAATTGTGTACGCGCTAACTATAGCGAGTGATATACCTCAGTGCTGTTTAGCTGGTACACTAGCACATCGTGCCATCATATAGACTTGGGAGATTTAGGACCTTGAAGCTATGCATGCTTCTTTACAAAAAGCGCAGCCTATGATCTTTTCTCCGAAATCGTTTTGGAAGACCCCGGCTCGTTCCTCGACTGGAGGAAGACTTCTCTAAAAGATAGGCGGTGAATTCTCTTTCTCTGTCTTTTTTAATTTGTCCATTTCAATACTATACCAAAATCCCACACGATTATAGCGAATCACGCTTGTCAGTATACGCACTACTGATTAATTTATATATTCTTCGACAGTGCAGCTTTAAAGCGGGTTAACCGCGGCTTTATATCCGGTCAACCCGCCAGATCGGGTCGGCCGGTTTTAAGCGGGTCAGACGTTTTTAATCGGGTCGTAACACTGATATACATGTATATATTATTATGTTGCGTCGGTATATATAGTATACGGTCTAGCTGACATATAACAGCAGGATAACTATGGAGAGATTTTGAGCGGGAATCACATGTCTGGTCGCGAATGTTTACAAAAGCTTAGATTCCGCTGCAGGTGCTATGACTTGCACCTGCAGCGGAATCTAAGCTTTTGTAAACACTCGCGACCAGACATGTGATTTCCGCTCAAAACCTCTCCATGCATAGTTATCCTGCTGTTATATGTCAGCTAGAGGGTCGAAATCTAATATAACATGTTATATTATATTTCGACCCTTAATTGAACTGTGCACGAGTCACTCACTGCTGCAGGATGTAAACAATTTGTAAACAATTGCAAATACAATTTTAGGTGCTTAGTGACGTTTAGCCAGAAATAATACAAAGAGGGATTGGAAACGAGTAGCCCGAATAGATGTATCGATGGATATAGCTCAATCATGTTTGTGGCATAGCCTATAGCTAGCCTTCGCTTGACATCTGATTTTTATGTACATGTATATCTGGTGCGCATGCGCACTGCATGCGTGGAAGCTGGTAGTATATATTTAACTGACGAGTCTATAGACTCGTTAAATATATACTACCAGCTTCCACTGATGCATGCATGGCTTCACTGAATCTGCCGACTTTGTAGAATCAGAAAGCGTATAAGAGCATGCATGCACATACATTGTATATCATCTGCTCAATTTTGGAAGGTGATGTTCAGTATAGACTAAAAACAAAATAAATTGCCGGGTGCAATTTGTGTTTCGTATGCAAATATACTGTTTCATGCATTATAGCCATTCACATGACCCATAAGGCTATATATTAATAATTATAATTATAATATACATGTATATACACCCAAATGTGGCGTTTGATTTGTTTTACACGTGCTAGGTATGTAATGAATATATTATCAACGCTACAGTATGAGTAACAACAGTACTTCGTCTGTCTCGGAGATCATTTCCATCGTTACTAACAGTACGGCGCTCCTCGTGTGCCTGCTGGCCGCCATATTGGTGTTCGTTCTAAGGCTGTATAACAAGGTCGTCTACCGTTTGGGTCTCTACCAAGTGTTGGCTGCACTGGCCTTTGCATCGATGGAGGTGTTAGGAATAACATTAGTCAGCTATGTACAACCAAAATCCAAGGATATATGCTTTGCAATTGGGTGGTTAAACATGTACTCTCGATGGGTGAAGTTATTTTTCACCGTTTGGGTAACTTTTCATCTTTACTGCTTCGCCGTATTCCACGAGAACCTGAAGAAGCTTGAAGTGTTGTATGTTGTGACGTCCCTACTCGTGCCAGTGGCGATAGCTGCTGTCCCTCTGATAACCCGCTCCTACGGAGTTAGCATGATTGGTGGATGCTATGTATACGCCAGTAATGGCAGTCAGCAATTAGCACGCATAGAAAGGTTTGCTCTTTGGGATGGGCCAGCAATGCTGATACTGCTAGCTACATCCGCGGCCATGGTTGCCATGGTGATACGATTAGCCTACAGGGTATGTTGGCGATTTAAGTACGAACCAATCACCGAAGGAGACCAGTTTTGGATGGCTCTAAAACAGCTCCTCCCATTGGCTGCCTTCCCGATATTGTTTGCCATACTTGTGATTCCAGAGTTCATATTTCACATCTTTGAAGCTACAAGACCTACAATACAAAAAGAATTGCAGGCGTTTGCTTCAGTGAGCATCTCTCTATGGAGCATGGCCTCGGGTGCCACCCTCTTAGTTCACATCTCTTTGGCTCGTCTTTGTGGCAGAAAACCGCAGCGCAAGGAAACGCAGGGAAAAGAGCTACAATATCATAGCTCACACCGGCCAGATAACGTGGTTAGTGAAACTGCTGTCTCTACGAATAGTGCTACGTGGTTTTCTGTACCTAACTCTAGTTAACACTATGTTTAACACTCGATGCATAAAATATATAATATATTTTTAATAATATTTATATATGGCAGGCTAGGTCTACCGGGCCACCGTAGGGGAGGAGTGGGTTAGTTGAGCCACTTTTTAGGTTTAGGTTTATACTGCCTCTGAGGTTTGGTATTAAGCAGAGGTTAATACTCTGATGTAAAGGGGCATCACTTGGGTACATGTCATAGGAATGTTAGAGACTGGAGATGTACGTGAGAATAGGGACATTATTAAAAATCAACAGGTGTCAAATGGCACAACTAACCCAGCCAAGTGGGTTAGTTGTGCCAGGTACATGGGTCAGTTCAGCCATATGCTGCCTTCAGCCAAAGTTAGTTGCATTGCACAATAATTGCTAACATAAGTAGGTCTAGGCCTTATGTTGTCAAATCATTGATAAAAGCAAATTCATACATGACACTTTTTCAATGAGAGCTCTTGAAATTGATCAGCAAGTGTTTTTAACGTTATTCAAAGTCATTTTTCTATTTAGAAAATACTTCTGAGATTGCTGCATAGCCAAATAAGCATAGCTCACTATTTCTATTACGTCAATCAATAAATCATTTTAATGCCATACAATTGCAGCTAAAGCGTATGGCTCAACTAACCCCCTTTGCAAATGGCTCAACTAACCCCACTACTAACTTTTCCTGTAACTACCTAAGTTGTATAAAAAGGAAGCAAAGTATAGAATTCATTATAAACATAAATATAGCTGCATACATGTACTTTCAAACACCCAAGACTGAAACAAGAATATAGTCATTGTGTAGAAATTATGAGGGCACAAACCGTAAAAACAGAATTTCACTTTGATCATCAAAATTCTTATTTTTGAATTTCATATTCTGATGAATACTAAAACAAAATCCTAAAGTAGGACAAAAATCTAGTCATAACACTTAATGCCAATATATGTTAACATAATTCAATTATGTTTCTTCATGGAGCTAAAACAGGGGGTGGCTCAACTAACCCAGTGGCTCAACTAACCCACTCCTCCCCTACCTCCTAGTTCTAGCCAATGCCCGTACTTTCATTGCAAGGGCAAGGTCGATTTCAGAAACTACAGCAATGGACCTGCTTGAGGGTTAGGGTAGTTTAGTCGGTTGTGCATGGTCGTTTGTATACATTATATTAATTTATTAAAATCAATATATATATAATTATAATTATAATTATATGGGACAGTGTCCAGCAAAATCGGGCTTGTGGGGTTATAATTTTATCACTATAAAAATTGCACATAGTACTAAACAACACATCTTCGCGACGGTAAAACTTTTTCCTTTCAAATTTCGTACGCTTGTTTCCACACCATTTCTCTGTGTGAAAATCGATTTTTGTGATCTACACATTTTCCGTGCCGTGGATACAACAATCGTTAACCCTGCGGGTTAGAATTCCTCATTTCTCCAAGTACGAGTGTTGAAAACGCGTCAAATTCGGCATGCACATAGAGGAGTCCTGTAGCTATTGATTTATTCTGTTCGTTAATTTCTATATCATCCGTTACAGAGATACAGTTGAACAAACTACGGGCACGATTTCCCGCTTGATTGGCGCCAATGATTTTGGCAAATCGCGTCCCGCTCGGTGATTATATCATTGGCGCGAATCAAGCGGGAAAATGTGCCTGCAGTTTGCTCAACTGTATCTCTGTAACGGATGATATAGAAATTAACGAACAGAATAAATCAATAGCTACAGGACTCCTCTATGTGCAAGCCGAATTTGACGCGTTTTCAACACTCGTACTTGGAGAAATGAGGAATTCTAACCCGCAGGGTTAACGATTGTTGTATCCACGGCACGGAAAATGTGTAGATCACAAAAATCGATTTTCACACAGAGAAATGGTGTGGAAACAAGTGTACAAAAATTTGAAAGAAAAAGGTAGTACCGTCGCGAAGATGTGTTGTTTAGTACAACGTGCAATTTTTATAGTGATAAAATTATAACCCCACAAGCCCGATTTTGCTGGACACTGTCCCATATTATATATATATATTATTCACCATTAAAATCATTCAATAATGTCACACAACGCTTGCTATATATATAACACACTACAGTTAAGATGGGATTCTACGGAGGATGGCTCTGGCATTCGGCAAATGCTCAAGTTTGAGAAAAGCTCAAAAGATATCTGTGCCTTTGGCAGAGACTTGTGAATCGCAAGCCTATGAGCCAGAAATCTTGAAGCTTCATTACCCCAAGCCCCATAGAAGTCAACTACTAGAGGGGTTGAGACCGGCCCATGCACCCTAAAGCTAAACACTTTTCATCGTTGGCCTGGTGTTTCCTGCTCTCCGTTGCCTCAAGGACTGCACCAACCGTTGCTCCCGCTTCAGCTAAAGTTGAAGGATTTAGCGGTGAGACAACGGAGATGTCCAGGGCAACGGGCCTTCCATGATTCCAAAATATTATTAATCAATTATAGTATTATAGTATATTAACCGATAATTATTAATATTTACACTTAATTATTGTACATAACAACTAACCACAACTATAGTCTATACATACGTTACACAATAAAAGTCCTCCATTTATATGCTGAGTCCAAAGAACCCATAACCAGAGATAATATATAAATTATCTCTGCCATAACATATGCAGCATTTCCACGTTGTACAGCTACTGAGAGCCTTTGAAGGAGGAAGGGGTATGCACTGTTCTCTCCAGAAGCCAATTTAAGGCGATAACCAAGATCTTTTACGAATTTTAGAGTCTCTGTGCCAAGCACACCATGCAGAAGACTCTATGGCTATAAGAGTGAAGCTATGGCCAGGGCCCAGATGCATATGGGCATACCGGCTTCTGTTGTGTTTCTTGGTTCGCTACTGCCTCTGCTTCTGCAACTGCGTAGGTGTATGTGGCATCCCAAACTAGTATACATGTATATTTGTCCACATTTCCATGGGGCTAATGTTATTCCATCTGGACGTTTTCCATCGAGACGTGGTGGAATTAATGTGTGCAGCTGATAAGGCTCATTTAATTTAGCATGCATGACGAAAATGGCGACCTGCTCTTTTCCGACAGCTAAGATCATGAGTGCCAAGCTCTGGGACTTCTGCACCGCAATGTTGACACTGAAGTGTGAGGTCTGCATAACTGCAAGCCTAGACGCAAACCCATAACATGCAAATCTGAAAGCAGTATTGTCTAGACGAAGGCCCAGAGATGTCAAAGGTGTTACGTTTGGCTAAACTTATGACTGATCGTGAGAGTCTACAGTTCTTGATATTTATATGGGACAGTTTTCGCGAAAACTTCCTACATGTATTTTTTATAATCATGTTATTAAAATGGTTCTTGTTTGAATCACTATATCTTCAGAACGCTAAACGTTATTGACTTCCTATTTTCAACAGTATGTTCATGCATACAACACCATTTATCTATATATGGTAAAATACATTTTGGAGTCTTGCACTTGCTCCATACCAGTGACTAGTTCAAACCCGCCATAACTTTCAATATAGGAATGTTCAAATCGCTTCAAATTCGGTCCGATTTGTTATGTTCGTTAATTTTTCTTCAGTTCTTGACTGATATTTATATGGGACAGTTTCCGCGACAACTTCCTATGTTTTACAACATTATAAAATACTCGTGTTATAAAATGGTTAACGTTCTTGTTTGAATCACTATATCTTCAGAAAGCTAAACGTTGTTTACTTCCTATTTTCAACAGTTCATACAACACCATTTATCTATGGTGATATACATTTTGGAGTCTTGCACAGTTGCACTTGCTCCATACCAGTATTGCAACGTTCGATACCCGACTAGTTCAAACCCGCCATAACTTTCGATATATAGGAATGTTAAAATCGCTTCAGATTCGGTTTATGGGTAGATAGGTTCTGCAGCTATCGATTTGTTATGTTAGTGTCATCCGTTACAAAGATACAGTTGAACAAACTACGTGCACATTTTCGCGCTAAATTGCGTCCCACTCGATGTATGGGGAGGCGGGGATTATAACATTGGCGCGAATCAAGCGGGATAACGTGCACTTAGTTTGATCAACTGTATTTCCGTAGTGGATAGTATGAATTAACGAACAGAACAAATCGATAGGTATAGGACCTCTCTACCTACAAAACAAATTTGAAGCGATTTGATTACTCCTACCAGAGATAATAGAGTTTAGGGCGGGTTTAATTTGAACAAAATGGGGTATCGAACGTTGCAAGGAGCAAGTGCAAGATTCCAAACTGTATTTTACCATAGAGAAATGGTGTAATATGTAGTGTTGAAAATAGGAAGTCCATAGCTTTAACCGTTCGCGGGAGATATAGCGATTCAGAAGCATTTTTATAACACGATTATTTTATCTGAGGACGTTTTCGCGGAATTAAACTGCATGTCCCATATAAATATAATATAGTAGAGAGAGAGAGAGAGAGAGAGAGAGAGAGAGAGAGAGAGAGAGAGAGAGAGAGAGAGAGAGAGAGAGAGAGAGAGAGAGAGAGAGAGAGAGAGAGAGAGAGAGAGAGAGAGAGAGAGAGAGAGAGAGAGAGAGAGAGAGAGAGAGAGAGAGAGAGAGAGAGAGAGAACCAAAATGAAAATGACCGACTATCAATTGACTTGTATTTCAGCGCGGCGTATTACACGCGCAGGCGGGACAGCATAACGGTTCAGTGCAGATGAAACAAATATCCACATGAATAAAAATATTTGCAAGCAATCATGATCACTTTTAACAAGTGACAACTAGCTAAATGTTGGCAGACAAAGATGAATAAGGTTGAAAATAAACCTACTATTGAACCATGAAAAATACAAAAAAATATTTTATAGCATAACAGATGTTCATCGTATGATTCAGGTGTTTTGAAGTACATACCGGATCTGTGTTAAGTACACTGATTTCCTCTTCCAAACACACTTAGCCACCACAATATGGATGATAAGAGTCAAACCTGAGGTCATACTCCACACTGAGATACATATTAGCGCCATGATTGTAATGGCTCTGAACGGGGCGTGTCCAATGGAATAGATGTTATATGTCAGCGATGGTATCATGAAAACGAAGAACAATATTGGAAAAGTAGCCAATGGAAGGAGTTGCTTAACAGCTTTTGAGAACTGGTCATTATTAGAGATTGGTTCATACTTGAACCTCCAACAAGCTTGGCGAGCCAGTCTTATCACCATGACAACCATGGCTGTGGATCCAGCTAAAAGGATTACTATAGCTGGAGTGTCCCAGAGAATAAGTCTTTCAGTGACAGCCGTACTGTTGCTGATACCTTCATTAATGTAGCATATGGTGCGGCTTGGGCTAAGTCCGTAGGAGTGGGTTATCAGAGGTATTGAAGCTATCGCCGCTGGTACGAGTAGTGAGACCACAACGTACAAGACTTCAAGCTTCTTCAAGTCCTTGTGGAGTACCACAAAACAGAAGAGATGGAAGGTTACCCACATGGTGAAGAGTAACTTCATCCACTGCGTGTACATGAACAACCATCCTACGGCGGTGCATACTTGACCGTATACTTGCGGGTTCTCCGTGTAATTAACGAAAACGAGCTGAAAAACATCCACTGTCGCGAGGGACAGTGAAGCCAATAGAGGGTTCTCAGAAATGGTACGTGACCATGGTAACCACAAAAGCCGCCATCTTGACAGAGTAGCTTATATGGCGACCTATTGAGTGCCAGCGTTCGATAACTTTGATTCACAGTATTTCGACCCGGAATCAAAGAAAAGATATCGAACTAAGCTTTATTGTTTAAGTATATCATGGCGATGATATACTACCGGCCGGTAGAGCCTCTACTACTTCCGGCTGTGAGCTGTCCGGATATCGTCAACTATTTATTATTTACTGCAGTGGCGTATACGTCGGAATACAAGAGCCTACAAGCATACAATGAAGTCCAGGTGCGTATTGTTCTGACGATGGCGGGAAACGAACAAAATTATCCCGGCTTCGAGTTGCCAAAGGACAATAATAAATATAATTATTTTGCTTGTCATGTATTGCCGGTTAACGTTATGTTACAGGTTTATCAGTGTTCACTCACAAAAGCACACAGATAAGCCTTTGAAACCTTGGATAATCCATTGTGACTGGAGAGCTAGCTAGGCTTGTACCTACGTTGCTACCCTATAGCTGCACTTTTGGGTTGAAGTCCATGCATGCATGCAATGCCATGTCAAATTTGACATGCATGACTTCAACCCCAAAAAGCAGTGCAGCAACATAGGTTTGCAGTGGAACATTCAGTCTCATACAATCAGTTGCTGAAATGAGCGGGATAAGCAATGTCTATAGGTATAGGATGCAGGATGCATGTCCTGCATGTCCAAGCATTTTATGAAGTCCTAACAGTGTGATATGGTTTGGCAATCCCAGCAGTATTGTAAATCATTCTTGTCATCATTTCCATCAAAGAACTGCTCAGAGTAACAATTCTTTTTTTTTTCCAAAGCCATCTTCAACCTCTTAATTAACTTCATGCTTTTTCGATTCTTCTTCCATGCATGCCTGTTATAGATGCTTTGCTTATCTGTCTGACATGAAACAATGTATTATCCATTGAACATCGAGTTTGCCGGACAAAAGCATTCCTTATTTCCAATGTTAGCTGCAATTAAGTATATTTGCATTACTTTTATAATCAGTACCAGATATATGGGACAGTATCCGCGAAACTTTCGTACGTTTTATAACATTATAAAACAATAGTGTTATGACGTTTGAATCGCTATATCTTCCGAACGTTAAGCGTTATTGACATTCTATTTTCAGCACTTCATACTACACCATTTCTCTATGCCAAAATACATTTTGGAGTCTTGCAGTTGCTCCGTACTAGCATTGCAACGTTCGATACCCCACCGGGTTCAAACCCACCATAACTTTCGATAGGAGCAATCAAATCGCTTCAAATTCGGTTTGTAGGTAGAGAGGTCCTATACCTACTTACTTGTTCTGTTCGTTAATTTTTATGCCATCCGTTACAGAGATGCAGTTGAGCAAACTACATGTGCGTTTTCCCGCTTGATTCGCGCCAATGATATAACCACCGCCTCCCCATAGATTGAGAGAGAAGCGATTTGCCCAAATCATTGGCGCGAATCAAGCGGGAAAAAATGCACGTAGTTTGTTCAACTGTATCTCCGTAACGGATGATATAAAAATTAACGAACAGGACAAATGAATAGGAATAGGACCTCTCTACCTACAAACTGAATTTGACGCGATTTGATTGCTCCTATCGAAAGTTATGGCGGGTTTGAACCCGGTGGGGTATCGAAAGTTGCAATGCTGGCAAGGAGCAAGTGCAAGACTCCAAAATGTACTTTGTCATAGAGAAATGGTGTAGTATGAAGTGTTGAAAATAAGATGTCAATAGCGTTTACTGTTCGGAAGATATAGCGATTCAAACGTTATAACACTATTATCTTATAATGATATAAAACGTACGAAATTTTCGCGGATACTGTCCCATATATATATATAACACCATGCAGTATATCTGAATACAACAACATTCCATCTAATAGTATCTGGGTTCGTCAGTTTCATTGCTGTCATCATGTATACATGTACTGACATGACGGCGACGAGCTTGATGCCTACCATATTGATCCATGTCTCGAACTGTAACTTCATGCAGAATGAGCCATCTTCTGATTTGGCACCCAGCTTTGCAGGCCCGCCGGCAAGTTATAGTAGGCGTATGGTATGTAAAACTAATCAAGAGGCTAACCTTTGATGAAATGGTCACCGCATACAAGCAACGTATAGACTTGGTTTTGTGCAACCGACTGCATAGGTGGTAAGAGTACTACGGTCTTTAATAGCGATTATCAATTCGTGCTTTTGTGATAAAACACGCGTCCTACTGTCTAAATGATCCAGTATTTCCTGTAGCTTATAAAACCTAACCTGCTTTCCGCACCGTTGTAATTAGAACAGCACACCACGAAGGCATACTACTCTGTCAAGATGGCGGCTGTTAAAATTCATCGTTTTGTGACGTCACTGTGAGAACCCTCTATACCTGATAGAGAGCCAATCGGTATACTAATTTTAAATACAGCTTGAGAACTAACACCAAGATGGCTGCCAGTAGACACACAAGAAGAGAGGCGCCATTGGTCACCGTGAAGAGGAGCTCAGTAGTAGATACACTGCCACGGGAAGAATTCATTTGATTTGGCGAACGCGGTGGGCAAGCCAAGGGGATGTGGATATGACGTACGTAATTACATGTAAGAATTAATTAAAACGTTGGGTGTGGCGGGCGAGGTGTATTGTCTGAGGTATTTGTACATGTGTAAGTGTGTGGTGTGTGCCTGTGTGTGCGTGCGTGTGTGGGGGAGGGGCATTTACTGCAGGTGCTAGATGTAACCAGTAGTAGTAATAATTTGTCAGGGCTGGTGGTAGGAACATTTATCTGCTGGCTATGATAGTGGGTGTGGTGATGTTTATGAGATGTTTGGCAGTACATGTATTATAAGATTAATGTATGCCCACAGTATATAGGGTGATGTGGTGATATGGTTTCAGTATCTATTTTGATAAAAGCACCTTCAACTGTTCACCACCTTCTTGGGGTACTTCATAGCAGTGACCCTGTTGGAGTATTCCAGGTTGGGGACACCTCATATTAAGCCCTTCTCATATACAATAGCATGGAAATTGTTCCTGTTTTCTCTGGTTTCAAGCCTAGTCATTCACATCCCCAGTGTTGAACATGGTGGCTCCTGGAATCTACTCAAACCTCGCTTCTTCGCCATCGTGTTCCCGTTACAGCAAAGAGGACGAGCAGCTGTGGCGCAGGAAGTATGCGCACGTGATCAATGATCTTGGCAGGTAACCACAATAGTTGTTATATTTGTCTCCCCTAAATAAACTAACAGGACAGTCAGTTGGTATAGATGATAAAATGATGAAATCTATTTTTGAGCGAAGCGGTGTACGACAATCACTATGATGTAAGTTGTCTTTTCTCCTACCTATCTGCGTCTATGGCGTGGGCAGTTACTAGTATACATGTTTAACACTAACCGGACATGCTAAATATCTAATAGTCTAGGGGACTATTTGTAACGAACTGATAAAGGTTAAAGTTTGGTCCTTTCAGTACCTTAATACATGTAACTCTTACGGCCAGTTCAATTGTGCTTTATAATCATTGTGCAGTCGCAGAAGACTGGATTTTTAATTGAAGAAATAAACTACCTCAACAGCCCCTTTATATTTTTGTCTCTAGTTACACAGCACATCATATTTCCCTCCTCGTATTTTAAGGGGCAGGCCTACTAGTTAAGTATTCATGTAAGTATTAAAACGGCTAGTACTAATAAATCTGATTGGTTACAAGCATCAGAAACTTTTAAAAACCTATGCAAAGCTTTAAAGTGATTACTGATTAGAGTTGATACGTATGGTCGACTTGGACGTATGTTATTCCCATCACTATGTACTCTGAAACCATAGATCGAAGACCTTACGGTACCGTAAGGTCTTCGATCTGTGCTGAAACATAACTTGCAGTGTACAAGTTCAGGTTTGCCAGACGATTCAGACCTGGGGACTCAAATGATCCGTTGTTGGGTTCTGATTCATTTGTCCTTTAATACGATGGCGACGAAGCCTCACGTGAGCTTATTATGCTATATAATTAAGGCGTAGGCAGATAATATTATTGTACTACTATAATATACAGTAATAGGAAACTGTACACGTCACGTCTCAGAAGCAAAGATCTTCATCACCCCACTTGCTAATGTCTGACGAACGCGATCGGGTATCGGTAGGTTTTATTTTGCTTCCAGCTTAGCTGTCTCGATCTCAATCATCTCCCTCCTCCATCTGTCGCTTAATTATTTTTTACAGATTAAAGATGTGATCTGGCGCTGTCTAATGAGCAACACCGGGTCTATAGGACTTCCATTGCCAGTGAGCGTCCGTACTGTACATGTACATAATCAGTGGGATTTACCGCCATGTTTGCAACAGGGGGTGGGTTTTGGAATATATATTAAATATAGGTGTTGGGCAGAAGTAAAAGACTTCCCTCTGCACCGGTAAATGGCATGCCATGCAGTTTTATTTTGACATGGCATGTGTAAGTAAGATGGTGGGTTAGTCAAATCACGGGAGTGGATAGGGGGTGGGAGCAGTAAAACCCTGCTGGGGGTGATTGAACTCTTGTGGTGTTAATGATTGTGGATAATAAATATTTCAGACTGGGGCTGTTGTTCTGCCATCTGGAACCCACCGATCCTCTGCATCATGTGATCTTCTGTCATTTGTGAAGGTTGCCAAGCAACTGGGACTGACATCATTGCTTTCAATTGATGTTGATAAGGTGTGTAATGTTTGTGGTGGCGAGGGTGAGGGTGGTCAAGGTGATAAGGATGTGGCTGTGGTGGTGAGGTGGTGACTATGGAGATGAGGATGATGGTGGCTATGGTGATGGGGGTTGCTATGGTGATGAGGTGAGGTTGCTATGGTGATTAGGATGAGGGTGGCTGTGGTGATGAGGGTGAGGGTGGAATCTTCAGAAGAAATCTGCTGATAGAGGGTAGGTGTTAGTCGGGGTGTGAAAGGTTATGGGGGAGCTTCATTGGAGTGGGCATGTCCCCTGTGTTCTTTGTGGTCATTACCTTGATGTTGTACAGCTGAAGCAATGGGTTGAGGGGTGGAGCCTATCCCAGTCTGACAAGAGGGCTCTCTACAAACAGCTGTGGGAGACATATGAACATGTTAACCTTCAGTAAGTGCTGGACCACTGATCAGCCTCTCTGCTGTGTGTGTGTGTGTGTGTGTGTGTGTGTGTGTGTGTGTGTGTGTGTGTGTGTGTGTGTGTGTGTGTGTGTGTGCAAGTGGGTGAGGTTTAATATTTCTTGTAATGTATTTATAATACAGTTGTATTCAATGTGTGTTGCATGTTGGTCAGCTTGTGGGGTTATGCCTGTTGGGTTTTCCTTGTGCAGCTACAGTGTGATGGTGGTATAGGTAGGGTGTTTGTTTTGGTGTGCAATTATGATTAACTACATAGACAACGATCTGCTGTGTTGGTCCTTATTTTGAGCAAGTCTGAATGGTCACTAGAGCATAAAAATCACAGCCCGTGTATGGGAAAATTCACTCTAACTTTATGAGTGTACACATCACTAATTGTCAGTAAATATGCTTTATTTTTATTTGAACTGCATTGTAAGATGCCGCTACTGTAAAGGATAGTAAATAAAATAGAAATTAGTACTATGCCTATACATGTACTGTTTTCCTACAGTAGTCAAATTCATTCACGTGACTGTTAATTGAATTCACATGGGTGTATGTTTTCATGATTTATGAATGTCATATAAAACATATTGTCAACCTAAACACATCATGCAGAACACTGACCCTACTTGAACTTCCCGCATAACCATTGGGCTTACAGTCTGCTATGTTTTCAAATGGACTCCATGCTATATGTAGTTACACCAAAAGCAGTTCACTACTTCAGTGTTGAGGCTATGTACCTCTGCGTGTATATTGAAATGAAAAGGGTAGACATTTAAAATACAGATGTGTCTTATAACATGTTTGCACAATTACATGAACACGATAAATAAACACATGTAGTACACAAACGATTACAGCACAAAACATTATTAGAAGAAGCCTGTCATAAGGAAACCCTTTGCTGTGTCTAGATGAAGCCTGTCATAAGGAAACCCTTTGCTGTGTCTAGATGAAGCCTGTCATAAGGAAACCCTTTGCTGCTTCTAGATGAAGCCTGTCATAAGGAAACACTTTGCTGCTTCTAGAAGAAGCCTGTCATAAGGAAACCCTTTGCTGTGTCTAGATGAAGCCTGTCATAAGGAAACCCTTTGCTGTGTCTAGATGAAGCCTGTCATAAGGAAACCCTTTGCTGCGTCTAGATGAAGCCTGTCATAAGGAAACCCTTTGCTGTGTCTAGATGAAGCCTGTCATAAGGAAACCCTTTGCTGCTTCTAGATGAAGCCTGTCATAAGGAAACCCTTTGCTGTGTCTAGATGAAGCCTGTCATAAGGAAACCCTTTGCTGTGTCTAGATGAAGCCTGTCATAAGGAAACCCTTTGCTGCTTCTAGATGAAGCCTGTCATAAGGAAACCCTTTGCGTTGGTGCATACAAGGAACCTGTTGAGGTGATCATACCGGTTACCAGCCACCTTTGACCTAGGTAGATTGGATCCTATGGCAAGGCATCTAGGATGTTAGGTGGGAGAAAGCCTCTTGAGCTTCTGTGCCTTTAGAATTATCATTATGCAAGCAATTAACTTGAGGAATAAATCATTATCATGTCAGATTTTAAATTGCCTGTTTAATTTCTGTATTTAATCACTTTGGTTATTTACTTTTCTGTCCTTCTCTTCCCCACCTGTCCCCACATCCCTTGCCCACCTGTCCCCCTCCCAATTCTTTAGACTGGCCACCAAGTTCCTAGTTGAACTGTTGAGGACTTACTCTGCCTCGTCAGCGAAGGAGGGGGAGGAGCCTACAACGCTAGCGGAACATGCCATTGTACTGGCCATAGCTGATACACGACAGCTGGTGTTTGATGACCTCCTTGCCCTGCCCGTTGTGAAGGCTCTGGAGACAAAGAATATATATCAGGTGGGTGAGTGTGGATGTGTGTGGGGGTGTGTGGATGCATGGGTGTATGTGTGGGGGGTGTGCCTTTCTTGTTGGCAGGATGGTAGCAAGGTTATATGTCTATGTATCGTCTGTTGTTCACTGATTGGTTTGTTTGGTCTCTCAGCTGTTTGATATATTTGTCCGGGAGCGATTGTCTGCATTTGTGAAGTTTTATGAAGAAAACAAATCTTTTGTGGATGATTTAGGGGAGGGTGATGAGTGAGATATGTGAGGGGAGGGTGATGAGTGAGATATGTGAGGGGAGGGTGATGAGTGAGATGTGAGGGGAGGGTGATGAGTGAGATATGTGAGGGGAGGGTGATGAGTGAGATGTGAGGGGAGGGTGATGAGTGAGATATGTGAGGGGAGGGTGATGAGATATCTGAAGTGAGGTAAGGGTAATTTTGTACATCATCAGGTGAAATTTTTTGCCTCTTTTCAAAACACTACTGTTCAATTCTCCACACTATGTCAATTACTTTTCTGCATCACATCTTCAAATCTTGATGTAACTTTTCATATTTGTTTGCCTTGATATGGATGTTAATTGTGCCTATTATCAAGTTATTGACTTTAATGGTTTACAAAATATATCTTCTTTTTTTAAAACCAAAAATTGCAACTTGGGAAGGCTTATATCTTTGACACTATAATGCAGATGCTGGTATGGTAGGCATCAAATTGAAGCCCATTCTTACTTTACACAATGGAGGTCACTTGGTGGTTGATGCTCAAGGTTTTTATTACCCTGCACTGTAGTCATTAATGGTCTCAATGTTTTACCGAAAATAAAAAGGTTGGCTGTCGGTAACCTCTAGGCACCACAAGCAGCTATCTGAAGTCGCCAGTGTGTCGGACATCGGACATTTCCCGATCAATTCTGCAACTTGTCCGGGTCATTATGCACATGTGCTGTAATAATGTCCGCGCTAAGTATTAATTGAGTGTGAGTGGCTGTGATATAGCGAATCAGCGACTTTGCGCACACGTGCTAATTGCATGCTTTTCTTGAAGCAACAGTCACATACACTTCCTTTCTAAGCGCCTCCACTAGTTTTCAACATTCCAAACATAACCGAGTCATTTGCGTCAAGCCTACCTTTTTATAACTCTCGTACAGCCTGCCTATTAAAAGTTTAAATGCTAGTACATATGGACGTACAAACGCACAAGTCCATGTGCGCAAGTCTACGTACATAAGTTATTGAGCAACTCAGCACAAGTCTATGTGCAAGTGAGTACTTTCACCCAAGGAGGCCTCGCATGCAATTTTAAGTAAAACTCAAGCACTAACCACTTATTAAAGTGTAGAACATGCAATGCACTGATTGTTAATGTTTTTCAATGCTATTTTTTATATACAATGTCCAACCAATTTCATAACATGTCAGATCAAATATTTTAATGACCTGACATTGTGTCAGGACAATTTTGGAATGTTATCCTCCACACTGGAAGTCGCCATGTTTTATTTCAACCCTAATCTGCCAATCCCCAGAATGGCAAAGCTGTAGGGATGTCATTGTGGGCTGTGAGGTTCTAAGATATGGTGGTTTAGTGTAAAAGTCTACAAGATATTTACCTGCAGTTATATGGCAATGTATGTGGCAATGGCTCCTTACTGTGAGCACACTGCCATCAGAACCCCTCTGATGGCAAACTCACTGTAGTTAACTAGCTTCTCAGGAGGATTAAGGCAGCCTATCGATTGTCTCATACCCAGACTGTATGTACTTACCCTTTCGAAAATATAGTGCAGATGTTGCATTGCATTTGAACTTAGCTTAAGAACACTCCACCTGGTGGTGTTGTTTGATTGCTCTGGTTTGCTTGCATGTGTACATATTAATGATAATTATTAATAGTCATTGAGCAATAGAGGTGAAGATATTGCAGTGCGCGGATCATGCAATAAGTGCAATATTCTTTTACAACTCTACTCGGCACACAAAGTTACACTTGGGTTGAGTAAGATTTACTTCAGCCTTCGTGGCAATACCGTTTTGTATCTATTCACAATGGCGACATTTATGCATAAACACGATGAGATATACATCCTAAGCATAGACGAGCAATAGAAACATTGCGTAACATACCAAGCACAAAATTCCTCTTATCCACCATTGCCTTCATCATCGCCTTTTTGCTGTTCACAAACAACCCTCGTCAAAGACATGAAATATGAGTAAAAGTACATTCTTGGTCGATAGCTCTTGCTTTCGTATTTTCCAGCCCTGAGTTTCTACACGTCATATATGAAACCTAGGAGCTAGAGTACAATAACATCTTCCGTACGTTAGCACTGCATTAATAGATAGTCATTTGCATTGTGTCATAATTAACATACTTCTTGACATGTTGTCAACATTGCGTGCGTAGTCATGTTTTCTTGTATAGGCTGCCTTAACCTCCCTGAGTTGTGTCTTTGAGTCTCCTTGCCTGTAATATGTCTTATGACATTTATAGCACATGAACACGTTTGTCATGAGTTGTTTCTGTGGTGGCATGAAAAAGTTATTCAAAAGTATAGCCTTATTAATAAACTACCATCCATCTGTTTTATTAATAACTACCATCATCCATCACATTTCTTAATTACCCAGGCCTCAATTACAATCATTATGATTGTGTGAAGAAGATGAGGCTGTTGACCCTGGCCAGCCTGGCAGAGGAGTGTAGGGACATCCCCTTTGCCACCCTGACAGCAGAGCTGAACTTGTCAGCGGAGGAGCTGGAGATGTTTGTTGTGGAAGGTAAGAATCTGATACTGAATTATTATTTTTTAGTCCATGGGATAGGAGTGCAGTAATTAGTTTTGAGGAAGTATGGTTGCCATTAGTTTGGTTTACGGTAGCATCTCAACAATAGTGTACTTTTTTCCCAGCTCGTGTTAGGATATATGAAGCTTATTTGTTATTTGTTATGGAGTTTAGAAAACTGTGTTTATATCAGCACCGTTATCAATAATCATTTGTATAGTGAGGGCCCATGGTTGGGTGGTGCAATGGATGATAAGTGATAAGGTCCCACCCACACTGCATGTTGTACACCAACATATACTGTATGTAGAACGATTAATACTATCCTTTTACTCAAATGATTTGGAAATTCATTTTAGTAATAGAGACCTACAGCCTGTTTTGACAAGAACGTATATGTAATTTGGCAATGAGTATACATTAGCCCTGTCCCCAGGCCCTATTATTATATTAAATTACGGGGGAGGGGGAGTATGTCCCTTGACAAGGTCCCAGCACACATGTGCTAGCCATTACCAAGAAACGTGGTAAATCGGGCGTGTCTAACTATGTGGAGTGTCCGATATTGTACTAATGTGTCTGTCGTGATCCCCATATTGCCTTAATTCAAGAACGGTACAGTGTAAAAGTTCAAAATAGTTGCTTTTAAAAATAGTTATCATTTGCTAGTGTATAGCGGTTATCCAGACCACAGATTGTACGCGTATGAACAATATGGCTGATTATAATTAGGCTAATATCATTGGGTACCATTTTAAAGTCCTCTTGAACGCCGGTATAGCTTTCTGAGTTTTTCGAATGCAAAAAAGCGTTTGCTCCTGGAGCTTGCTGCACTCCCCCATACCCCCTGGCTGGGCACCCTCCCCGGGTACGTTGCCACGCCCATCATTGGCCGCACCAACTTCGAACCGAGTGCGTTGGGCCTGTAATACTGTTGGTGTAATTGTAAAAATGAAAATCTACGGATGTCATATATAAAAGCTAGCACTGAGAAAGAGATAGCATACAGAAAGGTTTGTAAAATATATATATATATATATACAATGAACACGTTTCTTGGGAATGGCCTAGCGCCTGTGCACTAGGCCTGGATGCCGGGCCCTGGGTATGAGGCTAGATGTATGTATCCTCATGTATCCAGCACTTATGATGCCAATTCACACATGTATCACAGGCTAATGCATGCACAGTGCATTATGACATTTTCCCAAATAATTTAGGCCAACCACAGCAGCTGGTACCTAAAAAGTTCATTTCCCCCCCCCCCCCCCCCCCCCCTTCTGCAGCTATTGGAATGAGGCTGATTGAAGCACGTGTAAATCAAGTAGCACAGCGAGTAGCCATCACGTACGTGACTTATTGGTTTGCTATTTGCTCCACTTTTCGCAGTTCTGTTTCCTTGGTGTTGGGTCTGTGTTTACTCCAATGATTTCCTTGGCATTGCAGAAAGTCAGTCTTTCGAACATTTTCTGCCGAGCACTGGAAACTGCTCCACAAACGTTTGTTGTCATGGAGACAAAACATCCATGCAGTCAAGTCTAGTCTCAACAACTTCAAGTCCATACAGTAGAAGTAGCTGTGGACATCAGTGCCTGCTTTATGTCAACTGGAATGTGTTTTCAATATTAATTTTTTATATATTAGATGTCATTTTCTAGTTAACTTGCTAAACTCAGATATGAATGAAACACCATAGACAGAGTGGTATGCATGCTTATGAGCTAACCCTTCTTCTTAAGGTCACTGAACTATCCCTTCAGTCGCCCACATTCCAAGAGAGGCTCAATGGGGACAGTGATGCCCACACATCACTGGAGAGAACACGTGTGTAGGAAGCATAAAACACTTCAACGAACCTATCACTGAGCTTTCAAACATGAGAACCATGATTTTTTAAAAATAATTCTTTTCATTTTGTGGCATTGAAACCATGGATGTCGCAGGTATTGTTACTAATTTGCAGTCAAATGGTGGACGAGAAGTGTTCAGTTATAGAAGTGCAACTACTTTGAGGGTTTACCAGGCTATGAGTGAAGATAAAAATAGCCAGAAGCATAGGGGTTCAGCAAGGTAATCCCCCTGGGTCCCATTTTATTTGCCCTGGTTACTTATCAACATCCTGACCAGTGTCAATCGATGTAGTCTTCTGTGTGATGTCCTAAAGGTCGGCAAGGACCACTGCCTTGGTCCTGTGGCATGCAGTGATTCCATATGGCCACCATCTACCCCCCCCCCCCCCCCCCCCATACACTTCTACTACCATTGGAACATGATATGACATTTAGAATAGTCAAGGTTTCAAATGCCTCAACCATCATTTACTGATGTTGTGCCCCTGACATTTAGAGTTCTTTTTTTTTTTTATCATTAAGGTTATATACATAGGATGTGCAATATAATATGTTGTTATCAAATAGTATGAATATTTATTTTTTGCAAGCAATCGTGTTCACTTTTAGCAAGTGACAACTAGCTAAATGTTGTTTTAAACCAGCAGACGAATGAATACATGTAAGTTTGAAAATAAACCCTACTATTGAACCATCCACAAAAAAACCTATTTTATAGCAGAACAGTTGTTCATCGTATGATTCAGGTGTTTTGAAGTACGTACCGGATTTGTGTTAGGTACACTGATTTCCTCTTCTGAACACACTTTGCCACCACAATATGGATGATAAGAGTCAAACCTGAGGTCATACTCCACATGGAGGCACATATTAGCACCATGATTGTGATGGCTCCAGGCAGGTCATGCCTAGTGGAAGAGATGATGTCATATGTCAGCAATGGTATCATGAAAAAGAAGAACAATATTGGAAAAGCAGCCAATGGAAGGAGTTGCTTAACAGCTTTTGAGAACTGGTCATTATTAGAGATTGGTTCATACTTGAACCTCCGACAAGTTCGGCGAGCCAGTCCTATCACCATGACAACCATGGCTGTGGATCCAGCTAAAAGGATGATCATAGCTGGAGCGTCCCAGAGAATAAGTCTTTCAGTGACAGCCGTACTGTTGCTGATTCCTTCATTAATGTAGCACACAGTGCGACTTGGGCTACGTCCGTAGGAGTGTGTTATCAGAGGTATTGAAGCTATCGCCGCTGGTATGAGTAGTGAGGTCACAACGTACAAGACTTCAAGCTTCTTCAAGTTCTTGTGGAGTACCGCAAAACAGAAGAGATGGAAGGTTACCCACATCGTAAAGAGCAGCTTCATCCACTGAGTGTACATCAACAACCATCCTACGGCGGTGCATACTTGACCGTATACTTGCGGGTTCTCCGTGTAATTAACGAAAACGAGCTGAAAAACATCCACTGTCGCGAGGGACAGTGAAGCCAATACCTGGTAGAGAGCCAATCGGTATACTAATTTTAAATACAGCTTGAGAACTAACACCAAGATGGCTGCCAGTAGACACACAAGAAGAGAGGCGCCATTGGTCACCGTGAAGAGGAGCTCAGTAGTAGATACACTGCCACGGGAAGAATTCATTTGATTTGGCGAACGCGAAGACGGTAGAATGGAATGGGATGTGGATGTGACGTACGTAATTACATGTAAGAATTAATTAAAACTTCGGGTGTGGCAGGCGAGGTGTATTGTCTGAGGTCAGCATTGTATTTGTACATGTGTAAGTGAGTGTATGTGTGTGCCTGTGTGTGCGTGCGTGTGTGGGGGGAGGGGCATTTACTGCAGGTGCTAGATGTAACCAGTAGTAGTAATAATTTGTCAGGGCTGGTGGTAGGAACATTTATCTGCTGAGTTCCCTCTGCTATGATAGTGGGTGTGGTGATGTTCATGAGATGTTTGGTAGTACATGTATTATAAGATTAATGTATGCCCACAGTATATAGGGTGATGTGGTGATATGGTTCAAGTATCTATTTTGATAAAAGCATCTTCAACTGTTCAACCAACTACTTTGTGGATGATTCACCACCTTCTTGGGGTACTTCATAGCAGTGACCCTGGTGGAGTATTCCAGATACATATAGGGGACACCTCATATTAAGCCCTTCTCATATACAATAGCATGGAAATTGTTCCTGTTTTCTCTGGTTTCAAGCCTAGTCATTCACATCCCCAGTGTTGAACATGGAGGCTCCTGGAATCTACTCAAACCACATTTCTTCATGGACTGTAGAAAACGGAATATTAATTGCGTAATTATTCATTCATTGTGCGCACGTGATTGTAGTACAAATAAAATTTGTGAACAGGAACGTGCGAGCTAGCTAGCGTTTGTATCCTCTCGGATCGCTCACGATCGCCATCATTGATTGAGTTTTTTACATGGTCCTTCCTGCCGGATAACTTCAACCTCTGTCAAGCAAGATTGTTTGGTTTGATAAGAAGACTAAAGCAAAGCCCACACATTCTTCTGGAGTATGACCGAATCATTCGTGAACAAATTGCACAAGGGATTGTTGAAGTTATGGGTGATGCGGCACGAAGTTCTACTGGAAGGCTGCATTACCTCCCGCATCACGGCGTCATTCGGGAGGACAAATCGACTACCAAACTGAGAATAGTCTTTGATGCGTCAGCACGTAGCGAAGGTCCTTCACTTAACGATTGTCTCTATACTGGACCTTCCTTTGGCCAAAACATTGCAGAGATCTTACTCAGGTTTCGTCTGTTTCCAGTGGCCTTGGTAGCAGACATCGAAAAGGCTTTCTTAATGGTTTCTGTTGTGAAGGAAGACAGGGATGCACTAAGGTTCCTCTGGTTGGATGACATCAGTAGTGATTGCCCCAGTGTTCAAGTGCTACGGTTCACTAGGATCGTATTTGGTGTTTCAGCAAGCCCATTCTTACTTAATGCTACGATCAAGCGGCACATTGAGGGATATCGGTCTGAAGACAGTGGTTTTGTGGAGAAATTCCAACGGTCCATATATGTAGACGATGTCACATTTGGAGCAGAAAGTGCGGAGAAGGCGTTCAAGTTGTACCAGCAGTCTAAGCTTTGGTTAGCCAAAGGTGGATTTAATCTTCGAAAATTTGTCACAAACTGTCCAGAACTGCAGTCAAGGATCAATTGGGCAGAGAATCACACTCTTGACCAATCAGATGGCACAGACCCAGCAAGAGTCACCAGTGAGGATATGTCATATGTGAAAAACACATTAGGTGACAACCTGAACAACCTGGAGGGTTTGAAGGTCCTAGGAGTACGTTGGAACCCGGAATCCGATTTGTTGTTGTTCGACATCCAGCACATTACAGAACTAGCCACGAAGCTTCAACCCACCAAGCGAAATGTCATTGGTCTTGCTGCACGATTTTTTGACCCATTGGGAGTTATTTCACCTGTAACTGTCCAATTCAAGCTACTTTTCCAGAATATTTGTGTGAAGAATGTGTCCTGGGACGAGCCTTTGCCGTGTGAATTATTGGAAAGGTGGGAGAAATTGCTTGATGGACTGAAGCAAGTTCACTCCATTACTATACCTCGGTGCTACTTCTCCAATTGGACGTCATGCAGTCTTCGGGGTTTCTGCGACGCTTCACAGCATGCATATGCGGCAGTGGTTTACCTCCTGATAGAAACTGATGGCAGCTGTTACTCCAAGTTGGTTGTAGCCAAGACACGGGTTTGCCCGCTGCAGAAGCACAGTATACCCAGGCTTGAGTTGTTAGGAGCACTTCTACTGTCCAGGCTACTTTCATGGGCTGATTCTGCACTTAGAGTGGAACTGAGGCTTGAACCTTCAATCTGTTACACTGATTCGATTGTGGTCTTGTACTGGATCAAGAGAGTGGACAAGGAATGGAAGCAGTTTGTTGAGAACCGAGTTACAGAAATTCGACGACTTGCTCCAGCTGCATGGTGGCAGCATTGCCCAGGGGCAGACAATCCAGCCGACATGCCATCAAGGGGCATGGATCCACTACAATTAGTGAACAACCCACTCTGGTTTAATGGACCAAGATGGCTATGTGAATCCTCCTCAGAAGGGCTCTCTGACTCTTGTATAGCTGAACATGTGCCTGAGGGTTGTGCTACTGAGTTGAAGGTCAAGGACAGTCGTCGGTGTCAAGAATCACACTCGATGTTGGTCAGTGATCACAAGGACCCGATGATCAGATGTGAAAATTTTAGCAGTCTGAAACGTTTGTTGAAGGTCACAGCCATTGTGTATAAGTTCATCCAGGTACTGAAGATGAGAAGGCGTGGTACAGAGGCAAGTGTGAGGTTGGAAGCTAAGGATATAATTGATGCAGAGCTTTATTGGATACGGATTGCACAAGAAATGTTGCTCCAAGATGAGAAGTTCACCATGTGGAAGACACAGCTAGGCCTTTACTTGGATGATTTAGGGCTGTGGAGATGTAAGGGAAGACTTAGCAATGCAGAGCTCCCAATGGATGCCAAACACCCGATACTTCTGCCAAGTAAACACCACATTACGATTCTTGTAGCCCAAGACTGCCACAAACACGTGATGCATGGCGGCATCAAAGAAACACTGGCCGAACTTAGAGGACGATTCTGGATCATCAAAGGGAGGAGTTTTTTAAGGAATTTGCTGCATCAGTGCACAATCTGTGCCAGAATCAATGCAAGACCGTATGATGCGTGTGAATCTCCACCATTGCCACAGTTCCGTGTAAGGGAATACCCACCATTTAACTGTGTTGGTGTCGACTACGCTGGTCCCTTGTACGTCAAGTCAGGTGAAAAGGTGTGGATCTCGCTATTTTCGTGTTGTGTGACACGAGCCATACATCTAGAGGTGGTGCCAGACATGTCTACCGAATCTTTCATTAGATGCTTCAAGCGTTTTGCAGCACGAAGAGGTACCCCATCGATAGTTGTTTCGGACAATAGCAAGACGTTTAGATCCGCCCACAAGGAATTAGCCCAGATCCAAATACATCCTGTTGTGGAGAACTTCTTCACAGAGCAACGGATAGAATGGCGCTTCAACTTGGAGAAGGCTCCTTGGTGGGGTGGATTCTTTGAGAGGATGGTTGGCTCAGTCAAGAGATGCTTGAAAAAGGTCATAGGTCATGCAAGGTTAACATTTGATGAACTATTGACTGTTATTGTGGAGGTGGAAGGAACGCTCAACTCCAGACCACTTACATACCTCTCAGCGGATGATTTTGATGAACCACTCACTCCAGCGCACCTACTCACAGGCCGTCGACTCCATGGATTACCTGACACACACGTATCATCAGAATTGGACTTGGACTTTGTTACGTCAAGTACTCATTCTGCCGTCACTTCACGAATGAAACATCTTCAACTCATTCTGCAACACTTCTGGAAACGTTGGAAGACCGAGTATCTCATTGACTTAAGGGAAACTCATCGATTCTCCACCAACAAGGACAAAGGGTATGGCAAGATTGCTCTTGGAGATATTGTCCTGGTGCATGATGACAATCATCCCAGAACGTTTTGGAGATTGGGAAGGGTAGAGCAACTCATCCAGGGCAGTGATGGTCATGTCAGAGGAGCAGTGGTTCGCGTGTCATCCAAGACTGGTTCCACTACATTGAGGCGACCATTGCAGCGATTGTACCCACTTGAAATCAAGCACCCAGATGCTGAGACCCCAGTGACTCCCGACAAGCAGCAAAGCACTACTAAGAAACTTCCCAGACGGGCAGCAGCGGAAATAGCCAAGCTGAAATTAACCACTCTGGCAAATCAGTCTGATGAATCTGAACTTGATTATTGACTAGTTCAGACTAGTCAATGGTGGCAGTGTAGAAAACGGAATATTAATTGCGTAATTATTCATTCATTGTGCGCACGTGATTGTAGTACAAATAAAATTTGTGAACAGGAACGTGCGAGCTAGCTAGCGTTTGTATCCTCTCGGATCGCTCACGATCGCCATCATTGATTGAGTTTTTTACATGGACATAATGTTCCCCATGATTTGTTACACACCCAGCGGTGCAAATATCAAAAATGCTACTTATATTTGGTGTACAGCAAAGAGGACGAGCAGCTGTACTTGTGGCAGGAAGAATGCTCACGTGATCGATGATCTTGGCGGGTAACCACAAAGTTGTTTTTCTCCCCTAAACCTTTAAAGGGCAGTAAGCTGATAACAAGAAGAAACCTACATGCACTTTTGAGCGAAGCGGTGTACGACAATCACTATGATGTAAGTTGTCTTTTTTCGTACTTAACTTATGTGCGTCTATGGCGCGGGCAGTTACTAGTATACATGTTTAACACTAACCGGACATGCTAAATGTGTCTAGTCTAGTGGCCTATTTGTAACAAACTGAGAAAGTTTGGTCCTTTCAGTACCTTAATACATGTAACTCTTACGGCTAGTTCAATTGTGCTTTATAATCATTGTGCAGTCCCAGAAGATTTTTTAAATGAAGAATACCTCTACATCCTGGGCCCGGCCCCTTTATATTTTCAGCACATCATATTTCCCTCCTCGTGTTTTCAGGGGTAGCGTATTAAAACGGCTAGTACTAACAAACTCTTCAAATCTGATTAGTTACATCAGAAACTTTTAAAACCCTATGCAAAGCTATAACAGTGATTAGAATTGAATCAATTGATACGTACTCTGAAACCATAGATTGATGACCTTACATTACGTTACCGTAAGGTCTTCGATCTATGCTGAAACATAAGTTCAAGTGTAAAGTTCAGGTTTGCTTCAGACGATCCACTGTACCGTAAAATCTGTGAACGAGGTACATTCCACTGTTACGCCACAGGAATGGCAATTATGCATGTTTCAAGCTTTGTTCGCCCGCTACCAACGCCTACTAAGTATGGGTCAAGGAAGATTCTTATTCAGATAAAAACGAAAATGGCTCGTTTTCTAAACAGTTGTTAGCTTGCCCACCCCGCAGCTTTCGCTCGATAAAACTAAAACGTTCTTTTCAAGTACGATACACACCATAGAATAGTGGGTGTGGCGTCCCATTGGAATGTACCTCGTTCCCAGTCCCTGTGCATCTAGTTTCACGTCTCAGAAGTCAATGTCTGACGAACGCGATCGGCTTTCGGTACGTTTTATTTTGCTTCCAGCTTCGCTGTCTCAATCTCCCTCCTCCGTCGCTCTGATCTGTCGCTTAATTTTCTTCTACAGATTATAGATGTGATCTGGCGTTGCCTAATGAGTAGGCCTAACACTGGGTCGATAAGACTTCCATCGCCAGTGAACGTCCGTTACATCCTTGTGCTGGTAATATTCGTCTTCTTCGTATCAGCAGGACAGTGCGGTAAGTTCGAGTTGGTTCGCGCACAAGTGCCTCAGATGTTAGCATTCTGCGCCCAGGGTTTGGGGGGAGGGTTCCAGTGAGGGGGTAATACAACCTCCTGCTCAGCGAGGGGGTATAAACACTTGGGGAGGGTAGTAGTCTGACGTAGCCACACCCTCGCGCTTTACTAGTGCTGTCTGCTTGGCGCCGGATACGAACACTGCGAGAAGTGTACCACTTCGCTGGGATGCGCGACATATCGCTACATGTACGGTACACACCCAACGGATACTAATCTGATCCGAAAATAAATGCTTACTTATATATTTAATGTAGCATCTATGGTATCTGCTGGGTGTCTAGGGGTTCCAGGCAGTAACGCAAAACGATACTGGTCAGCTGGTCCTGTGTTATACAAACATTGAAATAATTGTGCAGAATGACTATTGTTTTTAGAAACACAAATTACACAATACATGGTTCATGGTCCCCTTTATAACGTTGCAGACTTTGAAAGTACAGCTGATTGATCATTCACTTGAGGCCCACTTATATATAATATTTTAGCCAGCACACCAGAATGTGGCTACAGTGAACTCTGGCTCTTTGAGGGCTTTTATATCAGCCACATTGCCATTTATTGTGGCACCAGTGCAACTACTATTGCTGCCACCTTGATAAGCAGCACAGTCCTGGCCCGTGGGTGGAGCCCTGGCCTGTGGGTGGAGCCCTGGCCCGTGGGTGGAGCCCTGGCCCGTGGGTGGAGCCCTGGCCCGTGGGTGGAGCCCTGGCCCGTGGGTGGAGCCCTGGCCTGTGGGTGGAGCCCTGGCCTATGGGTGGAGCCCTGGCCCGTGGGTGGAGTGGCCCGGGAGTAATTGGAGTTTACTGCAAGTGCTGTTAGCCAATAAAATGCAGATACATTGCATCATTTTATGCTTCGTTGTGCTTTTTATATTAGTAATGACAATAGAACAGCACGATTGGTCAGGCTGAAGAGGGGATGGTTTAGAACCTTGCCCCCCCCCCCCCCCCACCCCACCTCCTGAATAATCCCCAGTGATGTATTTTTAATATGACTAATGATATTTATTTTGCAGTGATCATCGTCCCAGCTGGTCCAGCCGCAGTGTGTGTGGGCGACACAGCGTGCTTCACCTGCACTGTGCCAGAAGGATGGTGTGCCGGGAACATGTTCTTCCAGTTCTATGTGCCAAACAATCCTTCCATTCAGTCGTACGGTACAGCTGCTGGCTGCAGTCTGTGTGGACCAGTGAATGGCACATCCATCATGGTGGTGTGCAATGCCACCTGTGTGATAGGGGGTGTTATTACTAATATAGCATCCAACAGAACTACCATTAGTGTTCAAGGTGTGTGTGTATGTGTGTGTTGTATTTGTGTGTGCGTGTGTGTTGCGTTTGTGTGTATGTGTGTGTTTGTGCGTGTGTGTATGTGTGTGTGTGTGTGTGTGTGTGTGTGCAGTGTGTGTGCACACATGCATGTGTGTGTGTGATGAATAATTGTTATACATGTATTTAGTGACAATGTTTTGATGCTACTTTGTCACAGGGACTCCACCAGCTCCACTGGACCTTACCATATCGTACAACGAGGGCAATGGCCTCTTCTTGATATTGTGGTCTCCTCCCACCACCATCACACATAGCCTGTTCACCATCCTCACTGTGTACAATACGTCCTCAGGAGCAGTGGTACTTAAGCCGTTGCTGAGCGCTACTGGTACACAGTACAAGCTATCATTATACGACCTGGGATTGGATGGATGCTCTCCCGTCAATAACCTCTCCGCCACTGTTACCATGGCCTGCAACTCTAGCATAGGGAATGAGTCATCTGCAGTACCTTGTAAGTGCCCCGAAACGCTCACACACATACATGTGCACACACACACAGAAAAACATACACAGTGACACACACACTCACAAACATGCATGTATACACCTGTAATTTGTACTGTTCATATATTTACTTGGAGATCAAATGTGGATATGTATATAATATAATATAATTATCGTTGTACGATATTGTAAGGTCCAGTGGAGCTGGTGGATTCCCTGTGACAAAGTAACTTCAAAACAATGTGGATATATATATTATTATTATTATTAAATTTGTTTTTAATGGTCAATGACATTCATAGAAGACGCATACTTGTGACTTGGGGTAATCACATGATTGTACATAGCTAGATCATGTGGTGTTGTATTCCCCAAGGACTACAGAAAAACCACTAATACTAATTGGACCATTTGCATGAAAGATCAGAACTGCGATAAATGTCATGTTTGGAGTAAATTCCTCAGCGGTTGCCTAGAGACATTGTGTCACGTTCGCGAACCTTTGTGTAATAAAATGGCAACGCTCGGAGACATTCCTTTTCCGCTCGGACAGTGATCCTCCAGCCGATCCAGTTCCTGATCAAACCATGCTGCTTGATAGTGCCTGACATACCAGGAGCTTTTTTAAATCCACCCATTTAAAAATTAAAGGCTCCTCATATGTCAGACTCTGTCAAGCTTACAGTTGGCAGCATGGTTTGACTGGATCGGCACACACTTTTAATTATCTCACAATAATGAAATGATAGGGAACTAATATTGACTCAGACATGTGCATGTACCATAGTTATTGTTATTAGTTATTAACGCTACCACGTGGTAGCATCAATAACTGCAAGTTTTGATATTGTTAGTGATCATGAGATTAAATTTTAAGTACTCTACATTTACAATGTAGTGCATAGAACCAAAAAAAAATTATTACATGTATCTATTAATTAGAGGCCTTAGTAATGCCAATATAAACGGGTGAGATGTTAAGCCACATCACTTTTACACTAAAGTTGTCCACAGTTTTGTATCCATAGCTACCAAGCTGTGGATCTTGACATTTAGATCTCTTCCTTACATTTAAGTCTGCAAGGTCTTAAAAATAGCAAACTGGTTCACAACAATGGATGATGTCAGCTTTCCTCTTCCTCTCCCCCTCCCTCTCCCCTTCCTCTCCCTCTCCCTCTCCCCTCCCTCTTCCCCTCCCTCTTCCCCCTCCCTCTCTTCCCCTCCTCCTTCCTCTCAGTCCCTCCCATCACTCCAGACTTCAGCTTAGCAGATGTCTCCATTGCCATGGCAGCAGGATCACCATACGCAGTGTGCACCTATGGGCCAAGGTCCTGCTCAATAGGCTGCCTCCTCCTGCTTGTGGAGAGGTACTCTGGGGAGATGGCTGCCATACTTCTACTGCATAGGAGTGCTGGTGAACTGTTCTCTAATGGTACCCTCCTCACACCTCTGGTGAGGACCAACTACTCTGTGCTTGTGTATGCACTGGGGGCAGATGGAGTGAAGCTGACAAACCTGGACCTTGAAGCTATGCTGTGGACATCCTCAGCTAACAAGACAGGTTTGTGGATGGGGAGGAGGAGGGGGTGTTTATGAAGTCCATGCTATTCATTAACATTGCGATCTTTGAAAACGTTTTAAAAAGCATCACCCTTAGCAGCAACATGCAATTATAAGTATGCTGGCACTAACTGGTTGCTGCATATACAAATGAAATCAAATCACTGCAATAATGTACACTGTATTTACAAAAATGAACCTCCAGACAGGTTCATTTTCAAACTAGTGTTACTCGGTGGATACATTTTTATTTTGCCTTGGGATATGTAAATGACAAGCTATTCATTCAGACAGGCCCGTAGGCTGGTCGGGAGATGGGGGGGGGGGTTCGGGAAAGCAACAAGGTGGAACTGATTAAGAGCGGGGGTGGGCGCAGCCCCCTCCTGCCCAGCTTTGAGCTAGAAGATTGTCATATGATCTCCACCCCCACATGTACATGTCTGCATAATACCAGCTGTTTAAAAAAGGGAACACCATTTACTGTGTATATGTTTGGAACCCTTACAGCTTATGTTACAGCTCATGTTGCACCCATGCATGCTCATGTTGGGTGATGGGGGGACAGAGGTGGCCCCAGCATCCACTGAGGGGAGGGGCCAAGCAAACGAGGGGCCAAAAAGGGGCATGGCATACGTTTGACTCTGTATTGTTGCTAATAATATTTGTTTATCAACTTTATGCATGCAAGCGAGTGCTAGAAGCTAAATTATGCTACCAACTACAGCCACGTGTTGTAATCTTTGCATTTGTTGTAATTAACAATAGTTTTAGGGATTGGAGGTGGGGGAAGTCCCCCTGGCTGCCCCCCCCCCCCCCCCCTCTGGCCGCCTCTGTTGAGGGGTACCTTAGGGTATTAGTGCATAGTGGCTGACACCACTGGAAGGGTACCTTAGGGTGTTAGTGCATAATGGCTGACACCACTGGAGGGGTACCTTAGGGTGTTAGTGCATAATGGCTGACACCACTGGAGGGGTCAATGTATTCTATCATTTAAAATGTACCCAAAACACTCTTGTAGTAAACTTGTCAAAAGAAAGTAGACTATGCATTTTAGTTATATTGTTTTGACATACATTTTTAAAATCATCTGTGGGAATGGACCCTTTACACACAAGATTATGAATGTGTTAGCATGGGTCTGGCTTTGATCTGAATTAGATTCACATCATCTCTGAATGTGCTATCATATTTCTTATCTCTAAACGTAAGGGTCCATTTGTCAAAACAACAAGTGTCTAAATTGTGGGAGGTTTTTTGCAGATCTTACACCATTTCACCACTACTTGTCCTGCACACATGACTGCATCTAGTGCATGGCAGCAGCCAGTCCCCAGGCCAAATGTATAATGATCTACAGTACATGTTGGTAGTACAATATTTAATAGTGGGTGACATCTGTGTATTGTAGGGAGAACAAAGGTCAGCTGACTTAGCCACTCCCCTTCTTAACACCACAGCCACCAGTGGAGGGGGTGTATCCTACAACATGTCAGAGGTCTGCTTCAACAGCACATCGCAGCAAGTTTGGTGAGTTGCTATTTTTGTTTGCTCTGAGAGGTGTGTGTGCATGTGTTAACTTACTAAAGGTAAGCTTTAATGAATGAGTGACGTTCAGTAGGTTAACCTAGTGTCTTTTGAGGGGCCAACAATAGTTTAAAATGTGATGCCCATAATAGCACTGGGGAGTAGAATGTATGTTCCTTCAAGCTGGACATGCAATTTACCATAGCTAGGCGCTAAGTGTTGTGCAATAGGTGCCTAGTGTAAAGATACATGTAGATGTGACATTTACATACTTGAATAACCTTTCCTGTACCTTACATACACGACAATCGTTATGAAGATTGTAAGGTGAAACACTGCAAACGCTCACCTAGCGTTTTTCCTGCCCCTATACACATACATATTCACACACACACACACACACACACACATACACACACATACACACACACACACACACACACACACACACACACACACACATTTCATGTAGCCTCATGACTGTAGCAAGAAGTTGGGAGGTCCAGTTTCAGTACTTAGATGGATCAGCTGATAGCCCCACCTGTGCCTCTGTACCAAACAGTACACGTTGGATCGCCCTCTTGACCATGATGCCCAATGGAACACTTAGCAAAGAACCTATTTGGATCAGGGAGTGGCCTTCAGGTATGTGTGGGGCTGGGGACCTCCAAGTATAGTTAGAAAAGCCGTTACATCATGCACATATACATACGTGTGCACACACACACACACACACACACACACACACACACACACACACACACACACACATACATTTACAATACCATCCAGAGCAAAGTTAATTATTCACGTGCAGAATATATTGTGGTTGTTGTTCCAAGGTCACGTGTACATGTACCTGGCAGTTGTCTGCAAGTTGTATTCACAGCAATAGATGCTCCATGTGTCTACATTGTAACTTACAGATGTCTCGCAGGAAATGAGTAACGTCCATGACCTGCTATATACGTGAATAGGTGATGCTTTTAACTTGGCTCTGGACGGTACCTGTATATACATGTACATGTACATACATTTTGTACACACTTACACATGTACATATAATTCAGCCCTTTTACACACACTATGTGTAGATCTTCCCACTACAGAGTCATCTGTACCACCTCCTGGCTATGACTTTGGTACAGTGGTGGTGGTGGTGGTGGTGGTGGTGATGGTGGGAGTGGTGATAGTGGGAGTGGTGGTCATGGTGACGATGGTGTATAAACAATATTGCGAAAGTAAAGGTAAGGTTTCTGTAGCTATGTGATGGGGACATGTCACCTTGCTCTCTCCCATGGTAGGGTCATATACAGTCAACAAGGGTGACACTAAGACAGAGGTGAGTACAGTGTGTGTGTGGATTCGTGTTTGAAAAGTTAAAAGAGGTATAATTAATGTCTTTGCTAGAAACACTGTCATGTACATTCAACCCCAAAACTTTGAATTTACCATATTCTACATGTATCAATGCCATGTAACATGTGGTCTCTGTTAGATTGAGGACCAACTTTGGAAGGCTTCGCTAAATGAACCATGATAATTGTAGGATTTCATATAATTGAAGCATGATCTTATTACAATGCACTAGATTTACATATTGTGACTAGTTTTGTCTAAATGATGATCCAATTGTCGCTAACATTTCTTGTTCCAACTTCAGTATAAATATGCATACATGCGTGCATTTAGGCTCTTTCATATTTAATCTTTTGTGAATAAAGTTTATGTATATCAGGTCGACCTTTTGAAACTGCTGCTTGTGACCATTATGTAACATCACCCACCCACCCCCTCCACACCTCACCCACCCCTTCCACACCTCCCCCACCCCTTCCACACCTCCCCACTTCCTCACCCTGCTGCATGATGGACATGACTTATGAGCTATGCTCAGCTGCTGATGGGATTACTTTGTTGATCGATATTCAGCAGCTCTGGGCATGCAATAAATGGTTATGGTTATTGTGATCTGCAAGTGTGATGGCCATGGTACAAAATGTATACAATGTGTACATGTGTATATAATATTGTGTTTTTCAAAAATGATGCACAATGCAATTCACAGTCCTAATCACACCACCTCCACTATAACTGTGCATATCCTTGTACATGTACACATCTTGAGTTGCTATAAGAATAGAGGAAGGGCATCAAATAGAATTAGGCCATCAAAGCTTCAGCTCAAACAGATAAGGACTTGTACAAAAACCATTAAAATTTGCTGTCCAGAGTGTTCACACTTTGCAGTGCAAAACAAAATAGCAACAAGAAGAACTGCACCATGCATAATGGATGCCCAGGACATTATGCATTGAGGTGTATATTGTGTGATTTTTTTTAATCTGCAGTAATGGATTACTCTTACATTTCTTGTAGGATGGCCCAGACACCAAGGAACAATATGATTTCTCAACACCAGTTCAAGAGAGCGATGTACATGTACGCACGTGTGTGTGTGTGTGTGTGTGTGTGTGTGTGTGTGTGTGTGTGTGTGTGTGTGTGTGTGTGTGTGTGTGTGTGTGTGTGTGTGTGTGTGTGTGTGTGTGTGTGTGTGTGTGTGTGTGTGTGTGTGTGTGTGTGTGTGTGTGTGTGTGTGTGTGTGTGTGTGTGTTGTTTGGTACATGTATGTGTACAGAAGGATTTGTGTGCCTGTCATGTAAGGGAGCCCTGAGGTATATCTATGACCTCTGCTCTTCCACACAGTCTCATGGAGCAACACCTGAACTGGTAGCCCTATCGTCACCTCCTGGGTAAGGAATATGTGCATGCACATATCTACATGTACATTTCAGTGTTAATCCACTGATTAAAAAATGCATGAAATTGATCTTAAGATCATACAATATGAATGCCGTCCCAGGAGTAGAGTGCACAGTAATACCATTCAGTTGTTCAAGATATCTACATGTAGTTACATTTTAAGATACAGGTACATATTTAGGATCGGACCAATAATCTCAGTACATGTAAACTGTTTAGGATTAAATTGATTTTATGAAGCCAGTAGAGATCCATTATGCTCCACACGTTGGTATGAAACTGGAAGCCTACATGTGCATCAAATGTACTGTAGTGTGCGCAAGGTATTTCTTAGGACACTTGAACCAATAATACATGTCTTGAAGGAGATTTAAAAAGAAAAAATTATGTACAGGAATACGCACTGGCACAGCTTGTTGTAAGAGTATGGAGATGTACTAAAAGCCTAAAGGACGTGTACTATGTTTCAATATTGTTTTAAATGCACATTTACTAGGTCACTTAATACGGCCAAACAGCAAAATAATAATAATAATTTGCTGTGTGCGATGACTTTCAGGACAATAGATATCAAAGAATTGACAACTAAAATCATATTAGAAGAAAATGTTGATATGTGTGAAATAGAATAGTGCATTCATTGTATAACCTTTAATCTCCCGTCGTCCTACGCATAGGATTAGCGTCCTACGCGTAGGACGCAAGTTAAAATTAATTTTTAGCAAACTCATATGATCAAAAAATAAACCAAAATCTCATTGCACTGCAGAAATGGTTATTAATTCAGGAAATATTTTTACTTTCTTGCAATTCTTCAAAGATTGTCAAATACAATCAATACTGCATTGCTAAAAGATGTATTTGCGGTAAATTGCAAAGCAACTTAAAGTACCAAAAAGTAATGTTGGGAAGATCAGAGCAACATTTTAAATAAAGGGGGTAGTAGGTCAGGTCTTTTGCACTAAGCATATAAAAAAGTACATTGTAGATTTGGAAATTGCTAGCTCCACAAACTTATGAACGATAGGTATTTGTCAGACGCATGTTGCAGGAATAGCCAAGTGAATGGACAAAATCTTGAAAACGTACAGTGCGTTTTCGGTAAAAATGACAAAATCAATTAGAGTAAAAACACTGCCGTAGAATGTATAAAGTAGCCCACACATCATGCTTCAAAAAACATTTTTAAAAAGTGATACTTGTCGTACTTTTTTCTGTGGCAATTATTCTCTACATAATGCATTTTTAAGAACCGTATCTGTTTATTTGCATCGTGTAACCAAAGGTGTGATTTCTGACAATTGGTAAATTTAGCATTCATGATAGACACATCAAACAACAGTAGAGAAATGGATGCCAAAAAACTGCATTTCTATTTATAATGAATTTTCAAATATTGGTCCTACGCGTAGGACTTGGACCTGGAGAATTAAGGATAAGACTTGAGGATAACTTAATTGTGTAACTCTATTTCTTATCATAACCAGTATACATACTACAACACACCACTTTGTCTTGACTCCCTTAATTAATGTGCAGAGCGAGAGATCCACCCAAGGCTGCTGCAGGCAGGAAAGAAGAATGCCCTCCTGACCTTAGAGGGAAGAGTGGCACTTGTGGGGACCTGGGCATCTTGAAGAGCTTCAATGTATGTTGTAGCCTAACAATGACTGCAAAATTGATAACTTTTTTTATTTTGTATTCAGGAATGCGTAGGATATGAGTTGAAAAATCGCTATTAAGACTGCAGACACCATGTATGTGTACTTGCAAATGTGTACAGGACTGATCCATTGTGGTGTCTGATTCTACCGCTTTTGTGAGTACATGTGCATGATATTTTCGCCACTTCTGCTGATCGACCATATTAGGAATTGTTTACACGTTGCACCATTTTACCCATATATGGTAAAATGACAACAAATCTCCAGTTAGTTAAAATCAATTATTTTGAAATAGCCTAGCCATTATGTCTTGGCAATACGGTACCGTACTTCGGCTACTTTGGTACTTTAGCTTGTGTGTTTTGCCCATCACCAAGGCCGCTCGTATTCTTCCGTACTCTTTTCAGGCCTACAACGACCTCCTCAACTATCGTGAGGCGCGCTTGTACGCGCTGGACCACGTAACTATCTACTCATTGGGAGAGACCTTTACGCAGTACGGAGTGAACGACACTTTAGGCCTGTGTCTTCTCCACAACCATTTCCACCTTCTGCCGGGGGAAGTTATGGTAGAGGTGGTCCATAACACCTCGTCCACCACAGAGCCGCACACACTCAAATGGGAGTTCGCTGATGGTGGAGCGCAGGACATCGTTCCTTCCATGATGGCTGTGAGCACTTCCGGATATCTTACGCCGTTCGAACTCCTGGACCTAAGCATAAGCAATTTCGCTGCTTATTCGAAGACGATTCGTTCAAATGTAAAACGTCTGTACGCGGAATTGGCTTCATTTGACGGGTTTTTTCAAGCTCTTGCACGGAAGTTGGAGGAGTTTCAGCTTCTCCACGTGTTTGGCGTCTGCATCCGCCATCGCGACTCCATCACGTCTGCAGACCCAGGACAGAGCTCGATGGAGATGAACCATCCGAAGCAGCGTTGGTTGCGCCTCGACCCGCTGATGGCATACGCCCACAAGATGGACATCATCAATGCCAAGTGGATGAAGGGCGAGGCCACGGCTACCTTTTGGTCGTTTCCCATGAGGTGTGAGTGCGGACTGGAGGGGAGTATGTGTGCGGAGTGCGGCTGTTCTAATGCATGTATGTACTGTGCGGAGTGCAGTTCCTGAACGTAAACAAGCCCACCGACAAGTATTAACATTTAAAAGGATGTATTGGAGGCCTACTCTAACCTGACGCTACAGTGTGTTAACTACAACTGAACCATTTTTAAAAATGCGTATTGTTCTGCAATGAAGGAATTATAAGTGGCACTTTTCAAAAGTTGTACCTTACTTTAACCTTTAGATCTAGGACGTCCTCATAGAGTCTATAACAGCTTCGAAATTATAATTGAAACAAGATATAAAAAACATTCTCTCTGAGAAAGTTAGTGGTATATAGGATTTGAAGGCAATGGTGGTGTAAAAAGAAAGGGAACAAGGGATTCAGTGGAGATACAATGATTATTCCTATATTTAGCAACATCATTGTAATGACGTTCTATACAGTGCTAAATATAGGAATAATCATTGTATCTCCACTGAATCCCTTGTTCCCTTTCTTTTTACACCACCATTGCCTTCAAATCCTATATACCACTAACTTTCTCAGAGAGAATGTTTTTTATATCTTGTTTCATTCATTTTTTTTAAATAAGTGACTACTAGTATATCGGTATACATACATGTAGTACAATGTAGAAGTAACTGAATACGATTGTACGATAAAAATCCAGCCCACGTTTATTGCCTAGCAACACAAAGTTTACAGTTATGTTACATTTGCAGCTGTTCCATTAGTTCGAAACTCGCGCGCAAAGCTTTCCCTCTTAGAAGTTCGTTTCTCGTCTGAGTTCAGTTCATAACGTCGCTTCTTAGAAGCTCGCACGGTCGCACCGCAACAGAATTCTTTTCCTGTTGCCACCTCTTAGAAGCTCGGTTCGACTCCAGATTTGCTCTGTACATATCACGAGCAGACGCCCGCCTTTGTTCAGCATCAGCATCGTACCGAACTTGGGAGGACTCTAACTCATAGTCTCGATTTAGGAGGTATTCCCCTCGTCGCTTACCTTTCCTCTTTCGTAGCCGTAAAGGCATTTTGACAATAACAACTTCGCTAGCTAAAAGTAGTGAGCAAAACTAAAAATACAAACGAAACTCACACCTGTTCCATGCCAATCATACACAATCCACAATTCTGAAGTATTGTCATGGAAACGGTTTTAATATAGCTAACTCTCTATATTACGTAGCGATTACGTACTGATATCTTGGCGCGCGAGAACAGCTGCAAATTACGTATATTGGTTACATGCTTTATTTATATATCTGATACCTGAAGATGTATTGTCAGAATTTTCTACGATTTTTGGTGTAACTGGCGCTTTTTAAAACCTTTCCTATCTCGAGTTATACTCACCCATAAAGACGACGACGACGACGACGACGACTATGGACAAATTACGGTCTGGGAACGAGAACTACGAGCTTTTTTGTTCTCTTAAAGTACACGGTCTAGCGACTTGAACAAAACATGAAAATGATCGTCTTTCCATTGTGGATCGATAGCAATAAAGAGCTGCACTATCCGTTTCTCGGTTCGTGAGTTATACGCGGGACGCGTTTTTATAATGATATTCATGATACGGCACAAATCCTATATGAGAGTTACTGCCGTAACTCTCGATAAACATTAATTGTATGTTAATTTTCTAAAATCAGTATTACTGTAGCAGAATACAAAAATTGGGGGGGGAAAGTGGAGAAAGTCAATTGGTTTCTTTTTTTTTTTTTTGCTTGTAACCACACCCATATGTGCTCTATTTTTCTGGGGAACACATTTTAACGTTAGTATAACACTGCCGTATAACTGTACTCTGATTTATGTATACATTAAAAGCTTCAAACATATATCAAAACCTGTTAAAGTGAGGTTTGGTAAGATTCTACAGTGTAAACGAAACCATTCAGAGATTGACGGTTTGCAACCTGGCAGACCATTTGTTGGAATAAAATTGAATTGGACTGCGATGGAAAGGATATCCTGTGTGATCCCACTAGAACAACAGGTCCTATCCGCAGATGTCCTTTTGAGTCATCATGTAACGAAACGAGCAAACTATGGCCCACACAACAGGACATCAACACAGCTGTTGACATGAAAGATTACTATTCCAGTCCATATTCCTTTGCTTCTAACGGCTTCCGTGGCTATGCAGAAGGATTTGTTAAAAACAACTGTAGCAGTGACAATCAGCTACATAACACAGTAAGTTAATCAATCTATTATAATTGTAGTACTATACTATACAATCTATACAAGCACACCTCACTTTGAATTCTTTGTATGTAGAAAGATAGAGCTGTCATGCTGAGTGTGCTGTTTTTGCATGGCCAGAGATTCACAATGCCCCCTCTTAACTGCATGCATGAAAGCTCATACACTGTCATTCCTTTTCATAGGGTCTCATTATATTAGGACTGAGGGGATTCATGACCATAACTGGATTGGCACCATGAGCAGTGTACCAGCCTCTGCCAATGACCCAATCTTTCTTTGCCACCACACAATGATCGATTACATCTTTGAACTCAGCTAATGTCCAATAGAGCTAATCAGTTTTATTGAATAAAGTTTACATAGTGACTGCTTATAAACCTACTAGCTATACATCATCACCATCTTCTCAGACATCGTGTTCCCCATGACGTGTTACAGCAAAGAGGATGAGCAGCTGTGGCAGGACGATCCCTATGAGTACATCAGGATGAAATTTAGTAGGTCTACTGTGATATGAATCATGTTACTTAGAGTACTGTTTATACCACCATTCATATGAATGATGGTATAAACAGTACTCTATGTAACATGATTCACTGACTGTAGAGGTGAACAAATGTGATGGCATGTGTAAGAAGACTTGCAAATGCTCAAGTATAGTAAAAGCTACAATAAAATTAAATTTCATTTTATTAGATCATTGTATGTCAAGGTGATTCAAAAATTTCACCTTAGATATATGAAGATGATTAAAGCTCAAAACAGATCTGATCCATGCTCTGATATCTAACCTGAAAGACCCACAGATTAGATTCAAATGTAATATTTAAATTGGTCAGATGTAGGTATTACGATCACTCGGTTAATACCATCTGATAACAAAACCACATCCAAATATCTGATAGCCTTAGGCTTAGGCCGAGAAATTTATTAACATGTGTTCCAGTGTCATGTAATATTTGGGACCCCCAGCCCTAATTTGGGGGCCCCTCCGTGAAAGTAGGGATTCTCAGTGCGCATGAGCAGAAAGCACGCCTTGACATCAATAATATGATGCATAGCTGTTTTAGCTACAGACAAATATTTTCATATCTTTCAGATGGCAAGTATAACCACCTAGCTGTGTTTTTTAAAGCAGATAAGTTGTCTTCTGCTATGAAAGAAAGCCAAGACATTTATGAATAATGGTTACAAAGAAAAGGATGAATATCAAAGTTACACACACATGCAGCAAAGACATTGCAGGTTCAATTTAAACTGGAAAGAGAATGCAAATTAAGAATTCGATCAGAAGGTGCTATTAAAATAGCTGGATTCACCAAAACACATGCAACTACATGTCTGGAGAACGGGCATCCGAGTTATTGTACAACAGAGAATACTTTGATGTAAGTACGTGTATAGTTTTGTCTTATTTATACCATGTTATTATATAGGCAGAATCTCTTAATTTGCAAAATGATGAATTTGCACCAAGCAAAGATCTCATGCTGTCTCTATTGACACAGTATCAGGCATTCACAGGAAACGAACCTCTAAGAGACTTTATTTTCTAATGCCACCATCAATTCTGTAGCTGGGTTTATACCACAAAAGGCAGAAGTCCCCTTTGGGTATGAGGCACCTCATCCCCAAAGGGGACTCTGGACGAGCTGGATCAAACTTTTTATGCACATGTTTCGAAACAATGTAAATGTATGCACATACACGATCTGTTCTGATTGTTGTTGTCGTGTTGTTAGTGAACAAGCTGCATATACCATATCACACAAGATGATTGATGTAGGTCAGTGAAAGCTTTTGGTTAATTTTTTTATCCTTTCCAATTTATTTACACTCCTATAGCTGAAGCCAAACTGAACCATTTAGAAAGTGAACTAAAAGTGAATCTACACAACTGTAAGAATTAGTTTTTGCCTACCCTAACTAATCAGTAAAAACCAGAGCAGGAAGAGAATCAACTATTTTACAACAAATGTTTGACTAAAAGTGTAGAGAAGGTTGAATTATAGGTTTCCGCTTCATTGTGCAATTTATATGTGCATTGTTTCCAGAGTTTACAAATGCATGAAGAAGACTAGTATATTTGCAAATGTAGGACTGTTATACTGAGTCGTAGAATGCTACCAAACCTCATGCACTTAACATACTGTTACTTGTTTTCTTGCTTTTCGCACCATCAATCCTATACATGTATATTTCTCAGAAGTTTTTGATTTAATTGTTATATCCGTTATTACTGGCGGTATGCATATACTTATGCACCTCGTTCCTAGTCCCTGCATGTGGATTTTATAGGGCCGTTGTATTAATGATTTAAAGTAGCTGATAAGCAATAAAAGGCTATACGTGTGTGTATAGACTTGAGAAACTTTGATTTATCAAGCCAATAAAAAAATAGAAAATTAAAAAAAGGAAATACCTGGAAAAACCTATAGGTAATTGTTGGCAATTAATCGCCAAAATCGTTTTTTTTTTTTTAGATAACCGAAACGATAGGAATTTTATTTCATAGTCGAAATGATCTATTAGTGAAAAAAAAAAAAAAAAAAAAAAAAACCTACCTACAGTGTAGACCCGATGAAGTGACTAAACTGTGCCTTTTTTGTTTGTTCCACATATACCCTTATGGAAAGATATAACTGAAGCTTTTTGTATACTCATGAATTTGTGACAAAAGATAAATATATAGTCCCTTCGCATGACTTCAGAAAATCAGGTAGAACAGATTGGTACACTGTATTTGTCCACAACGCTATGTGTATCTTTTAAAACCCCAATTCTAAAACAAGAATATTGCAAGCCGAAGACATTTTGATTTTAAAAACAGAAGAGGTTGGGGCCTCATCAAAAGGCAAAAAACAATCTGCATTTAGTGCAAACTTGCACAATGAACAATAATAAAGTATGTCTGACTGCATTTATTTTGGTGTTGTGCATGGCTCTCGATAAACTTGGTATAATCAGATGAGGTGTGGTCCAGGGAGCTGGCGCTCTGGCCACAGGGTGTCCAAATTACAGCGTTTGCATGCATGGACCACACTAATCTTCTGTCAACGAGCTTTGACCGTTGAGGGAACGTGCAGCATACAGTTGTATCACAGTCACTCTCAAACGAAAAGCTTTGTGTGTCAAATGTCAATTGATCATGAGTAGTGCAACATTCTTTTGCTGTCGGTGAAGTGCTGCGCAGCCACGTCACCGCAACGCCTGTCTTTCTTCTTCCTCACTGCTGCCCTCTTCATCACTCTTGGCATCAAATTCGCTGTCAGAACTGGGGTACAAGACGTCTTCATTTATATCAGTCCACTCTGCAATAGAGATCAGGGTCAAAGTACAAACCGAAACAATATGTACATGTATGTTTTAACATGAATGGGGCTTTTTTAAGGATAGTTAAATAGAGCATGCCTTGGTCTGGAATGTTAGTCAATACCGACATACTCAATTGTATTCATTTACTGCTCCCCCTTTTTTTTTTTTTTTTCCTTTCATTTAAATTTACTTCTATTCCGCGCCGGGTTACTGGGTTATATCCGAAACGAGCCTACATGTATTACCATTGAGAAACTGGTGCTTCCAATCCTTATGTGTTATATCTATGCACGCACTATATAACCCCGCATTGTACCGTGCGCCTGCAGGAATTCATGGCAGTTTTCATGCATGCAAGCATCAATTATAGTGCCAAATGCGATCGAACGCATACTTTTTTTTTCTCCGCTTGGATATCTCCGAATAGTCATATCATAGCACTTCTTATAGCTTTTATGATAAATGCGTTGCGTGCGTATTAGAGACTGGTTTATTGCTTGTGAAACAAACGGTAACCTATAATTATGTAGTTTTACGGGTTGGTAATGTGATAAGTTATTATCGGAGAGAGTGATTTTTATATACTGTTTAAACGCCAAGAGGTGATCGTAGTATACATGTACGTTACCGTATACGTACGCTATTAATAAGCAACGGGCACAAATGTCGTCACATAGCATCCGTGGCTAGCAAGGTAAACGTTCGTGAGTGAAACTTGAGCAAACGTGCAACAAATATAATACATGCAGGATATTGCAATTCCAAAATCCATGCAAAACTATAATAGTTTCAAAATATGATTTTTTCCAATTATGAGACTCAAAAGCTTCAGTCGTGGACCGCACCCGCGGTATACAAAATACTATAGCCTCGTTCCCGGGCGCGTAATAAGATTACCGTCTGAGAACTTTGGCCACTTTTTCATATCGCACCAGAATGTTGGCATATAGCCGAAATCATGTGACCGCGTATACCATTGAATTTCATAGTTGTATACATGTATTTGTTAGTTTGCTAAAGCTCTTATCACAACCAAAAATGTTCAACTGAGCTGTTACAAGGGGTGTGCTCCATCGCATCTGTTCCAGTATATTCACGATATGAATATACATGTATACTCTCAACAGATGCATGCGATGGAGCAGCAGTGAACGCTGGCGATATCCATGATATCCAGAGCTGCGTCCGATTTATGTGGGTTTTTTTGTCCGAGGCACTTGATGTGGTCAGTTTCACCCATGTGCATGCACTAATTGCATTATTGCACTTGACTGTAGGCGCAGTGCATGGCTAAAAGTTCGCAGACGCATCTTAATTATATTACGCCGGTGTCGGGAAATGAACTAACACAATACACGGCCATGCATCCAGTATACATGTAGACGGCTCGTGCACTTCTATTGGGTGGGTTCAGAGTATGACTACATGTAGAGACCTCTATACATTATTATAATTATTATAAATAAGATACGTTGGTGACAGCGGTATATCGTCAGTTTAACTGCATGAGACAGATTCTATATATATTATAATTATATATATATACATGTATACTGCAAGAGCCATGTTGTTCCTTTTGGCAGTGGAATCATTTCTGCTATGTCAACAGGTAGCTGGACTGATACCTGGTCCTTGCGTCACCAACGGACAGCCCAACGCTAACCGGATATGCTGTCCTGGCCCAAATGTACCCGACGCTGGGCCTTGCGGTTCAAACCTGTCGCCTTCTCGAGGATCGTGCAGTCTCCTGTCAGACATACTTACTGATGTCGTCGTAGACCCCAGCGGCGACACTCGAGACAACTGGCCTTATTACTTCGATTACCTCTGCAAATGCAACGAGAACTTTTGGGGCTACGATTGCAGCGAGTGCGCGTTCGGATATAAATTGACGGGAGGGATTTGCACTAAGCAACCGCTTCGGAAACGTAAGAGCACGGCGGATTTAACGCCCTTCGAACGCGATCAGTACCTGGATGCCATAAACCAGGCCAAGTTCAATAATAACTACAAGAGATATATGGCCATCAGGAAGGAGTCTAACCCACCACAAGTGGTCCAACTGAGCATGTACAACTTGTTCGCGTGGTTACACTACTACGCAGGAAAAGAGAACGACCTTTTGAGAAACAACGACTGCAAAGACAGTAAGTTATGCACCCAACATTTCCGCTTCTCATGCAGGTTGCTTAAAAGAATTGAAGGGAAAAGGAGAGGTCGTGGATAAAATATTAGAGGGACGTATAGAACATTATAAATGTCCGCGAATGTGCATGCCATCAAATTGCGAAAAGGATACGGGAATTTAACTAGTCATGCTCTAATTGACTCCACCCAGCGGTTAGAGATTACGGTCACGAGGCATCCGGATTCTTAACATGGCACCGGATACTCCTGTTGTGGTTTGAGCGTGAGATACAGACGATGATAAACGATTATAGCTTCTCCCTTCCATACTGGGACTGGACAAAGCCAGATAATCGCAAGTCTATACTTTCAAATGATTGGTTTGGAACAAGTGTAAACGGAACCATTCAGGGACGGTTTGCAACCTGGCAGACCATTTGTTGGAATAAAACTGAATTGAAATGTGATGGAAAGAATATCCTGTGCGATCCCACTAGTACAACAGGTCCTATCCGTAGATGTGCTGTTGAGTCAGCATGTAACGAAACAAGCAAACTGTGGCCCACGCAACAGGACGTCGACACGGCTCTTAGCATGAAAGATTACGATTCCAGTCCGTATTTCTTTGCTTCTAAAGGCTTCCGCGGCTACACAGAAGGATTTGTTAACAACAGTTGTAGTAGCGACAATCCGTTATGCAATAATGGAATAGAAAGAAAACTACATAACACAGTAAGTTAAAACGGATTGTAGTACCGTAAAGTACAACGAATAAGCCCCCCCCCCCCCCCCCCCCCTCCGCCCCCAACGCGAGATCTTACAAAAAATAGCATGTTTTTTAAACGAGCGTATCTCCGTAACCATAAGCGCTGGGACTAACCTATTTCAAACTCCAATAAAAGAACCATTTGCTAATCGAAAGAACGCTTTTGATGTCCTTCTATTTTACCTGATTCGTCGTAGCAACTGCTGATATTCACTGTGATTTAGGGCCATCATATTTCTTGAACGGCACAATTCCAAGCGAGTGTGAGTATTGGACATGAAGCAAGAAACATTTCTAAACACATGCGAGGTATTTTGGGGGAATTTACCTCTGCCTTTTGATGAAGAATATGTCGTTACTAAAACACACTCTTTCGCTCCGCCATTTTGGTTACCTAAAACCCTGGTTCCGAACCATGACCATGAGTCTCGTCCTGGCGACGATATGATTTTGCATGGGTATACTGCACTTGAAAGCATTCATTACTGCATAGTCGGTGCGGTGCAGTCATGTTGACATGTATCTTGCACTGTTATTGTCTTGCTTAATGCACAATACCATACAATACTTAATTAATAGCAGACTATGACAGCTTAATTGGATCATCGTCATAGCAGCACAAAATATACCGTAAATGCGTAACGCGAAGACGAGGACCTTAAGATAATACAACAGGGCCGTAGCAACCGCTACGGCCTATACGGCCAAAGCCGTACAGGTTTTTGGCCAGAGCATAAGTTATTATTGAAAAAATATTAATAAATTTGAAAACGTACTGACTTCATTGTGGCTGGTATGAATTCTGTTTCAGATCTATCGTGCATGGCGCTCCCCCCCCCCCCCCCCCCCCCCCAACTAATTTGGTCACGCCCCCACCATTAGCCGTACAGGTTTTATTCCCGTTCCTACGGCCCTGTACAATAATTAATTTAATCTATCATATCGTCGCAGCTCATCGCCAGGACGACTCGTGGTCATGATTCGGAACCAATGTTTTAGGTAGTGTTGTATAACCAAAATGGCGGAGCGAGATAGTGTGTTTTAGTAACGACATATTCTTCATCAAAAGGCAGAGGTAAATTCCCCCAAAATACCTCGCATGTGTTTAGAAATGTTTCTTGCTTCATGTCCAATACTCATACTCGCTTGGAATTGTGCCGTTCAAGAAATATGATGGCCCTAAATCACAGTGAATATCAGCAGTTGCTACGACGAATCAGGTAAAATAGAAGGACATCAAAAGCGTTCTTTTGATTAACAAATGGTTCTTTTATTGGAGTTTGAAATAGGTTAGTCCCAGCGCTTATGGTTACGGAGATACGCTCGTTTAAAAAACATGCTATTTTTTGTAAGATCTCGCGTTGGGGGCGGAGGGGGGGGGGGGGGGGGGGGGCTTATTCGTGGTACTTTACGGTACTACTATCGTGAAAATGATGGATGCTAAAAAAGAAATTATGCATGCAATTAATTACATTGTATCAGCGACATGTAAGGTAGTATATACAATTTTATACAAGCACACCTTGCTTTCAGAGATTCACAATGCCCCCTCTTAACTGCATGCATGCATGAAAGCTCATATACATGTACACTGTCATTCCTTTTCATATATAGGGCCACATTCTATTAGGACTGGGTGGATTCATGACCATGAATGGATCATTAGACCCTGGCACCATGAGCAGTGTACCAGCCTCCGCCAACGACCCGATCTTTCTTTGCCACCACACAATGATCGATTACATCTTTGAACAGTGGCTCATTAAGTATCCGACAGCCGAGTATGTTGGACCAGACACCCATGTCTATCGCAATCGCAAAGGCCATGGCCCCAATGACACTCTTGTACCATTTATACCTCTGATCAGCAACAATCAAGCTTTCAAACCGGCCAACTCGTTCGGATACCAATACGTTAGTGCGGCCGACCCACCGAGCACAGAGACTGCTGGCAGTGATCTTAACATTGGTCCTAGCTTCACATCGGTAATGACATTGAAAATTTAATTAGTCACTTAGATTTTGTTTATACTATGCTGTGCGTAGGTCAGCGCTATAGTCCGCATGCACTATTGTAATGAATTTGTATGTGGACTTTTATTTCATAAAGTCGTCACTCGCACAACCTGTGCAGCAATTGAGGAATGCATGAAGCAGCCAGCCGGCCCATATGCTCCTGTATACATGTAGTGTGATGATGCCACTACATGAGTATTGCCGCTACAACCTGTTTTAGTAAAAACATTTTGCATACATGTAGAGGATGAACAATACGAAAACTCCATTCATTACACCTGACCTTCATGGGTACTCTGTGTTTAGCAAAGCAACTGTTCTGTGGTCCATGTGTGCAGGGTGACACTACTGTGATGGGAGGTGGGGGGGAGGGGGGGCAAACTCAGCTGATGTCCGATAGAGTTAATCGGTTTTATTGAATAAGTGACTGCTTATAAACCTACTAGCTATACATTGTCACCATCTTCTCAGACATCATGTTCCCCATGATGTGTTACAGCAAAGAGGACCAGCAGCTGTGGCAGGACGATCCCTATGAGTACATCAGGATGAAATTTGGTGGGTCTACTGTAATATGAATCATGTTACATAGAGTACTGTTTATACCGAGTTATTGTACAACGGAGAAGAAGATGAATATCTTGATATAAGTACGCGTTTAGTTTTGTCTTATTTATACAATGTAATTATTATATAGGCAGAATCTCTGAATTTGCAAAATGATGAATTTGCACCAAGCAAAGATCTCATGCTGTCTCTATGGACACAGTATCTGGCATTCACAGGAAACGAACCCCTAAGAGACTTTATTTTCTAATGCCACCATCAATTCTGTAGTTGGGTTTATACCACAAAAAGGCAGAAGTCCCCTTTGGGTACGAGGTGCCTCATCCCCAAAGGGGACTCTGGACGAGCTGGATCAAATTTTTTATGCATATGTTTCGAAACAGTGTAAATGTATGCACATAGGAGTGTAAATAGATTGGAAAGGATAAATTAACCGAAAGCTTTCACTGACCTACATTAATCATCTTGTGTGATATGGTATATGCAGCTTGTTTACTAACAACACGACAACAACAATCAGAACAAATGTGTATGTATGCGTATGTGTGTGTCATGTGTGTATGTGTATGTGCAGTGTATGAATTTGTCATGTATGTGTCATGTATGTGTACTATGTGTATGTGTACTGTGTGTGTTATGTGTGTGTGCATGTGTGTATGCATGTGTGTATGTGTGTGTGTCGTGTGTATGTTGTGTGTATGTGTGTGTGTCATGTATGTGTGCTGTGCGTATCGTGTGTCGTGTGTATGTGTGTCATGTGTATGTGTGTGTGTGGTATTACATGTAGCTTTTGGCCACAGTGACAGTATTCCACTCCTGCTCATGTGATGTGAGACACTGTGCACTGTAACTGTATTGTGTACATGTATGAGATGTTACAAATAATTGTGCAACCAATTACACAAATGCATACCCTGCAGATGTGCACACACACAATTCAAATCCACACACACAACCTACATGTGCAACCACGTCAACCATGAATGTACACATTAGAGATAGTGACAATATGCACGGGTACTCAATCAGCCTGCCTATTGTTCTGTTTTTTCCTGCACATAAGGTTTGTTTGTATACAGATATAGCTGAAGCCAAACTTAACCATTTAGAAGTGAACTAAAAGTGAATCTACACAACTGTAAGAATTACTTTGTGCCTATACCCTAACCAATCAGTAAAAACCAGAGCAGAATGACAAATAAACTATTTTCTAAAACATGCAACAAACGTTTGACTAAAGGTGTAGAGAAGGTTGAATAATATGTTTCCGCTTCATTGTGCAATTTATATGTGCATTGTTTCCCGAATTTACAAATGCATGAAGAAGACTATATTTACTGTTATAGTCGTAGAATGCTACCAAACCTCATGCACTTAACATACTGTTACTTGTTTCCGTGCTTTTTGTACCATCAATCCTATCAGGAGAGCAGTTGATGAAGGTTACAGCTATGTCAGTAAATATGATGGAGGCTGCTTCTCCATCTTTGATCCCAAAGGACAGAAGATCCACACAGTGGGGGAACCTGAACAAACCATATGGAGTGGCACTAGATCCCCTAAGGGGTAGTCTTTATGTTCCAAATGATGGTACTAGTAGTGTAACATATGGTTGGCTTATAGCTGTATATGCAATACTCTCTGAGAAGGTTGGTGGTATATCAGGATTTGATGGCAATAATTTTGTAAAAAGGAAGGAAACAAGAAATCAACAATGGCATGAAAAATTAAATAACCCTACATTTGCCAACGTAAAATGTACTTCAGTACTATAGGACTATTTATTTTTTCGTATCACTGTTGATCCCTTGTTTCATTTCTTTTACTCCCAATGGACAGCTTATATGTCCAATAATTTATGTAGCTACTCTAATTGTACGATAAGCGCGTGCATTGTAAAAATATGGGAAACCATTAGTTGGGCGTGGCCCGCCCTTCGCGTATTGGCCAATACGCGAAGGGCGGGCTACGCCTAACTAGGAAACCATAAGGTCGATCACCTCGGTAAAACTTAAAGAAGAATGTCCTGAGGTACGTGTATACGCAGCTGCTCTCTTCTTAACGGCAGCATAGAATCAAACTAAAGTGTTGAACCCGGCCGGGCCAAGATAAGAGCTCACCTCTTTAAAAGATTAAATTATGTCCCGATCGAGGTACGTGTATACGCAGCTGCTCTCCTTTCTATTGTAATGACAGCAGAGAATCAAGCTAAAGTGGTGAAGCTGGCCATGCTGCGCATTAATGGTGCACGGTACAGTGCATATGTAACAAGGTACAATGTAACCATGAATGACCTCTCCCAGCGTGTAGAAATAAAACACTCAGCATCGGTGAAGGACGAAGAGGTTAGGAACCAGTTAGCGTATTATTGTTTGTTATCTCCCCGTACGTGGCTTTAGGTTCGACGCTTGGTATACCTACTTATTAACTTGAGCTTGATCAACAGGAATTCTTATGGACCGACGAAAACAACAACCACCACACAGAATGTACTTGGCTATATGTAAGCCTTTTTTTTTCTCGTAAAGACAAGGTAAGAGAATCTTTGCCTCTTTGCTACTGTTCCATATCTTCATTCCTCTTTGTAGCTTTAATTGGAAGTTTGGAACCTCATGCTGGCCTCAACCCTATTTCTGTTCTCTGGATGATGCGTTGAATGGAACCATAGATAGTCTAAACTATCTATGATGGAACTGCGTGCACTCTACAGCTGTATGCTTTTAAATTTTCATTTGAACAGCACAGCCATTCTACTAACTAGTGTAGAAGCCAGGCTATATAAAAAGCACACGCATGGGGACTGGGCTCCACATGGTACAAACTTTGGTACATATATGGCATCGCACGCTGAGCGGCACATATTTGGCGCAAACATCATACATATTTTGTCCATTGAATGAAGCTCCATATTTTTTTATATTTTATGGGCCAAATATGCGTACGTAAATTTGAAACATATGGCACATTGTTTCGAAATAAAAATCGGACTTAAAAGAAAAAAAGATATAATGTTTTTTAAAAAGGGGCGTAAGGGGTGGTACCCCTGCATTTTAAGAAATATTCACGTGTTTTTTTAATCTTTTTTCTTTCGCTTCGAATTTACCATAGATTGAAGACCTTACGTAACGGGATTGGAAACGCTATATCTAATGCCATAGAGTCGTGCGTTCCATCATCGTTTCGCATGAATCTAATTAAGTTTACGTAGACTTTCTTGGAGTGATACTGAAGAATCGGGCAAAGACGAAGACATCAGAAGGTAAAATAGCCAGATCACGATTCCCTAATGTTTCGAGATGGTTTCTAACTCTTTTGGTTAGTTCACACAAAATATATCTTAAGCTTTAGAATGCGTTTGATCACAATAACTAGTCGATCAAGCGTTGCTACAGAGAAGGAAAATTTTGGGGACAATTGCCGTGGCAACATGCAGCATGTTCAAGCGACGAAACATACCTCTTGAAAACGCTCAATGAGTGAAGCGTGGCGTAGGGGCCGTTCATAAATTACGTCACACAAATTAAGGCTGTTTTGGACCCCCTCCCCCCCCTCCGTCACGGAACCGTCACAATAATCCTCCCCCCCACCCCCCCCCCCCCCCCTCTTAATTACGTCACATTTGCTCCCCCCCCCCCCCCCCCCCCCCTTCATGAATAATCATAAATCGCTTCGAGCGTGCATATTTGGCCAGTTTCGCGCCGTAATGCAAGCAAAACTCAAAGAAACAGTTTTCGCATGCGGGCAACTCCATTGAATTCGACCACACTACTGTCAATAATATATCATATATACATCGTCGCAAGCATGAAGGTCTTCTTCATTTTAGGCCGCGGGGCTACCCGCATAACTCCTTCGAGGTCAAAGTGATTTTTACCAATCCAGACTGCCTAGCCTGTTTCAGGCAGTCAACTTTATCTCATCTCTGTGCCTCAGATAGGGCAGCAACTTGATGCGCGTGACTCTAATGTAATAATTACTCGGTTTGGTCAAACGCGCCGGGAGTCAAGCAATGCCCAACTAGGCAGTAACTAGCTCTTATTTGGCTTGTCTTGCTATGAATCACCATATGTTTCTGCAGCATCACGAAATAGAGAGAGCAGATCTTGCACAACCGGCCGAAAAAGCAAATGCAAGTGGACTGCCTGGTACTGATGCCATCATTGAGCGCGTAGATCAATATTACCCACGACAAGAATCAATTTTAGTAACCGCTGAATACCATCGTGCATCATAGACCACGACAATGAATTTTAATTCAAAATGTGACATCACGCCAGCCTAAACCCCCCCCCCCCCCCCCCCTTCCCCCCGTCACAAACCGTCACAATTGTTCAGACCCCCCCCCCCCCCCCCCCTTTTGCGTGACGTAATTTATGAACGGCCCCGTAGTGCTAGTTGGAAGAAAATAAGTCCTATCGCTTTAAAGATATATAGCGTCAAACACACAAATATACCTAAAATACCTTCCGCACCAGGCAAATTGTTGTTCCATGATGGTCGATGAGCTTGGCTTCAAAGTTGGTTTTCCAGAAATAACGAAGGCCAATAGGTGGCGTAGATGGTTTTTGAAGCTTTCAGTACGAACAGAAGCGTACTTACAGCCCTGTATATGTGATTAAAAATTAGGACATGTTTCGAGGACGATTGTCAAGGAAACGCAAGTTTGAGCGCAAACCGCGCCAATGCCGTAAACTCACTGTCTCCATTGGGATTGACATTTGGAAGAATACCAGGAGGGCCCATCTGCAGCAGCAACTGAGTGACGTAACTGTTGTGCAGACACTTCTTCCTCCAGGTAATTGAGTTATGCTAGTTGCCGTATACATGAACAATATAAGTTCATTTGGTATGAACTCAGGTACGAACTCCAGAAGCATTCTTTCCTCAGCACAATACTGGTGTGTTTGCAGGCAAAGCATGCTTGCAGCCTTACAACAAGTACATCATGTGAAAACCAAGTTAGCTGTTCTTCATTGGACATTGACTCCCACCACTCTCTTAAGGCTAATGATGTCCTAACTGCTGCACACGTGTACGTTGACTCAACTTTGAAAGCTGTGTCTGTCTGCACTGCCTCAACCGCAACCTTAAAATACTCTGCAGAACCTTAGACCGTATGTATAATACTACTCTAGTTGGTTAGTGGTCTTACGTTCTTTCAATGAATCCATGATTAAAACCGCTATACGCACAAGTAATGACGTCATACTAACGCGAAACATTGATAGTACCACTGCAATGTATAGCGTTTCCAATCCCGTTACGTAAGGTCTTCAATCTATGAATTTACATGGGGGTTGCATGATTCTATTTCTCTCACCTAAAGGACTTCACTAAGATATCGATCCCACATACAATCGCTAGACACTTGTGAAACAGGCAGCGAACGATTTAACATTTAACCCTCTCGTGTAGTCTCCTAATTTGGTTAACTATAGATTGTGATAGGTGTGGCAAGCGCAACGATTTTTCATATTGTTAACTGATTAACGTACAACGGCAAGCAAACGGAGGACCGCAGAGATGAACCTGCAGAAAATGCAGCAATCGCAGCCACCTGCAAGAAAGAGGCAGCGGCTCCTGTGCACGAGCGCTGTAAATGGGATTGCTTGCAATGAATCCGTTGCCGTTGCTTGCGAGGAATCCGTTCATAGTGTAGCGGAGCCGTTCTGTCGGGGTATTTGCCAGATGTGCCTTCGCCCTTCGTCCAAAACTGAGCATTTGCAGCACACAAGGTTGATCTAGTAAATGGTGCACAAAAAAAACCCATTCTGCTGGACAGGTGGAGTCCAACTGTCCATTTGCCTATATAGAGCTGTGGGAAAAGGTTCAGCATGGCCAGAAATTGCATGCCTTCATTACTAATTCCTGACGCGTTATGACGTTTTTCCCATTTCATTACCGTGAAATGTATGGAGGATGACACTCTTTTGATCACTGTCACTCAGGAAAAGATGCCCATGACAAGGAAAAAGAACTTTATGATGAAGAGGATCATAAGGTATACCTCTGTCGTTAAACAAAAAAATTAGCCCTCTTCCTGACGCTTCCTCATCAGAATTTCAGTGTTTCCATAGACATGTATGGATTTTGATTTTAAAAATGAGGGTTTTTCAAGACATTTATGCTTCCTGACGAAAATCCAAGCTAGATATCAAAAAGGAAAGACTAACTGCTGTTAGTAAAGCCATTAGGGCTGAAGTGTGACATATTCTAACGTTCATGACCCTTTTACCCTCGCTTTCCTGATCACTTTTATCATTAAGGTTCATATGTCTTTGTAAATACCAATATTCAATAATAAATCGACAAACGCCGCGTGCGTGCCCTGCCGCGATGAAGGTTTTCAAACAAGAAGGCACAAATCACCGACCACGGTATGAATCCTAGCAACGAACGTTCGATACTTGATAGCTTGTTACACATGTGCGTCTGATTTCGACTGTTGTGCGTGTGCATGGGTGACAATTAGATGCGATTGTACTTTTTTTTTGGTAGTAGGCCTACTCGGCTGCTCCAACATTCTTTTTAAGCCCTATAGCTGTAGGGCGCGATCATGTTCGGAGTGTTTTAGCTACCTATATCAGGCTATATGTACATGTACATGGATTCTACAACGGCTTGTTTTGGTTGCGTTGGTTTTAAACGATTCGATTCCGGCTTACTCACCTATATTGCTAACTCTACCACAAGGAGTTCGTGGATGTAATCCCTATAGCAAAGCCACATTTTTGCACCTGTTCTACCTTCAGTAATATTTGTAAAGATGGGCATGTCCTTACGTGCAAACCTGACGCCATATTTTTGTTCTATTTTTTTGTTGCAACTAATAGTACTTACGTATCTGTATCTGTGCGTGTTTATATATTTTTTCATCTCTGCAGTATGAAAACTACCAATACAGCAAAAAAAAAAAAAAAAACCGTTCCACAGAGACGAACCTTATAAGGATATATCACGTGAGGAATACATGCGGTAACAACCTACTTTTTTTACTATATCCACATGGGGAAGGTGGAAAGGGTGACAGCCTTGTGAAGGTGGAGGGAGGTAGTAGTTTTGTGAAGGTGGAGGGAGGTAGTTTTGTGAAGGTGGAGGGAGGTAGTTTTGTGAAGGTGGAGGGAGGTAGTTTTGTGAAGGTGGAGGGAGGTAGTTTTGTGAAGGTGGAGGGAGGTAGTTTTGTGAAGGTGGAGGGAGGTAGTTTTGTGAAGGTGGAGGGAGGTAGTTTTGTGAAGGTGGAGGGTGGTAGCCTTGTGAGATAGCCTTGTGGAGGTAGAGGAGAGAGTGCCTTGTGAAGGTGGATGGGAGATATCCTTGTGGAACAGTTGGGGAAAAGATAATACAGGTAGGCCCTTCTCCCTAGAGATGAGAAATTTGATAGCACATCCCAGAGGCAGCCACTGGGATATGAATCAAATTAAGTTTAAAGGTTTCTGATGTAGGGTACAGTTAGAAGGAGATAGATCTACGTGTTACATGCATGTAGATGTAGGACCAAAGAATAATTGTTTAAAGTGGCTACAATTGTCACATCCTGTGGTGTCCACCTTTATTAGTTTGGTTAGAAAAACTCCTTGGTTTGGTTGTACACATAGCACAGACACCAGTTGTCTGCCAGGAGAGAAGGCTTACCTACATGACCACCTGGTATGGACCAGGGACTGGACACAAAGTTTTGCATCTCATGGACTGTGCCAGCCACCCTTCCAACATGCACCTGGTGAAAAACTTCAGCAACAACTCAAATGGAAGGCTTTATGTGGTCTAGCTATATGTACATGGCTCTGCAGATGTATGCAATAGGTAATGTAACAGTTGTGGTGTGGCATTTATATTTATTTGGTTATGTATTGGTTGTGTATGTGTGATAAATGTGGAAAGTTCTGAAGGTACTACATTTACCTGTACTAGCAAAGAATGTAGCTGACTCAAAGTCTTTGTGGTCACCTATTTAATTAGGGTGGTGGCATGTGGTCATTAGTTATGTAAACGTTTCACATGCATGGCCCTCAGGACTAGTACATACTTGTGGTTTCTATCCAGCATCCTTGCCATTGTGTATGAGTCATGATCACCAGCCTTCATGCCATCGGCCATCGATCTGTTCATTGATGACAGATCAGAGCTGCATCATGGCATCCTTTTTTGTGCCATTGCTTTAGTATTTGTAGGAGTAAATTAGATAGACAGGTGCATGTATGTGATCTTTTCTTCAACTGCATGCCCATGCAAGTCCTGTGTCAAGTGTGTGTATGTGTGTGTGTGTATGTGTGTGTGTATGTGTATGTGTGTGTATGTGTGTGTGTATGTGTGCATGTGTGTGTATGTGTGTGTGTATGTGTGTGTGTGTTTGTGTATTTGCATGTACATGTGTGTGTATGTGTGTGTGTGTATTTGCATGTACATGTGTGTGTGTGTATTTGCGTGTACATGTGTGTGTGTGTGTGTGTGTGTGTGTGTGTGTGTGTGTGTATTTGCGTGCATGGTATTTGCATTTGGGTGTGGGTGCATGTGCATTTCCTTCCAGCCGCTCAATCATAAAAAAGTAGAACACACGGCATAACAAACACACACATCTCAGGCCAACTGCCGAATACGTTTACGGCTGTTCATCCTTCTTGTATACCCTAGCCAAAATTCCGGCAGAGCTGGATAGAAATGAGTACAGGACTTAACCTCGTAGCAGATATTGGGTCTGGGAACGAGACTGCTATGGAGTGAGCGCGAGCGACCTTGCCTGCCAATTGATCCATATACAGTCATTAATCGACGATTTACAGTATAATAGGGCCAGGACATAGTGGAGAGTCCAGCTGTGAATATCCGCCGCCATGCATATGTTAATTCTTTAGCTAGTGGAAGGCAATATCCTTAACACACCTCCACGAGAACTTCTAGTATGTTATCAAAAACAAGCCAGTCATCGTGGTCAACGTCAGAACGATGCACATGCAGATAGATATATATACAATACATATTATAATTATATAATAATATATCGCCGATGCATCTTAACGAGCGAGTCTCGTAGTCACACCTATATATCATATTATGTAGTAGCTACTCCACAGCAGCGGTTCTATTGGGCTCGACCTTCGCGTTATGGGGGTTTCAAGCCTATCCAATGTTGTACGTCTGGCTAGCGAGACAAGCGTATACCAAGAATTAGATTGATAGCGAGTGTAGAGCTATATATTACATTGTATATCCACAATACTATCAGATGGGTACAAATCTTAGTATAGGCCTAGGCTTCAGCCTTGATACCCGACCCTCCGCCAAAAGGCTACGCCCAACTACTATACAATGGATCAAAATGGTTAAATAACAGATCACGTGACCTCTAGAATGCATCCAATGGCAGGGGCACGAGTACAACTAAATGTTTTGAGTTGCGCATGCGTATGCTTAGATCACTAAAATCGACGATAGCTGTAGTTTGGAAGGATTTTATGTAACAGCGATGCCTATTACTAACTTCCCTGCCATGCAGACATACAATGCATTTATTAAAAGACAATAACAACAATATATTTTAATAAATTAATTAGCAGTTTTAATAACGTGATAAATCTCTAAAGTACCTAGTGAGTTTAATGGTGCAATTTGATTTTTTTAATCACAATCGTACGCCGAGTTATGCATCGATGTCCACAATTTCTGGACATGGTTGCCAATGCAATCCATACACCAACAGACCTGTTCCATGTCAAATATGCCTGAGTACAACAGGGACAGTACGCCACTATGTGTGGAGCTACCACTACTTAGACCACATGCATGCAGTCTATTCACCCAGGTCAAAATTTGACAAAGCAGGCTGCAAAGTATGCCATCCACAAAGAGGAGTACCTAAAAGTACTGGGCAAAGAGTATACAGCAAAGGAGCAGGAGAAGAGGCTAGACCTCACCAGGCTGAAGGACATCTGTTACCCACATGTTTCGGATTGGAAACTAAGGTCCTAAAAAGAATATACGGTGTCGCTCATTCTAAGCAATGTTTAATGAGCTCATTATCGCTACCGTTTTGTGATATACATTTCGAAAACAGTTTCTTGCTCAATACAACTCTCTTGTCATATCTAAAGGTAGCACCCACATAATCTATCACTTTCCTAACAGAGCATATATTTGCGCACCAGTTTTCTAACGCAAGATGGCAATACGCATGCTCGTTTTGATAGTTATGTGCGCACCATTTAGAAACCTACTACCAAAGTTTGACATACAGCGGGCAAGGCGCGCAAAACCAAAAGGTCAGACATACTAAATAGTAAAGAGAAGAGTTAAGTCCACAAGTCTATCTGATTGGCAATGTGAGAACGATAATTTTACGCGTACAGTAGCTGCTGCATATTTGTGAATAATTGGCTTCGTTTCCCGTCACGGGATTACCTCATCCATGTATCAGCTTGCTATCCACTGCCGCCGGCAGGATTTGCGGAAGGCGGGTGATAAATCATCGTGGTAAATGTTCGCACACAGCTTAGAAGTGCAAGGTACTTGCTGGAAGTCTGCAGCAAGCACTTGCAATAAATGTAAACGAACCCTGAATGCGTTTGCAAACCCTGCAAGATGACTATAGATGTCCCTAAAAAAGCCCATTGTCCCTTTTCAGTGGTATGCTCACAAAGCTGAAGGATGCATAGTAAGAAATAAGATTCAAATATATTATTATGCATGTTGAAATATTAAATCACATTTGTCAAAAAACCATGCAGCAAAGAGGGGGGGGGGGGGGGGGGGGGGGGGGGGGGGAGAATGAAGTCCATTTGTCTGGCCAAGCACACTGATCAAACATATTCAGGTCATTGCACCAGCTACTGTAACCGATCCTGGTCATCCCAGGCCACCAGTAGCACCACACACCCTGAATGCGCTTGCAAACCCTGCAAGATGACTATAAACAGGGTCATCTGGCTTTCTTCAGGCCAGCTTCTAGCTGATTCAATAATATTACTTGATATCTTGGTCCACTGTGGCAGGGAGGTCATAATGCACCAGTTCACCTACAAGAAGTGAAGTATATATGGTGTGGTCTCCAACAGTCCCCATGATGAGTGCATAGTCAAAGTCCCTACAGGAGGCAGAGTTAAGTGCAATAGCCAATGACATTGAGGCACATGCCCAATTCACCAGCCACAACTGTGTGTGCAGAGACACTCAATGTGCATTGCCAAGAAATGCATAAAAAATTAGGAATGTCATTGTTGGTGGTGAACCTCTGCACTTCTACGTAAGGAGGCAAGCTCCATTCTTAGTAGAGAGGGAAAAATGGCTCAGATAAAGGAAGCTGAGCTGGCATATATAGTGGACAGAAGGCTTGCTCATTAAGGCTGCTGTTTTTATAACACGGAGCAAAATGCAGAGAAATTCCATCCATCCTAAGTGATGTGATGGCCACTGCAACCATGTTCAGAAATATACTGGCACAATTTGGCCATTGCCATGAACTGTATGATGGTAGCTACATCAATGAATACAATGCCATTCAACTCAGAAGGTAAAATACGTCAGTTCAATGAGTTTTTTTTAATTTGCTTACAATAGCTACTGCCACACCCAGCTTTAGGGAAAGTTTCAGGAAAGCATTTCCTCCAATCAAAATACACCTCCTGGGAAGACCATACATTACCGGCAATGGGCCAACAGAATGCATGTCGGGTTTGGTCTACTTGGAGAGTACCGAATCTATACATGCAAAGGTCAATTCCCTGTACTCCCGATACAACACCATGCATGACAGGGTTGTTCAAAGACAACTGTGCATAGTCAAGGAAAGCAGTTGTTTCATTCCCCTCGTACATGTGATACTCGTACACGGCATGAGTATACGCGCGTAAAAGTGCCATTGTTTGGTGACACACAACTTCCCCAGAATTATCGTTCTCGATTTCAGACAAGACGAGAAGGGTTCGTTAAGGACTTAACTTTACCTGGCAAGTCGGCTTTTTGGCCTTTTTTGCGCCGTTTGGCGAATATACTCATATCGAGAAATTGGCGGTCAAAAGGATTACGCGGTATTCGGTCATTGCGTAATTCAATGTCCATAGAAAATGTATGGACGCATTCAGAAAACTGCAGCTAACTGCAGAAAAAAAAATTATATTGACTACCTGCTCTCGGATTTGCAATGTGGGGACTAGTTGACATATTTTGTGTAGTTTTTCGCAACTTAGGTACCTATATCCGCACTTCCACATTAATTATGCAAGGTTTCCAATATCCATTCATTTTTATCTCATTTCCTTATTCAGGCATCAATAGTTTCCAAACCAAATGAATTTTTCCTTACCTGCTCGCGGATTACATGAGAGTAATCAATCCCCGTATTTATCATAATTTTTTCAGAGCTTAGGGCCTTCAAATCGCTCTTCCCTTGAATGGTTAGTGAGATACACCCCACATTCAAAACGCATAATATCACGTGCTACTCTTTCGTCAGTTAGCCGTGCCCAGACCGAGCTGTTTTGTAAGTACATGTAGTTAATGATGATATGTACATGTACGTATTGACGTCTATAACTACTACCCCACCCACCACTACAATGTACACAACAACTTAACATGCATGCGATTTAAAAATAACTTATTAACCGCTATTTACTGGGCCTGCTCATCGCTTTTGGTTCGGATTATTTCGAACAGTATACGAAGACGACGATATCGAAGATCAATCCCATGAGGATGGGACAGACCTGGAAGTCTGCCTGTGGACCCTATGGCTATGGAATACTGGGTATTACGGTAACCGTATATGGAGTACCTCACAGCTAACAGCTACAGTACACTGAGTACAGTATGGAGTGGACCCTATAGTGACATATGGCAGACAACGCTACGGAATAGCCGACAGCTAGCAAACAAATACCGTACTAGTGTGGTGTGGACCAATAAGCTATGGAACTAATGTTGCTTGTTCAGCTATGGACTGGATTCTATGGCAGAACTGAAGCCTACAGGTCACAGCTAACTGCTACGCTAACGGAGGTACGGGAGTGCACGGACCCTATTGCAGACAGCTACGGCAGGCAGCTACGGAATACCCCATGTATGGTCGAATAGAGTAGACTCTATAGCAATAAGCGATGCATGGAAAATCACACAGTTAACAGCTATGAACTCAAATCTATGGCAGACACGTGCACCTAATAGCTACAGTGTATGGAGTTGGAGTGGTCCCTATGGCAAGAAGCTATGGAGTTAACTGGTCGTATGGCAAGTACCCCATATAGCAAGCACCAATCCTATGGCAGATACCCCACAGCTGCCAGTGTGTGTGTGTGTGTGATTGTGTGTGTGAGCATGTTGTGAGTGCGTGTGATTGTACATGTGTATGTGATTGTGTGTGTGAGCATGTGTGTGAGTGTGTATGCGTGTGACTGTGTTTGCGTGTTGTTGTGTGAGTGGCTATGAATCCTCTCTCCCCCTCTCTCTGTGTATGTATGTCAGTATGTACATGTATATGTATGCTAAGAATCAGTTCCTGTGTGTTGTTGTGTTAAGGTCGGCATACACGGCCCGGGCGACTTCTAGTCGATTTGTCGCATGCAACTCAAATGAATATGGACAAATGTTCCGCAACCCATCAGTAAACTAAACAATTACGAACTTTTACCCTATATTCATTTGAGCTGCATGCGACAAATCAACAGGTAGTCGCCCTGTGTATGCCGACCTTTACCTTGTGCTAATGCACATGAAAGTAATTGGCTAGTTTTGATGACATTCTGCCTTGTTTTCCACAGTACACAGCTCAAATTACAGCTATCAATGCTCACCAATGGTAAGCTTAGCTTTGCAGGGTTGGCCTATTTACCCACTCCCTCCCTCCCTCCCTCCCTCCCTCCCTCCCTCCCTCCCTCCCTCCCTCCCTCCCTCCCTCCCTCCCTCCCTCCCTCCCTCCCTCCCTCCCTCCCTCCCTCCCTCCCTCCCTCCCTCCCTCCCTCCCTCCCTCCCTCCCTCCCTCCCTCCCTCCCTCCCTCCCTCCCTCCCTCCCTCCCTCCCTCCCTCCCTCCCTCCCTCCCTCCCTCCCTCCCTCCCTCCCTCCCTCCCTCCCTCCCTCCCTCCCTCCCTCCCTCCCTCCCTCCCTCCCTCCCTCCCTCCCTCCCTCCCTCCCTCCCTCCCTCCCTCCCTCCCTCCCTCCCTCCCTCCCTCCCTCCCTCCCTCCCTCCCTCACCTCTTCCCTCCTTCCATGATCCTCTCCTTCCACTTTCCTTCATCAAAGGAGGCTCAGAGTGTTCAGTGACAAAGATAAGGACAAACTCAGCAAGGTGACCCACACATACCAGTCTGAGAGGGAGGCATGACATGGAGGCCACCCTCACCTTGGAGATGGAGACAGAACAGAACAGGGACCAGCGGGGAATCATGGAGAAGGCACAGAATTTGAACCAGGTCTGGGCACTGGTCACCACTTGCTGTAAACCTTTATAGGCCAGTCAGATACAGTGATATTAGCCCTTTAGTGACACCAGTTTTAACCCTGTAAAGACACCAATATCAGCATTATTCTCCAGAATAAATTTTTATTTGTATATCTACAGTGTCTAGTTGCCATGGTGATTCATGTCCTCCTACTATGCTGCAAAACTCATAGTCTGTTGTATGATGATTAATTAATATTGTTTGTTTTCCATATATAGTATGGAGGACAGCATATACAGAGGACACAATTACACCGAGTACTTCGAGGCCGCAAGGGGAGGGAGACCTCACAAGGGAGTGCAGCCAGCAGGTGGGTGTGGTCAAGGGAGGTGGTAGCAGATGTGATGAGGCCAAATATTGTGGCATACAATTGTACGATTCCATGAGTGTTGTGATGTGTGTGTGTGTGTATGTGTGTGTGTGTGTGTGTGTGTGTGTGTGTCTGCAATGTATGGTAGCAAGCACACGATGCATGAACATGAACTGTACAGAAAATGTCACACACTTCAAAAGGAGCACACCTTAAAGGGCACACTTTAAAAGGAGCACACCTTAAAGGGCACACTTTAAAAGGAGCACACCTTAAAGGGCACACTTTAAAAGGAGCACACCTTAAAGGGCACACTTTAAAAGGAGCACACCTTAAAGGGCACACTTTAAAAGGAGCACACCTTAAAGGGCACACCTTAAAGGGCACACTTTAAAAGGAGCACACCTTAATGGGCACACTTTAAAAGGAGCACACCTTAATGGGCACACTTTAAAAGGAGCACACCTTAATGGGCACACTTTAAAAGGAGCACACCATAAAGGGCACACCTTCCCCTACAAAATAATCTTGGCATGACATGCCATGACATGTTCCAAATTCATGCGTGATATGTTGTCGCATGTGTTCCAGTTTTTCTAGAGCACTGTTAAACATGCTTATATGTATGTCATTAAATTGCAGGCATATCACTCTTCTAACTTGTACAGGTTGACAAGTTTCTAAAACGCGTTCCCCCGAGAAGTTATAAAGCAGCACGCCCCTTAGCATATTAACGGGTATGCCTCGTCGGGGAATTGCTTTTTAGAAACTCTTCATCCTGTACAAGTTAGAAGAGTGATAGCCTGCAATTTAATGACATATGCATGTTCAACAGTGCTCTAGAAAAACTGGAACACTTGCAAAAACATATCACGCATGAATTTGGAACATGTCATGCCAAGATTTTTTCATAGAGGATCCATTGCGGGATAATGTGCAGACAGCATTCTACATGTAGGTGCCATTTTCCCCTCCCCTAGGAAAGGTGTTCGTTGGGACTATATCCACCTGACATCTGCAAAGACTACAAGGAGGCAGGCTACTGCGGCTTTGGAGGTAGGTGTGTGCTGCTGTGTGTGATGTGTGCTGGTGTGTGCTGGTGTGTTCCCATACACCAGCTTATACACCATACACCAGCCTATATGCCATACACCAGCCTGTACACCATACACCAGCCTGTACACCATACACCAGCCTATACACCATACACCAGCCTATACACCATACACCAGCCTATACACCATACACCAGCCTATACACCATACACCAGCCTATACACCATACACCAGCCTATACACCATACACCAGCCTATACACCATACACCAGCCTATACACCATACACCAGCCTATACACCATACACCAGCCTATACACCATACACCAGCCTATACATCATACTTGAAAAAAACCAGCCCATACACGTTCCTACATGTACATGTACCAGAATACTGATGGTTTTGTCGTACATGTACTTACTCTTAATCCTAAGATCTGCCCACGGTTTGTGCTGTGAATATAATAAACTTGAAAGGGGAACCCACAACCTTATCTGATGGTTAGTAGTGCTGCTACCTTGCCTGCCCTGAAGCTACATGTAGACCTACCTCCTACATGGACTTACATAGGCCTACCCTGCATGAACCCTACATGGATCGACCTACATAGGCCTACCCTGCATGAACCCTACATGGACCTACATACATGTAGGCCTGCCCTGCATGAACCCTACATGGACCTACATACATGTAGGCCTACCCTGCATGAACCCCTACATAGGCCTACCCTGCATGAACCCCTACATGGACCTACACATGTACATAGGCCTACCCTGTATGACCCCCTACATGAACATGAACCTCTACATGGACCTACATAGGCCTACCCTACATGGACCTACATAGGCCTACCCTACATGGACCTACATAGGCCTACCCTGCATGAACCCCTACATGGACCTACACATGTACATAGGCCTACCCTGTATGACCCCCTACATGGACCTACATTGGCCTACCCTGCATGAACACCTACATGGACTTACATAGGCCTACCCTGCATGAACCCCTACATGGACTTACATAGGCCTACCCTGCATGAACCCCTACATGAACATGAACCTCTACATGGACCTACATAGGCCTACCCTACATGGACCTACATAGACTTACTTACATGTACCTACCTGAGTTCTGAAAATTACTTGTGTCTTTTATCTACATGTATTCCCTTCAAACTTGCCCTTCTGTGCTGTGAATATAATTAAACATGAAAGGAACCCACAACCTTATCTGATGTTAGACTTAAAATAAACATACCCTATACATGTACCTATGTAGGCCTTTCTATCCTGGACTTATATGTACCTACCTAAGACTACCATATGTACATTAGGCCTAAGACTAACATGTACATGTGTACATCTATCTAACTACTGGCATGTACTTATGTACATGTAAGACTACCCTGGACCTACATGAATTTGGTTTTACCAGAGGGCGCACGAAAACTGGGGTGGGGGGTGGGGGGGAGGAGGGGATGCAGTCGAAGGGGCACATTTGTACATGCCCTGTTCTGCTCCACTGCTTTGGTGACATTTGTCAGCAAGTAGCATGTGGCTGGGGGGGGGGGGGGGGGACGGCAATTGCTGCCAGAGGGGTGCCATGGGGGAGTGGGGGGGGGGGGGGGGGGGGCAGCTGGCCCCCACCCCCAAGGCTATGCTTGATCCGGGGCTGCATGGTATCTACTTAGACTTATCGTGAGTACTGAAGGTTAAGTGTTCATGTGTCTTTCCTCTTCACCTTCGTACCACCTACACTGTACTCCTTTCTATTTGTAAATGACCTTAGGTCAGTATAGTTTTAATTCACCCAAGCACTGTAGAAACCATACAGAGAAGTTACATGTATAAGTCATACAAACCACACACTGTGTGCAGAATGTGTGTGTGTGTGTGTGGGGGGGGGGGGGGGGTAATGACAGGGGCCTGTTGGGCAAGCACTATTCCTGATGCCTTGGTTGAGCTTTGCATTCGACCTAATGGGAGGGGATGGAGTGTGCTTTGTGCATGATGCTGAGGGCTTTGGTTTTATGGTAGGGGCATTTGTTCTGATGCATAACCTCACTTTTTTCCTCTAGGTTTCAATATCAGGAGCTGCGAATTTGTTTAAATGTCTGTTTGCAACTGTTTCCATGGAGATGTGCTACCATAAAGTATCTATGATGCTACTTAGGCACTTATCTTCTTTTTTTTTTTTGTTTGGTGCTCATCATATGACACTAGACTTGCTTGTAGCTGTGATAGCCATCCGATGAGGAAGAAGAGCAGCAGGGTCTTTGTGGTATATGCGAAAGTGATCAATTATTATTATTGATGGGGAAGGGCAGCATGACCCGTCGACCTGATCACTACGGTAAATGTATTAACCTATAAGAAGTTCGATATCTTGACATGAAATAAACGTTTAAGATACGGGTTCGAGCTTGCCAATGTGTTCAGCTCTAGAGAAACGCCCACGCTGCCGGTCCGCCCATCGTTTACATCTCCCATATCACATTGAGTCGATGATTGACTACGGAAGGGGCTAAGAGAAACTATAAATGTAATAGCATATATCATAGGAAGTATCGCTTTTCATTATCTCTGCTTTTACGATATGTTGCCCGCGCGATGATCGCGATCGAGGCTTCATGGCAATAATGAATTGCCGCATAGAGAAAGGTGGCATAAACGGGCTGGTGGCGTGACGTGCACAACGGCCGGACGCTGCACCAATATTGTAAGAATGGGTAAATATGCATGGCGGAGCATATATGATGACATGTTGGGACTCCCGTCGTGAACTACTAGTAATTGCGGACCGGCCACTTTGGACGAAGCCGACATCATCCCCATGGCTTTCGGTCATCCTGCGGTGCGTGTTCAATCTGTGTTTACGGGAGCTATATATCGAAGGGTCAGGCCAATGTACAATTACTTTTACTTATTCGTAATACGTTATGATCAGAGCCCGGCTTTGTGTATTATGCGTCTCGTGAGCTAGCGCCATTAGTTAAAAACGTTATAAATAAATGACATAATTGTTAATAAATGTTACGTAACATGTCTACTTTACGAATAAATTAGTGCGGTAGAAATTAAATTTTTGTCTTGATTTTTGTACAAGAATGGCTCATGATATAAATCTATAAATTACAGATTCACAATCAGACCGATTTATCGTACTTAGTACATGTGTTTAAAAATCGATTTAAAAAAAATGAGCTAAATGTCCGCCTATGTATGGGCAATTTCTCCATATGTGCACCTGCTGCGACATATCAGTTTCAAGCGGTCCGCTTTCGAGTCCCAGGGCATAAAGCAGAAATGTACACCAAGCACGTGATTGCTACAGTGCAAAGAGCAAAGGTCATTGGCGTATATGTTCTGCTGTAAACAAGTTTTTTTAACTTGTTGGTACCTTGAACAGCTGCAAATTCCAACGGGCATTACGTTGTCGGGGTGGTTGCTATGGGATGACGCAAGTACATTTCAATATTACTTTATTGAACTTTGTTTCCCACATTTCTACGAGCGCAAACATCCGTGGTACCTCTCTTTATTGGCCTTGCAGGCTAATGTTGTGATAATGCATTATGTATTCATTGTAACGTGGTTTCTTCAGTGCTAATTGTGGTTACGCGTGGGTGAGAAACGTAGGGGTGGTGGGTACCATTTTAAGAAATCTGACGATGGGTGTTTATAAAAGAAATATTCCCTGCACCCCCCCCCCCCCCCCCCCCCCCCCCCCCCTTGCATCGTTTGATCAAATTTGGTCACCGTTGGGTGTGTAGGTTTGTAGTTTATCAATACACGTGTGATGTCATAATTGGGCGTGACTAGGCAACTGATAAATTTGCGGGCGAATTTTTTTATACGAATTTACACCTGCTCGAGTCATTTCACGGTATTTCATCACCAGCTAACAACTGCAGGTCTTATTTGTATGAAAGGGCACGTTTGGAAATAAGATGCTACTTTTTGAAGCTAATATCGTCTTCTTAAGACGTTCCTGTCGCGAGTTATACGTGATGAACGGAAGGAGGAGGAGAACAAAAATTAAATGGCGGATTTTTGGTACCGACTTGTCACTCCAAATAAACGGCACTGCTTTGCGAAGCTCACGTTATATGTGCATATCTGACTTTTATAACGCTCGTTCGAAAACCACGCCCACGAAGCCAATCCTACATAGGACCCACTACCGTGGGTCCTGATATGATCAAAAGTACATTTATTTTTTTGCAAGCAATCATGTTCACTTTTAACAAGTAACAACTAGCTAAATGCTGCTTTAAACCAGCAGACAAATGAATACATGCAAGCTTGAAAATAAACCCTACTACTGAACCATCCACAAAAAAATATTTTATAGCAGAACAGTTGTTCATCGTATGATTCAGGTGTTTTAAATTACCCACCGGACTTGTATTAGGTACACTGGTTTCCTCTTCCAAACACACCTAGCCACCACGATATGGATGATAAGAGTCAAACCTGAAGTCATATTCCACATGGAGGCAGATATTAGCGCCATGATTATGATGGCTTCGGTCGGGTCATGCCTAGCGGTGAAAGAGATAATGTTATATGTCAGCGTTGGTATCATGAAAAAGAAGAACAATATTGGAAAAGCAGCCAATGGAAGGAGTTGCTTAACAGCTTTTGAGAACTGGTCATTATTAGAGATTGGTTCATACTTGAACCTCCAACAAACTTGGCGAGCCAGTCTTATCACCATGACAACCATGGCTGTGGATCCAGCTATAAGGATGATTATAGCTGGAGCGTCCCAGAGAATAAGTCTTTCAGTGGCCGCTTTCTGTTCGCTGCTGTTGTCAACGGCATCATATACGTAGCACAAGGCGTGGGTTGGGCTAAGTCCGTAGGAGTGGGTTATCAGAGGTATTGAAGCTATCGCCGCTGGTACGAGTAGTGAGGTCACAACGTACAAGGCTTCAAGCTTCTTCAAGTTCTTGTGGAGTACCGCAAGACAGAAGAGATGGACAATTACCCACATGGTGAAGAGCAGCTTCATCCACTGAGTGTACATGAACAACCATCCTAGGGCGGTGCATACTCGACGGTATACTTGCGGGTTCTCCGTGTAATTAACCAAAACGATCTGAAAAACATACACTGTCGCGAGGGACAATGAAGCCAATACCTGGTAGAGAGCCAGTCGGTATACTAATTTTAAATACAGCTTGCGAATTAACACCGAGATGGCTGCCAGTAGACACACAAGAAGAGAGGCGCCATTGATCACCGTGAAGAGGAAATCATTAGTAGATACACTGCCACGGGAAGAACTCATTTGATTTGGCGAACGCGGTGGGCAAGCCAAGACGGTAGAATGGGATGTGGATGTGACGTACTAAAATTTAATGACATGTAAGAATTAATTAAAACGTTGGGTGTGGCGGGCGAGGTGTATTGTCTGCGGTCAGCATTGTACTACAAGTAAGTGTATGTGTGTGCTTGTGTGTGCGTGCGTGTGTGGGGGGGGAGGGGCATTTACTGCCGGTTCTAGATGTAACCAGTAGTAGTAATAATTTGTCAGGGCTGGTGTTAGGAACATTAATCTACGGTGGCCCTGGAGGTCGCGCGACCAAACATTGTACGACAAGCGATTTTTTGATTGAACAATATAGCGACGGTCCGATTCCGTGTTCAGCAGCGGTCCGATTCTGCGATCGATCCGATTCCGCGATCAAACGATCATCCACTTCCGCTACCGCGCTAACTAGCATTGATCTATTTTTGGGATCAAACAACGGTCTATATTTGGGATCAAACAACGGTCTATTTTTGAGATCGAACAACGGTCTATTTTTGAGATCGAACAGCGGGCCGTTTCTCCGACCGACCAGCCAAACGTACTATGGGATGTATAGGTGGTACCTTGCATGACGTCACGTAATTTTATACTACAATAATAGTAATACCAGTATGGTTCACAGAGACGACCCAATAGTCGACCGTAAGTTAGCATATCACTATCAGGTAACGATGCATGTACACGCACATGCAGGGCTAATAGTGCGATACTGGAGGCAGCAGAAGACAATCCTAGTAATACTCGCGTATCTGCGGCTAATGCACCACGTGGTTGTTGGGTTAGTGTGTATGCTGGCTACACTGGCGCAGTAGCAGTAAACTAACGGCATCGCTATACCTTCAGGCTAACATGGCTCAAGAAATGGCTCGCTGCGCTGGGACTTAAACGGCGCAACGTTGTGGAAACACGCCTTACACTTGTACATCAGGCCATTAAGGTCAGTACTTTTTGCCGGGCTATGCAAATACAGAGTGGCGTGACGTCTCCACGTGGGGGGCATAGAATGAACTTCAAACGTCCAACTGCTGCCTCGGATACCGGGCAATGTGGAGATTGCTACAACTGAAGTACCGGTACACCATTAAAAGGTGGCTCCATCTTTGGGCGAGGCACACGTGATCCTCCTTGACATACATCACTTATCTAGATCCACTGTGATGATGCTACTGGCCGTAATGGATCCTATTGCTTCACGACTACGTAAAGTGAAACGGCTTACAAGGAGAACATATGTGAACAAGGCAAGCGACCAGCCCCATGTGTGCAGCTACCTTGAACTTAGTGTTTCGTTGCAGGGTCCAAACTGGTGTTGGCACATTGATGGGTATGACAAGCTCAAACCGTTTGGTTTCCCCATTCATGCGTGTATTGATGGGTAAGTAGTCTCTGTATCTTGTTTCATAATTTTAACGGTGTTCCTCCAGATTTTCATGGAAGATCATTTGGTTGGAGCTGACTGCCACTAACAATGACCCTGATGTTGTGGTTAAGTTCTATTAGGATGAAGCAGTAAAATTGGAAGGTATGTCACATGCCTTGGTAGCATCTATGCAGCATGTGTTTGAGTATTCACTGTTTGTGTTTTGTATTTTTTATGTACTGTGTGGTTTTTGGGTGATATGTGCTGTGTGTGTATATGTGCTGTATGTTTGTGTGCTGCTTTGTGCAGTGCTAAAACAACTAACCCTTCCCCCACCTAGGTGTTTGATTGTCTTTTTGTGGTCACACCTTTTGACTGTACAGCTATGTGTGTGTGTGTGTGTGTGTGTGTGTGTGTGTGTGTGTGTGTGTGTGTGTGTGTGTGTGTGTGTGAATGTGTGTGTGTGTGTGTCCTCGCATCTGTGTGTTGTTGACTGTATTTGTGTGACTGTATTGCAGTGTTTGTGTGGTATGAGCATTTGAACTGGTGTGTTTTGTATGCTGGCTGCTTGTGTCAACCTAGATATTCCTATCAAGTGCTAAAACAACTCATCCTTCCCCCACCTAGGTGTTTGATTGTCTTTTTGTGGTCACACCTTTTGACTGTACAGCTGTGTGTGTGTGTGTGTGTGTGTGTGTGTGTGTGTGTGTGTGTGTGTGTGTGTGTGTGTGTGTGTATTTGTGTGTGTGTGTGTATATATATATTTGTGTGTGTCTGTGTGTGTGTATATATATATATTTGTGTGTGTTTGTGTGTGTGTGTGTGTGTGTGTGTGTGTATATATATATTTGTGCACGTGTTAGTGTGTGTGTGTATATATATTTGTGTGTGTGTGTCGTTGACTGTATGTGTGATGTGAGTGGAGCTGCATATGAACTGGTGTGTTTTGTGTGCTTGCATGGTAAAATCGCAATCCGTCCTCAACTAAGGAGGTCCTTAATTTATTGTGTTGATATGTCAGTCTTAAGCAGTGGTTCGTCATTGGAGAACCTTGTTCTCTTGGGCGCAGCAAATCGAACACTTCACAGCATCCCGCCAGGATAAAAAGAAATAAACTTTTCATGGCAACTATAGTATGCTGCTGTGTCCTTCACACTCTAGTTATGATGATGATGAGGCAAATGGCTAGGAGGGACAACATACCTGCTTCTCTGTAACATATGATGCGCTGGGTCAAGACATGATTTAACAGTTGTATAATAGTATGATATTGTAATTTAAATGATTTTATAATAATTAAATTGTTTCCACACTGCATGCAAGATGTCAAAGGAGGATTCTCTAGTTGATGATACTGTGTTCCAGGACCAATTGCGTGCAGCCCTCAAAAAGAGAGTTGCGAACTCTGTGCGGGTCGAACGATCATCGTCTCAGACTCATTCGTCTGCCAGCAAAGAGAGGTCCCCACGTCACCGACAATCGTCCTCAACTGGATCTGTGCATACTCCGATCGCGAATAATATAAAATACAAAACACAAACAGTGAATACTCAAACACATGCTGCATAGATGCTACCAAGGCATGTGACATACCTTCCAATTTTACTGCTTCATCCTAATAGAACTTAACCACAACATCAGGGTCATTGTTAGTGGCAGTCAGCTCCAACCAAATGATCTTCCATGAAAATCTGGAGGAACACCGTTAAAATTATGAAACAAGATACAGAGACTACTTACCCATCAATACACGCATGAATGGGGAAACCAAACGGTTTGAGCTTGTCATACCCATCAATGTGCCAACACCAGTTTGGACCCTGCAACGAAACACTAAGTTCAAGGTAGCTGCACACATGGGGCTGGTCGCTTGCCTTGTTCACATATGTTCTCCTTGTAAGCCGTTTCACTTTACGTAGTCGTGAAGCAATAGGATCCATTACGGCCAGTAGCATCATCACAGTGGATCTAGATAAGTGATGTATGTCAAGGAGGATCACGTGTGCCTCGCCCAAAGATGGAGCCACCTTTTAATGGTGTACCGGTACTTCAGTTGTAGCAATCTCCACATTGCCCGGTATCCGAGGCAGCAGTTGGACGTTTGAAGTTCATTCTATGCCCCCCACGTGGAGACGTCACGCCACTCTGTATTTGCATAGCCCGGCAAAAAGTACTGACCTTAATGGCCTGATGTACAAGTGTAAGGCGTGTTTCCACAACGTTGCGCCGTTTAAGTCCCAGCGCAGCGAGCCATTTCTTGAGCCATGTTAGCCTGAAGGTATAGCGATGCCGTTAGTTTACTGCTACTGCGCCAGTGTAGCCAGCATACACACTAACCCAACAACCACGTGGTGCATTAGCCGCAGATACGCGAGTATTACTAGGATTGTCTTCTGCTGCCTCCAGTATCGCACTATTAGCCCTGCATGTGCGTGTACATGCATCGTTACCTGATAGTGATATGCTAACTTACGGTCGACTATTGGGTCGTCTCTGTGAACCATACTGGTATTACTATTATTGTAGTATAAAATTACGTGACGTCATGCAAGGTACCACCTATACATCCCATAGTACGTTTGGCTGGTCGGTCGGAGAAACGGCCCGCTGTTCGATCTCAAAAATAGACCGTTGTTCGATCTCAAAAATAGACCGTTGTTTGATCCCAAATATAGACCGTTGTTTGATCCCAAAAATAGATCAATGCTAGTTAGCGCGGTAGCGGAAGTGGATGATCGTTTGATCGCGGAATCGGATCGATCGCAGAATCGGACCGCTGCTGAACACGGAATCGGACCGTCGCTATATTGTTCAATCAAAAAATCGCTTGTCGTACAATGTTTGGTCGCGCGACCTCCAGGGCCACCGTATTAATCTGCTGCATGTATTATGTATGCCCACAGTATAAAGGGTGATGTGGTGATATGGATTCAATATCTATTTTGATAAAAGCACCTTCAACTGTTCACCACCTTCATGGGGTACTTCATAGCAGTGACCCTGGTGGAGTATTCCAGGTTGAGGACACCCCTACGAAAAAATCTTGGCATGCATGATATGTTTTTGCAAGTGTTCCAGTTTTTCTAGAGCACTGTTTAACATGCTTACACTGTGTAGAAAGGGTTGTTATACACGCCTGTATAACATTGTTATACAAGTAGTTATACAGTACCTGTTATACACATTGCGTATAATTGTGTATAACTGTGTATAATAGCAGTGTGTGCCGATCAAAAAACCAGTTATTATACACATTTTGTATAACTGTGTATAACTATGCTAATTACATTCTACCGATCCGAGGGCGTAATTCATTGCACATATGCACACAATATTACTAGCTATTAATAATAATAGGCTACTAATTCTAAAAGATGCCTACGCGTTCCGAAGTTCCAAACAAAGAAATCGCAGAGGGATAGCGTATCTGGTTGGTCGGAGGTCTGGCTAAAATGTACGTTCACACGTGCTAGAAAAAATAGAGCTCTAGCGACGAATTGCGCACATTTGAACCTGAATCATCTATACAGTTCCAGTGCATGATGACGTGTGCAGCGAAAAAGCCGCAAGTTGTGTAGACGTCGAGTGGGATGGAGTCACCACTGCAAGGTAAGCCAATGCAGTTTTGCTATACAGTATATTAAAATAATTTGTGGTTGTCTAATATGCATACTGAATTTTTAGTACTAAACTTTTCTGATCTGATCGTAAGTAGTAGACGCCCAGGGTCAGGATACATGCTGCGTGTGTTTCCGTGTGTGTGTGTGCGTGTGTGTGTGTGTGTGTGTGTGTGTGTGTGTGTGTGTGCGTGTGTGCGTGTGCGTGTGTAAGGTTTCTGTTTTTCAAATTGTGTGTGTGTGCGCGCGCGCATGTGTGTGCGTGTTTGTCAGTGTGAACATGTATGTGTGCATTTGGTTCATGAGTTCATTATATGCATGTATGTATTCATATGTATATGCGTGCATGTATACATGTGTACACAACATATATATGTTTTTGGGCCCTTCCATAATGACCTTGTCAGGGTCTCTGATCAAGGTGTGCATATTCTAGATCACTGGTTCTATATCAAGCATGCAGGATCTGTGCTTGACACATGACCAGATGGTTTAGTATTTAACGTTCCTACTCACCCTAACACCAACTCCAAACACTCATCATGCACACACACACACAGGCACGCACATGTTTACACTCACATACACACACACACTAACACACACATGTGTACACACAATGCACACACACTAACACACACATGTGTACACACAATGCACACACACTAACACACACATGTGTACACACAATGCACACACACTAACACACACATGTGTACACACAATGCACACACACTAACACACACATGTGTACACACAATGCACACACACTAACACACACATGTGTACACACAATGCACACACACTAATACATACTCTAATGCACACATGTGTACACACATACACACACAAACGTCACACATACACACACATGCACACGTGTACACACATACACACATGTATACACTAACACACACACTAACACATTAATTACCAAGCCTACAAAATTCCCCAGGCTAAGTAGGTGTATGCACCCAGCCCCTAGCTCCTTAGCTACAATTGCTTCTGTCCAACACAACTCAGTTCACTGATTGGCGAGAATAGGGGGCCAGGGCAAGAACCCTCTGAGCTGTGACCCTGCCAACCCCGACCTGTTGGCCGTGGGGAGCTCCCGTGAGTGACGCAGATCACCAGGTGGGAGTCCCTGTGGCCAAGACATGCGTCATGTGGGGGGAGACTTGGGGAGACAAGCACCAGTTGGTGGCACTTATGGCCACCATCTGGGTGACCTGTGTACCAAGCCAGGACGCTGGCCCAGGCTTGGGTCCCTTAGTTAGTAGGCCAAGCCCAGTAGGAACCCGCCCTGGCTGTATTTAATATGAATGGGCATGATGTAAGAAATACACAGAAAGGGTACAAAGGTGATGCAGGGGTGGAGGGTGGGTGATGCAAATAGACAAGCTCTCCTGAAGCACCGGGGAGTGCTGGGAGGCTGCCCATGTGTGCATATAATCTCATAAGCTGCCCATGGTGCACAAAGGGTAACAATAGGGAGGATGAGGCTCCCATCCGCCTAAGACCATGAGCCTATGTAACCGCAAGCCTCTGCCCACAAATGCTGATAGAGAGTTACCAGAGCCGCATTAAACTCTGTTTAGCTCCCTAAACAGTACCCTAACACACACTTAAACACACATACACACACTAAGACACATACATGTATACACGCACACATACACACACTTTCATCAAGAAGTTCTAACATACATTAGGGTTGCAAAGGGGTAATGCACTCACAGAACAACATATACTTATGTTGCTGTGCACAGTTGGAGGGTACGGCTGCTTTGCCACACCCCATATGAGGCTACCCCAGCCACTGTCTTGATAACTGGGGCATCCTTGCCAATGTTTGCACTGACAGAAGTGTCATTGCTTTGGTGTGACTCTGGAGTATTTATAATTCACTGTGTGTGTGTTTTTTACTGCCAGTTAGACCCCAGCCTCTTTACACCCCAGCCTCTTTACTGCCTGGGTAATATGTTTTGGTGCCTAACTGTATAGCACTTTTAGTGGTTGTATTGAGAAGATAGTGGCAAGAACATTATGATTGTGCAAAGTTCTTATTTATTTCTGTTATGCACTGTGAGTGTGTGTGAGCATTGCCTGTAGTTAAACACATCCATGATGTCAAATAATCAAAGCAACATGTACTACGCTAATGTTGTCAGCTTCTGAACGTTCGTCTACGAGCTAGGATCTTGACAATGATGGGCCATCCTCCCCAAGTGCATGACATACATGTATATACACGCATACATTAGGTCCTTCTAAAGAGACACAAACACCTGTATGGCAGTACACACACACACATACACACACACACACACACACACACACACACACACACACACACACACACACACACACACACACACACACACACACACATTGTAACCAGGTTCGTTTTTGCAGGCAGTGGAAGCAGATACAATTGTATGTCTGGTCAGTGTGATCAAGCTGGCCAACCATAGCTCTTCTGGTTAGTGGTACATGTATGTCGCTGTACATATATGTTTGTGCTTTTTGTGCATGTGTGTGCACATGTATTACAGGTGTATTTTTATGTGGTATGTACGGTGGCCCTGGAGGTCGCGCGACCAAACATTGCACGACACGCGATTTTGTGATTGAACAATATAGCAACGGTCCGATTCCGCGATCGAGCACGCGTCCAAACAACCGTCCACTTCCGCTACCGTACATCAACGCGAACTAGCATTGATCTATTTTTGGGATCAAACAACGGTCTATTTTTGGGATCGACCAGCCGAACGTTTCTCAGACCGACCTGCCAAACGTACTATGGGATATACATGTAGGCGGTACCTTCCATGACGTCACCGAAGATACTACTTCACAGAGACGATCCGGGCCGTAAGTTATCACTAACAGGTAACAAATTATGCATATACACGCACATGCAGGACTAATAGTACTGGAGGCAGCAGAAGACAATCCTGGTCATACTCGCGTATCAGCGGCTATTAAATGCACCACGTGGTTGACAGTTGGGTAAGTGTGTCACTATACTGGCTACATTGGTGCAGTACCAGTAAACCAACCGCATCGCTATACCGGTCCGCTATACCTTCAGGCTAACATGGCTCAAGAAAAGGCTCGCTGCACAGCATGGGACTAGAACGGCGCAACGCTGCGACGCCTTATACACAGGATATTAAGGTCAGTACTTTGCCGAGCTACGAATATACACAGTGGTGTGATTGGGGAGCCATAGAATGAGCTGCAAATGTCCAACTGCTACCTCGGGTACCGGTCAATGTGGCGAATGCTTCAAATGAAGTATGGATACATGCACCATTAAAAGGTGCCCCATATTTGAGTGAGATACATGTCACATGCCTTGATAGCGTATGCATGCATCTATATTGCACGTTTACATAATTTTGTTTGTGCAGACCATTTAAAAAAAAAAACATTACTTAATATGTGCCTGCATAGATGCTGTGTGTGATATGTGCTGTGTGTTGTGTGATATGTGCTGTGTGTTTGTGTGATATGTGCTGTGTTTGTGTGCTGTATACACGTGCATGTGTGTGATATCAATGTGCTATGTTTGTGTGATATGTGCAGTGTGATATGTGCTGTTATTGTGTGATATGTGCTATGTGCATGTGCCTGTGTTGCTCTATTCCTACTATGTGCTAAAACAACTAATCCTCCCCCCACTGAGGTGTTTGATTGTCTTTTGTGGTCAACACCTTCAGAGATGACTTTTAAAAATGTGGCTGTGCTGCTGTGTGTGTGTGTGTGTGTGTGTGTGACTGTGTTTTGGGGACTGTATGTTTGATATGTTACAGTCAAGTGCTATAACAAAACTCCACACTGCTTTTGTGGTCACATCTTCAAAGATTACTTAATATGTGACTGCATGTGTATGTGTGTTTGTATGTGTGTCCATGTTTCCTTTATTTCGGATTGCATACTTCAGGATGTTTGATGTAAGAAGTGATTGTGGGACAGAAAGAATGGCTTTGTGACATGAGCTCACATGATGACCAGTTTGTAGGGAAGCTCCATCAGAAACACTGTAACATCATATGCATTGCTACTTCAATCTCAAGCCAAGAGTGGTTCTTCATGTAGCAAATTGGAGAACCTGCATTGCGAGAAATTTCGGACGCTCATTAGCAATTCCTGGCCAATTTTGCAAACGTCCGTCACATTTCCCGTGCACGCGTCCATAGGAATGTATGGGATAAAGTTAATTTTTGAATGCCATATATCAGAGAAAGCCGGTAGTAAAGGTTTACAGGACTCAAATGATGGATAGCATAAAAACCTTTCACTCTTCTGGGTTGGTGTAATTTTTAGCCCCTTCTGCTGGGTTCCTCAGAAGAATTAGTACATTCCCATAGAGATGTATGGAAAATGGCTATTTTAATAATGATTTTTCATCACTATTCTTCATTTTGCTCTAAACTGAAGATAGGAAAGTTAGTTATACAGATTTCAGAAGATACTAAAATGATCCAGGCAACTTTCTAGCAGGTTTATATGCCCATAGGCTTGGTTCCCTGGGTTCCTGGGGCACTTTTGGTCATCAGGGTACATGTTTGGTTGTAAAATAATTAAAAACCGCCCGCGGATGACAATAAACCTATGGCGTTCAGTTCTGGCCCAGTTGGAAGTAACAAACTCCACTGCGCGCAAATTTGGTATGTTCTTTGTTTGGGTTTTCGTTGGCTTGGGATACTAATATAGAGCTTCTAAGTCCTAGCTAGGCCGTTTCAAGCCTGGTTTCAAGATTATGGTCTGTCAAACGCGGAGTGGTCTATGTCTATCCGATGGACATTAAACGTTACTACCGTACGTGTCTATTTCAGGAAAACCAAGGCATCACAGACACTTATGGCGAAGTAAGGCCCTATAACTTTCTATATTCGACCACGTGATATGGCTCTATGAGTATGACAGCTGGGAAACGTGCGTTTTCTGTTGCTACTTTTTCAAAAGGGTGCGTGCATATCCACATTTGTAAATGCTATCGTTCTATATAAAATTTGAAGCGGAGAAGCGAAACACTGATACGGGACAAAGACGAGCCATATAAGGATATGTGCCCAATAATATTATCATGTGCAAGGCAATGATTTTACCTCGTAACTATTCTTTTTAGGCCAGTGGCGGATGTAGTCAGCACGCGATCTTCTCGTACTGAGTGGTTTCCTGTATGAGCTGACAACGACCCTCCAGATGGAACCTCTCTATGGCAACACCTTCTCATTAAAAGGTCTTCCGTGATCCACCACTAACTGGCTGTAACTGCCCTCATATCCCAGGTGTGTGGATTTCCCTATACTACCTCATAAAGCACATGAACTTGTGATTCCATATAGGTATCATGTGATACATATATAACACACACACACACACACACACACACACACACACACACACACACACACACACACACACACATGCACACACACACACACACACACACACACATGCACACACATGCACACACACACACACACACACTGCTCTGGGTGGAGGGAGGTAGTCTTGTGAGATAGCCTTGTGGAGGTAGAGGAGAGAGCCTTGTGAAGGTGCATGGATGGGAGATATCCTTGTGGAACAAGAGTAAGCTTTGGTTGGGACAGTTTTAAGGAAAGATAATACAGGCCCTTCTCCCTAGAGATAAGGAATTTGATAGTGCATCCCAGATGCAGCCACTGGGATATGAATCAAATTAAGTTAAGATGTAAAGGGTCTATAAAACTTAGAAGGAAATACGTGTTACATGCATGTAGATGTAGGACCAATTTAAAGTGGCTACAATTGTCCACCTTTACCTTTTGAGGCTGAGGGTTTGGTTGTACACACAGGACAGTCACCAGTTGTCTGCCAGGAGAGGAGGCTTACCTACATGACCACCTGGTATGGACCTGGGAGGACTGGACTCAAAGTTTTGCATCTCATGGACTGTGCCAGTCACCCTTCCAACATGCACCTGGTGAAAGCACTTCAGCACCCAACTCAAATGGAAGGCTTTGTGTGGTCTAGCTATATGTACATGGCTCAGCAGATGTATGTAATACATGTAGGTGATTGATGTAACAGTTACGGTGTATTTATTTGGTTATCTATTGGTTGTGTATGTGTGTGTGTGGAAGGTTCAAGAAGGGCTGGTAGTAACAGAGTACATTGTAGCTGTCAACATCTTTGTGGTCACCTATTTAATTAGGGTGGTGGCATGTGGTGATTTGTGTAAACGTTTCACATGCATGGTAGTACATACATACATGTAGTTCTACCTAGCTGTGCCTTCATGCCATCGATCTGTTCATTGATGACATATCAGAGCTGCATCATGGCATCCTTTTCTGTGCCATTGCTTAGTATTTGTAGGGGCAAATTACACAGACAGGTGCATGTATTGATCTACTTATAAGTTATAACCACTCTCCGAGTACGTTTACGGCTGTTCATCCTTGTTGTATACCTTGGCCGACATTCCGGCGGAGTTGGAAAGAAATACTACAGGACAGACTTCACCTCGTATACGTAGCAGAGCAGCTGCGTATATTGGGTCTGGAAACGAGACTGCTATGGAAGTACATGTAAGCGCGAGCGACCTTGGCTAGCCATTGATCAACGATATACATAACAGGACAGAGTGGAAAGTCCAGCTGGGAATATCCGCCGCCCATGCATATGTGAATTCTAGTGGAAGGCAATGTTCTACATTAACACACCTCCACGAGAACTTCTAGTATGTTATCAAAAACAAGCCAGTCGTGGTGGTAAACGTCAGAGCGATGCAAATGCAGGTATATATATATATAGGGACGGAATCGCCCGTGCATCTTAACCGCTAAACGAGCGGGGTACTCTCGACTCTCGTATAGTGACACCGTGGTAGCTACTCGACAGCAGCCGTTCTATCAGCTCGACCTTCGCGTTTTGGGGGTTTCAAGCCTACATGTATATAGTCAGTCCAATTGAAGTTCAATGTTGTACATGTACGTCTGGCTAGCAAGACTAGCGTATACCAAGAATTATTGAAAAGCAATCGAGTGTAGTGCTATTATATCCACAATACTAATCAGACGGGTACAAATATAGGCTTGATACCCAACCCTCCGCCAAAAGGCTAGCCATACCTAGTTACGTTCCCAGACCCTATTTATTGACAAACAAGGTGTTCTCAATAAATAGGGTCTGGGAACGAGTAAATAACATATCACGTGACCTCCAGAATGTATCCAGTGGCAGGGGCACGAGTAAAACTAAGTTGCGCATGCGTATGCTTAGATCACTAAAATCGACGATAGCTTTAGTTCGGAAGGATTTTATGTAACAGCGATTGCTATTCCTAACTTTCCTGCCATGCAGACATACAATTAACGTATTACAAGACAATAATAATAATATATTTTAATAAAATTAATTAGCTGTTTTAATAACTTGATAAATCTCTAAAGTACCTAGTGAGTTTAATGGTGCAATCAGATTTTTAAAATCACAATTGTAAGCCGAGTTATGCATTGATGTCCACAATTTCTTGACATGGTCCTCTTGGGCACAGCAAAAACTTGAGAGCATCCCGCCAGGACAAAAAGAAATATATAAACTCACTATGGCAACTATCGAGGGATATGCACCTGCTGTTGAGGTCCTCCAGATCCTTCACTGTTGTAACCTGGGGATTATGATGAGGCAAATGGCTTGGAGGAACAGCATACCTGGCTCTTTACATGTAACATATGGTCCTCTCCAGGGCCTGGGAAGGAGCCATTTTCATTCTTAACAAGATTCAACAAAACATGCAAATACTTGCATCTACTAAATACTAAATGCATTATGAAATTATTTCATTTTTAATTTCTGCACTTGAATTTTTCATTTTGTATGCATATACAATATGTCAAAAGAGGATAGTCATGATTCTCTAACTCTAAGGTTTCATGATGAGCTTGTCGTACCCATCAATGTGCCAACAACAGTTTGGACCCTGCAATGAAACACAAAATCCATAGGTTCTCCTAGTCAGTCACATAGCCATGAACCAACAGGATCCATTATGGCAAGTAGCATCATCACAGCGGATCTAGATGAGTGACAAAAGAGTGTCTGCCAAGGACCACGTGTACCTCACCCAAATATGGGGCACCTTTGAATGGTGTATCAGTAGGCCTACTTCATCTGAACATTCGCCACATTGACCGGTACCCGAGGTAGCAGTTGGACATTTGCAGCTCATTCTATGGCTCCCCAATCACACCACTGTGTATATTCGTAGCTCGGCAAAGTACTGACCTTAATATCCTGTGTATAAGGCGTCGCAGCGTTGCGCCGTTCTAGTCCCATGCTGTGCAGCGAGCCTTTTCTTGAGCCATGTTAGCCTGAAGGTATAGCGGACCGGTATAGCGATGCGGTTGGTTTACTGGTACTGCACCAATGTAGCCAGCATAGTGACACACTTACCCAACTGTCAACCACGTGGTGCATTTAATAGCCGCTGATACGCGAGTATGACCAGGATTGTCTTCTGCTGCCTCCAGTACTATTAGTCCTGCATGTGCGTGTATATGCATAATTTGTTACCTGTTAGTGATAACTTACGGCCCGGATCGTCTCTGTGAAGTAGTATCTTCGGTGACGTCATGGAAGGTACCGCCTACATGTATATCCCATAGTACGTTTGGCAGGTCGAAACGTTCGGCTGGTCGATCCCAAAAATAGACCGTTGTTTGATCCCAAAAATAGATCAATGCTAGTTCGCGTTGATGTACGGTAGCGGAAGTGGACGGTTGTTTGGACGCGGAATGGGATCAATGATCGATCGCAGAATCGGACGGTTGCTACATTGCTCGATCGCGGAATCGGACCGTTGCTATATTGTTCAATCACAAAATCGCGTGTCGTGCAATGTTTGGTCGCGCGACCTCCAGGGCCACCGTAATGTGCATGTGCATCTGCATATATTTACCTTTGTCTGTGTGTGCTTATTTCTGTGCGAGTAGGACCAGGCAGAAGAATGAAGCTTGAAGATGCTCAGAATGTGTTTATTAGTTTGAAAGGGGGGCCAATGTACATTGTAATTTTGGGGTTTGGCTAGAGGCCTGGCAGCTTCCATGGAGGTGGCACTATTATAGTATTACTGCCATCAAGTGGCTGTGTGCCCAAAGAATCTATCCTTATTACTAGCCTTCAGCAAAATTGTATATGTGGTATGTTTGCATGATCATGATGTGATGTCTTAATATATTTTTATCCTGATAGGATCAAGCTTTACATTGATGGAAACTGGGAGAACTTATATTTGGTGTATTGTTACATCTGTACATGTACATGTTGTGTATTATTCAATCTGCACTGGTTGTACACTCTTTTCCATCCATGTACATGTCATGTTAATAGATGTCTTACATAAAGGGGTGTGGTCACATATGAACTTTGTAAAAAAGCAAGTTTGTGAGTACTTATAGCAATGACACAGTACACTTCTTCTATACATCATGCTATCACCAGTCCCTGGTGTGCATCTTTTAGAGTGATGTGCATCAAATGGAATCAGGATAGCGGCTCATCAGATTGAATCTGCATCAATTAAATCACGCTATCCTGGTCACTACCAAGACTCTGAAGTGAATAAGATTCAATTTGATGCACATCGGCCAAGTCAGGTTGCTAACATGTTCCTATTTGGTGCTCACCAGGGTCAGCTGGTCGATACCACAAACCTAGCAGCTGCACACCAGGGACTGGCCAATTCCAATAGCATGACTTTATTTGCTGCACACCGGGTCTGGCCGCTAATATGATTCTATCTGATGCACACCTCTACAATGACTGGATTGCCGCTAGCATGACTATAGCTAAAACTACAAATCAAGTCATGCTAGTGGCAGTCCCTGGTGGGCATTAGATGGAATCATGTTAGCGACCACACCTAGTGTGCTTCAAATAGAATTAAGATAGCGGCCAGACCCAGGTTTGTATTGAATTGGATTTTTTTTTACCTCAAATAAAGTGGTAGTCCCTGGTGTGCATTTAATAGAGTCATGGTCGCTGGTGTGCATCAAATAGAATTATTTTCGTGGCCAGACCCGATATTCCTGTGTGCATCAAGTATGTTGCTTTTGGTTTTGAAACCCCTCTTTGAACAGAACAAGTACAGCGCGTACGAGGCTACCATTTTGTAACGCGCATGCGTAGACTCTTCAAAGCCACATGATTGCATATATGGCGCTATCGTAGGGAAATCTAATACTGGAACTAACCGTACGTTCAGAAGAAGTATCTTAGGTGGGTTATCAAGTAAATTGAGGGACTAGTGGCTAATTCCAAAGTTTATCCTCGAACATGCAGGTTCCTGAGCAACGATCAATTCATGTCACAGTAGAACCTATCAGTCTATATACTAGTACCATGATGACGATGATGACCGCGCCGAACCTTGGGTCCTAGGCAGCATGTAGTCTCGTACCCAGACCCAGATTTTTACAGTTGCGCGGATGGATTACATCACCGCTACGTGAAAAGTGGGTCTGGTAAAGCATTTCTGTCCAGCTTCCCCAGAATGTTGGGGAACCAATCAGATTCGAGTTATGCGGTAATTGCATACCTCTGTTATAATCGTGCGATCAATTAGCAATTACCGACGCAAATGGAGTGGGGTATTCGAAGTTCAAAGAAGAGCAGCTAAGAAGCGTAGTACATGTTTTGAGTGGGCGCAATGCATTTGTCAGTTTTCCAACGGGCTACGGCGAGTCGTTATGTTACGCCGTTCTACCGTTGGCTTTTGATGAACTAATATTGCACCAGACAGTTCATCGCTTCAATTGTGTGTGTTTAGTCTGCCTGAACCGTAGGAATACAAACTTCCAGCATCTGAACACTCAAAGTGCCTCTTGATAAAAAAGCCCAAGGGACAGTACCCCTTTTGCATACTCTTGGACACGATCCAAGATATTTCCTGTGCTGACATGTATGTTCCTGGCCTCCATAGCCACCATAGGCGTAGAACTAAGATTGGTTGAATCAAGGACATTTAATAAAGTGTCCTTGGTTGAATTAAGCTAGCTGCCCGCCTTATATATAGAGTCTAATTCAACTTTTGTTCAATTCTACTGATCTGAGCCTGCTGCAGCTTTAATGTTCTTTATACTGTTGCGCTTGAACCTGTACCATCAGAAGTGCATGCAAGTTTCAGTTAGAGTCGGAACTGGTAAGCGCTATACGTTTAAAACATCTATATATGAGATACACCAATCGTCAGAAGGAAAGAAGGAAGGGTTTCCTGCAAGTTGATACACCCGGACCAGTTTTCTTTTTACTCCCACTACTGCCTTTCCCAGAGTTTTTTTATTTTATGTATATCATTTTTTTCCCCGTTTAAATATTGCATGCCATGGAAACACAATTCATTTGGAATGGAGGTGCAGAGAAAAGAATCATTCATTTATACCAGCTGTGCAGAAGAACTAAATGCTATGCATAATATGTCCCGATGTCCAACTGTAGCAACACTGATCATGTTATATCCTAGCAACATCATGTTTTGTGGACTGTATAAGAGTAAACAACACTTTGATCAATGATGGTAACAGGTAACAAGGTTACCTTTCTATGATTTGATCTAAACATCCATTTGCCATTGAGAATAGGTCCCCCATATATGTCTGCTTCTCAGACATATATGTATTATCCACTCAAGGTGGAGGGTATCATGAGGCCCAACCTCACTCATTGTGGCCTATTTTAGGCAAATGACTCTGCTATAGGCTTATGCACAATACAACACCATTGTGTTTCATCAAGTTGCATTGCACTTATGTCACACATTTGATTAGTGGGCAATGATGGCTGTACTGTGACAGCTGAAGCAATACAAAAGGCACCAATCTGAGTTGACGCAATGACTGATTAAAGATTCCATGAACGTGTGCTGTGATCTTTCCACTTCACGCTTCCCCTCCGGACGCTACTAGTATCGCACCCTTTTCGCTGGTTTTTCCAGATCAGCTCTGTAGCTGTTCATGAGCTCTGTTGCTGTTCATGAGCTCTGTAGCTGTTCATGAGATCTGTAGCTGTTCATGAGCTCTGTAGCTGTTCATGAGCTCTGTAGCTGTTCATGAGCTCTGTAGCTGTTCATGAGCTCTGTAGCTGTTCGTTAGCTCTGTAGCTGTCACGAACAAACGCCCGCTTTTTCAGGATCTGCTCTGTAGCTGTTAGAAACAGACACCTGATTTTTTCATGATCTATTCCTTTTTGTTCCAGATCAGGATTGTTTCAAACTCAGGACTCGTCATTTTGATTTTGGAGGTATTCCACTCATAGATTAGCTCTCCTCTTTTGTTGTTGTGAAGGCTCTTTGACAAAAAAAAAACGTCGCTTGCGGCAAACAAAACTAAAACAAAGTGAAAACCTGTTCCAATCATATATCAAGTCTAATTATACATTATACGTTAAACATTGCCATGCATTGCCATGGGTATTCGTTAAATTCTAAAAGCAAAGGTTCCGCAACTTGAACAAAATATGAAAATGATAGTCTTTCCAATCTGGTCCGATAGCAACAAAGATCGAAACTATCCATTTCTTATTACGTGAGTTATATGCACGTCACGTTTTGACACATGATAAGGCAGTATTACACAATATACTCTGTACATATTGTATACCACAGCTGTGTACAAATTATACCACAGAAGTGTACACATTATACCACAGGATTGTACATAGTATACCACAAGAGTGTACAAATTATTCCACAAGACTGTACATTATACCACAGGATTGTACATAGTATACCACAGGACAGTACATGGTATACCACAGGATTATACATAGTATACCACAGGACTGTACATATTATACCACAGGAGCATACAAATTATACCACAAGACTGTCCCTATTATACCACAAGAGTGTCCATAGTATAGCACAGGATTGTACAAAAGAGTGGATGTGTACAAAGTATACCACAGGAGTATACCACAGGATTGTACATAGTATACCACAGGACAGTACATGGTATACCACAGGATTATACATAGTATACCACAGGACTGTACATATTATACCACAGGAGCATACAAATTATACCACAAGACTGTCCCTATTATACCACAAGAGTGTCCATAGTATAGCACAGGATTGTACAAAAGAGTGGATGTGTACAAAGTATACCACAGGAGTGTACAAAGTATACCACAGGAGTGTACATAGTATACCACAGGACTGTACATATACAAGAGTGTACATATTATACAAGAGTGTACATATATATTAGACCGCAGGACTGTACATATTATACCAACAGGACTGTACATATTATACCAACAGGACTGTACATATTATACCAACAGGACTGTACATATTATATCACATGAATGTACATAGTATACCACAGGACTGCACATATTATACAAGAGTGTACATATTATACCACAAGAGTGTACATGTACATACATGTATTAGACCACAGGACTGTACATATTATACAAGAGTGTACATATTATACAAGAGTGTACATATTATACAAGAGTGTACATATTATACCACAAGTGTGTACATACATGTATTAGACCACAGGACTGTACATATTATACCAACAGGACTGTACATATTATACCAAAGGACTGTACATATTATACCAACAGGACTGTACATATTATACCAAAGGACTGTACATATTATACCAACAGGACTGTACATATTATACCAACAGGACTGTACATATAATACCAACAGGACTGTACATATTATACCAACAGGACTGTACATATTATACCAACAGGACTTGTACATATTATACCAACAGGACTTGTACAAATTATACCACAGGACTGTACATATTATACCACAGGAATGTACATAGTATACCACAAGACTGTACATATTATACAAGAGTGTACATATTATACCACAAGAGTGTACATACATGTATTAGACCACAGGACTGTACAAATTATACCACAGAACTGAGCATAGTATACCACAGGACTGTACATAGTATACCACAGGACTGTACCACAGGATTGTACAAATTATACCACAGGACTGTAAATATTATATCACAGGATAGTATGGACATAGTACACCACAAGAGCACTAGTGTACAAATTATACCACACAGACTCTACATATATTAAACCATAGGGCTGTATACATTTTATACTGAATTACCAACAGTACATATTGTACCACAGGACTGTACATATCATACTGCAGGAGTGTACATATATCGTACAGCATGACTATACATAATAAAACACAGGACGATATATATTGACTTGATAGATGAATTCACTGCTAACTTGGCTTGACAGATGACTGGACAGGTTTATCAGTCTATTTGTCAGGTGTTGTGACTATAATAGACTTGACAAACGGCTTCATGGTGAGTAGAGTTGACAGGTGGCTTGACAGTTGTAGGTGATCTGTTTTAACTTGACAGGTTAACTGTCATGACAGGACACTTGGCTTAACAAGTCAACAGGTCACTTGATTGAGGAATACCTTGAAATGTAACATAACGGATGATTTGGCCTATGACTTGACAGGTAATTTGTCAGGTGACAGTTGACTTGGCTCGACAGGTCACAATTGACTTGGCTTGACATGTTGACAGGTGACTTGAGAGGTGACGTTGACTTGACAGTTGTCTTCACAAGTGACCCGACAGGTGAGTTGACGGATGGATCGAACAGGTGGCCTGGCAGGTGACTAGACTTCCAGGTGATTTGGGTTGATAGGTGACTTAACAGGTGATTTAACAGGTGACTTGGCTTGACAGGTGGTTTGACAGGTTACTGGAGAGGTTAAAAGCTATCTTGACAGATGACTCAACAGGGGACCTGACAATTGACTTTGCTAGATGACTTGGCTTAACAGGTCACTTAAAAGGTGATTTAAAGATCGAGATCACATATAAAAAGTGCTTGCAATGCTGCAAAACATGGGGTGTCTATAATCCTTTAAAGCTTCTTCAAACCAATACTTTCTAGTGCTGTAAACTCTTTAACATTTGCAGCAATAACCCCAGGCTCATTCTCACTTCTAATGTACAATTTATTAAACAGCACATTATTGATATAGACGTGGTGACTCGTCACAGGTTGACTCTTCAGGTCACATTTTCCTCCAAGCAAGAGAAAGAAGACTTACCGGTGCTCAGGTGTAAATTAAGATGCTGACTGACTGACTGACAGACATACAGACATATACGCACTTACACACATATACACACATACACATACATACATACACACATACACACATACATACATACATACATACATACACACATGTACACACATAACACATGCACATATACATAATAATAATAAATAATAATAATCACCATTGTACATACATACACGTACATATATACATACATATATACATACACACACATACACATACATACATGTACATATATACATACATATATACATACACACACATACACACACATGCACACACCACACATGTATACATATCCACACATATACGCACATACACACATACATACACATACCCACACATGCACATGCATACACACATATGTACATACATGCACACAACACACATGTACACACACCACTCACACATACATAACATACACACCACACACAAACATAACATACACACACCAGACACACAACATACACACCACACACAAACATAACATACACACACCACACACACATACATACATACACATTTCATAACCCAACCTGAATGAATGACGCCACTTTCCAACATCGAGAGCTCTTGGAGCTGTACCAAGACCTTCATAACGATCATGGAAGCATCTAGCTTTTCTCCACAATAGATAACTTCTGTTCTTCAGGATCACTGTCACCAGTCAATATCCCTATAACCAAACTTTATAATAGATCCCTTGACAGTATATATGTATACCTTATGTGTTCAGTAACGAACTTCCTGGAGCTGGTGATGTAGGTGTGTCTACCATTGGTGTAGGAGCTAGAATGCAGCCAAGCTTGACATTTTAGAAGCAGGATCAGTGTTTACAACCCTCCCAAATGACATACATGCATATCACACTACAGTTACCATGGTATATGTTAATTGATGTGGACTTGGACCACAAATGATTTAACTTCCACAGGAGGTTTCATAACAGACAATGCCTCCTCAATGATAAGTCATGCATACTTGTAACTTCTTTTTAAAGTTATTCTTTTCCATGTGGTTTATTACACATTAATAAGAATGGGTACATATGCTTGCAAATCATAAGGAACGGTTTTATATTTAAAAAATACATTAATAAAATGTAGGGTTAAAACTTTAATTTGATGCTTCAAATCAAATTTGAAGTGTTTAGGCAGATTCCAGTGTCAGAATATTAGGAAGTGAATGTTAATAAATTACTGAGATAACCTTATGGCCTATGTGTCATCCCCTTATGGCCTACTATGTATCATCCCATTACACATATGCAAATAGCACTTGTAATTTTAAAACTAAACATTTGGAGTAGCAATACACATGTATGTTACCATGTATGACATTTTTGGCACCCAAGTAAGGTGCTCTTACCAGGTCAGACGACTGGAGCAGAATGGCAGACAACCGCAGAAAAGCCAGCTGAAAAACAAGGCAAGCTCTAATCACATCCTATCATCAAAGTCCATTATAAAACTTACAAGTGAGGAGGATTCAGCAGAGCAGCTGGAGCCCACCTTTGGACTTTAGTGCTAGCTTTTGGAGACCCTAGCAATGCTCATCCAACACATTTACATGTCACATACATGTCCATGTGCATATCTACTAAAACAGTTCATGCAAAATGCAACAAAAATCTGACCAAAAATATTGCTTACATCAATTACATGTATGTGCAATGCGTGACTACTAACCTCTGAAGCAGCTATCCACATGTATTCCTAAAAACACATGTCTGGCTTATTGTAGAGCTATCCTCACTATAGTGAGTGTACAGTAGCCAACCTAAAAATAACAAACACAATTCTAGTTATACATGTATGTTCAAGCAGAGCACCAACAATGCCCACTTTCTCCTCTCCACAATCGCTTTTAACTCCTTCTATCCTTGCTCCCCCTCACATCATTTACTTCTCTTTCTCTCTCTATCCATCCCACACCCGCTTTTCCTTCTAATGTGGATGCACCCTCAATGCATACCAATCCAGTTTGCGGTTGGTTGCTACTTTAGAAATGTCTTAGAACTTCATGAATTAAACTCGCTTATACATGTACCAAAACTCACTGTGAGCATATTGGCACCATACACTGCCATCTCCTCTGATCTCAGCATACTGTTGAATCGGCCCTAGGTGCTATTCCCCTCCGAACAGCATCTCAGCATAATTGACCCATTGGGTGGTACTTGTTAGTTCCAGTGCCCACAGTTGTGGAGATATTCAAAATCTCTCTGTGCCAGGAATGGCCAGAGATATCCTACATCTTGAGCGGTTAGCAGGGCTGCAAGGATGTGAGATTCTACAACTAGAGACACAGTCACATAATGCAGTGGTCCAATGTATTCATTTTGTGTGGTACATAGGCTTTTACACATATGCAGTCAATGGAACATAGTTAAACATACTAATGCTTGTGTACATTATCATTGCTTGGTGGTGTTAAGCACCAAGTACAGTAAACATTTATACTTACTCGAATGTGTTTATCAAGTGATTTTCTGCACAGTCCCACCATTTGGAAACTATGACCACTTTACACTGCCAATCCAACATACCTGTGAAATACACACAATGTAAACATAAATTACCACCCACATTTAAAGTTACATGTATACTGAATACCACTTACATGTATATTGAATCCACTAATGATTGAAAGGATTGTAAATGATGAGCTTCTTGCTTTCAGTTCGTGCTATTAAGGGACTGCTTATATGCTGCTGTTCATTTGGTACTACATTGTGTTGCTCACCTGAAGCCACATCCATTTTGCAGGGCCATTTCTGGGGAAGCAGTTTGCTGTTCTGTGTAGTACTCACTCGAAGTACATGTAGTTCGAGGTTGTGGCTGTGTCGAGTGCAAGTTATCAAGTTCCTTTGTCATGTTTCTCATAACGGCAGTTGTTACGCCTGTCGACAGCACCCTTCCCACCATCAAGCAGTAAGCCAGGCTACTTCAGGAGTCTGAAACTGTGCCATATGAAATTGTGCGAGTAGTTAGAATGATTGAAAAAGCCAGCAGTATAGGAAGACATCAAAGCCCTTCAAAGAATACCCCCACACTGCCAGAAAGCAGCTAATGTGCTTTGACAATTAACGTTGGTGGAATGTCAGTTATTGAAAAGAAGTATAACCAGACCCAGAGGCATAGCTACCATAAAGTTGGCATTTCCGCTAAGGATGTTAACTTATCAGTCGGGCAAGATTCATTCCAAGCTAGTGAACGTCTAAAACGTAGAGTTTGCATGGGGTACCACTGAACCAGCAGCATTGCATGGTACTGTTGAAGAAAGCATGAGTTAAGCCTTTAGAATGATTACTTGCTGCGGGGTAGCTGTCTGCTAGAGCAAAAGTGATGTTGTAGATTCACAAGGAATGAAGGGTTTGGCAAGAGTCATGGTTTGGTAGCCATGAAACCTAGAATAAAAAACGAGTGTCATGCCTAACAAGCCAGTAACATGTCTCCACCTTTAGTACTGCTTCAACAATGGAACCTTCTTGCTCACATCATACCATTTTACAGGGGCATTTCTGGGGAAACAGTTAGCTGTTCTGGTGAACATTGACTCCAAGTAGTTGGAGGATGTTACAGTGTCAAAATGCACACCAGTGCACGCTGCTAAGTTTCTTCATCATAACTCTGGTAACAGCACCGCTCTCATTTTTGTGTCCAACGAGGACCCTGATAGCAACTGCTGCCTGCAATATTGGAGGCCACAAAGCCCAGTGATGAATAGCTATTAGCTTGAGCTTGTACTGCAAGCTGTTCCTTAGTCATGACTCTGGAGCTTTTCAAGAGCACACTACCCATCATCAAGTGGTTGACAGGCAACTTCAGATTCTGTGATAACAATAGCAAGAAAGCAAGGTTGAGTCACTAGGATGTGGGGTGGCCATGTGCTTGCAGAAGTCTGGCAGAGAAGCAAAGTTGTAGATACGTCATGACACTACTCCTGGGATCACATCAAATGATGGACAGAGGCATTGGTTGATGGCCATAGATGCTGACCAGTTACCAAGAATTCCCCACCCGTAGTACTTCTTCATTTCTGGTGAAGCAGTTTGCTTTTCTGTGTAATACCCACTCCAAGTACATGTCTATGTCGAGTGCAAGTTTTCAAGTTCATTTGTCATGACTCTCGTAACGGCAGAGGTAGCAAGTTTGAATTACCATCTAAGACACTGAACAGTCTTGTGTGCTAGAAGGATCAGTGCTCAGTCACATTACAAAAGACAGCTAACGAGACCCCTTTGTGATGGAGATGAGGAAACATGTTAAGGATTGTTAGTTTGGAGACTTACGGAAGAATGTATGCTGCACTTCCTTATTAGGGATATGGAAAACAAATAAATAATTAGAAGGCTGTTTGAAGGATTTGTCTCTAGCTATACGATGTGCTAAAACATGGAGGCAATTTGAACAAAGAAGGCGGAGATGTGGCAGCAGAGGGAACAGGTGCAGAGATGAGAACAAGTGGACCAAAGTCAAGACCAACAGGAGAATGGAAAGAACAAGGACCACAGGTGTGTTCTCATCGGACATGGTCATTCACAAAGGTTGGGCAATGTGCACGTGATGGAAGCAAAACCACTGTTGAAAGAATGTGTGGTGTGACAAACTGAGGTAGCTAGACTTGACAGAAGCACCGGTCTCTAAAAAGCTGGATGAAAGACCTGAAGTGCATGGTCAATAGAGGGTATATCTAGATGGTAGGAATCCTGCCGCTCGAAAATATATCCTCACTACATACATGTATGACGGAGTCAGTAAGGAAGTCAATGGGGCAGTGTCAAGTCTGCATGCCTGCCCTGGGCCTAAAACAACTGCCCTATGAGACTGAATAAGTCAGCATGGTGGAAACAACTAAAGAGCCTATACAACGATCAACTACAGAGATATTTTCATGTCTACCTGCGTTATGTGACACTGAGCTTGATGGCCGTTCCACCAAAAAACTCCACACGCACACAATGAGAGCAGCAGTGCAAGGAACGTTTCAAGCAAAGGAAGACATGGTTGATACACATGTACTGATGGATTACCATTTAATGTTTCCTCAGCTCACAAAGTGGTGTCTGACAGTAGCTTTGTATGGCATCTTAAAGTTGTGGATAGCAGATAATGTTCTGGTAGTCTGGAAACAAGACATTAATGAACGAGGCTTGCAAAATACATTTGCCATCAGATATTGGGGGAAGGAGATAAGCCAGACCCAGCTTAGGTGGTGATGAGCAAGGGCATAGTTAACTCAAAGCAGGCATCTGATGTGCGGAGGATTTCAGGAATGTGCAAATATCTAACAAGATTCATTCCAAACCCCCCACAGGCTAGTGAATAACCTCTCAGCCTCTGGCATTCTATGAAATTGCTGATGACGGAAGTACAGAAGGTCTTACTGCAGGAAGGTCAATTGGTGACATAAGGCCTGGCCATTGACTGCAGTGAATCAATTTTGCATGTTGTACATTCAAGCAGTACATTTACATCTACTGCGCATGTACGTGTTGTATTACGGGACAAGAAAACTGGAAAACAGCATCTATAGAGATATCATTCATTCCATACTGTCGAGGGGGCATGAGTTGAGTCTCTAAGATTAGCGGTAGCCTTGTGCTAGAGCATAAGACTGGCAGAAAAGCAAAGTTGTAGATACGTCATGACACTACTTCTGGGATCACATCGAATGATGGATTTGACAAGAGGCATTGGTTGGTGGCCATACATGTACATGCTGATCAGTTACCAAGAAGTCCCTACTGCTTCAATACGTTAGCAAGAATTCCCCACCTGTAGTACTGCTCCAAAATGTTAGCAAGAAGTCCCCAGCTGTAGTACCACTTCAATATGTTAGCAAGAAGTCCCCACCTGTAGTACTGCTTCAACATGTTAGCAAGAAGTCCCCTCCTGCAGTACTGCTTCAATATGTTAGCAAGAAGTCCCCTCCTGTAGTACTGCAAGAAGTCCCCATCTGTAGTACTGCTTCAACATGTTAGCAAGAAGTCTCCACCTGTAATACTGCTTCAATATGTTAGCAATAAGTCCCTACTGTAGTACTGCTTCAACATGTTAGCAAGAAGTCCCCATCTGTAGTACTGCTTCAACATGTTAGCAATAAGTCCCCTCCTGTAGTACTGCTTCAAAATGTTAGCAAGAAGTCCCCTCCTGCAGTACTGTCTCAATATGTTAGCAAGAAATCCCCTCCTGTAGTACTGCTTCAACATGTTAGCAAGAAGTCCCCTCCTGTAGTACTGCTTCAATATGTTAGCAAGAAATCCCCACCTGTAGTACTGCTTCAACATTTTAGCTAGAAGTCCCCACCTGTAGTACTGCTTCAATATGTTAGCTAGAAGTCCCCTCTTGTAGTACTGCTTCAATATGTTAGCAAGAAGTCCCCACCTGTAGTACTGCTACGTTAGCAAGAAGTCCCCTCCTGTAGTACTGCTTCAATATGTTAGCAAGAAGTCCCCACCTGTAGTACTGCTTCAACATTTTAGCAAGAAGTCTCCATCTGTAGTACTGCTTTCAACATTTTAGCAAGAAGTCCCCTCCTGTAGTACTGCTTCAATATGTTAGCAAGAAGTCCCCACCTGTAGTACTGCTATGTTAGCAAGAAGTCCCCTCCTGCAGTACTGCTTCAACATGTTAGCAATAAGTCCCTACTATAGTACTGCTTCAACATGTTAGCAAGAAGTCCCCTCCTGCAGTACTGCTTCAAAATGTTAGCAAGAAGTCCCCTCCTGCAGTACTGCTTCAATATGTTAGCAAGAAGTCCCCTCCTGTAGTACAGCAAGAAGTCCCCACCTGTAGTACTGCTTCAACATGTTAGCAAGAAGTCTCCACCTGTAGTACTGCTTCAACATGTTAGCAAGAAGTCCCCTCCTGTAGTACTGCTTCAATATTTTAGCAAGAAATCCCCACCTGTAGTACTGCTGTTAGCAAGAAGTCCCCATCTGTAGTACTGCTTCAACATGTTAGCAAGAAGTCCCACTGCTTCAACATGTTAGCAAGAAGTCCCCTCCTGCAGTACTGCGTCAATATGTTAGCAAGAAGTCGCCTCCTGTAGTACTGCTTCAACATGTTAGCAAGATGTCCCCTCCTGTAGTACTGCTTCAATATGTTAGCAAGAAGTCCCCAACTGTAGTACTGCTTCAACACGTTAGCAAGAAGTCCCCAACTGTAGCACTGCTTCAACATGTTAGCAAGAAGTCCCCAACTGTAGTACTGCTTCAACATGTTAGCAAGAAGTCCCCTCCTGTAGTACTGCTTCAACATGCTAGCAATGTAGTACTGCTTTAATATGTTAGCAAAAAGTCCCCAACTGTAGTACTGCTTCAACATGTTAGCAAGAAGTCCCCAACTGTAGCACTGCTTCAACATGTTAGCAAGAAGTCTCCAAGTGTAGTACTGCTTCAATATGTTAGCAAGACGTCCCCAACTGGAGTTGCAGCCTGCAGTATATGGTAAGCCAACAAACTGTGGAAAGCAGGGTGCACTTGTGGCCATGTGGTCAAAGTGAGCACTTGAGCAAAACTGCCTCATCTGAGAACAGTGTAGCTGGCCTTAATGTTGATGGGTTCGCATCACAAAACTACTATTTGGGTCCACTGTGATGCTTCTATATTAAGGGAAGATGTGTGGGAAGAGTTGAAGGTAAAAGTAAGAGGCACTATTTATTTGGATAAGATAAGTGTGGTAGGGCAATGTGCATTGACAATAAAGGTTGGCTATCCTGTCAGTTGTAAATTTATATTAGAAGAGAAGGAGGCAGCTGCAAGGCCCATCAGCAATACTGCATGCAGCGAGATTCTGTAGCATGTTGGAGTGGAGGATGTGGCCCACCACATGCTGAGTGGTGCTCAAAATCCAAAGGGGTGCTGCATAATCACTGTTTTATTATTATGTGATTGCAGTTTTGGAAGACACCAGCTTACTGTAAAATAAATTAGATTGATTCAGGAAGCAGTCAGCCAACACATCAGCAAGATGATTACTTATTCACCAAAAGCAAGTGATTTTTGTGTTACTGATGGCACCCAAGGCTTCCCCCATTGTGCTGGCCCAGATATGATGACAAACACCTACTTTTCAACACTGGAGCGATTAACCCAGGGGTCATGGAACAAGACTGCCTTTTAATCTGTAAGGGTAAGCCTTTTGACCTGTGCACTGCTTCAGGTACATTCTAATTGCTAAAGCAATGTGATCTTGCTGTTCTTCATTGCATATCCTGTCTAATTCAGATTACAATTCATTCCGTGGTAGTGGACCTGCTGAGGGGCTGCTACAAGAACATATCAGGAACAACATATCTCCAAATCAGTAGTATCTCAGTTCCAGAAAATCACATGTGTTGGAGTATTGAGGCAGGTAATCTATAATAATAAGTGGTTCCACTTACATATAATCAACCACTCACAACATGTGTAATAATAATAACAGAGATATGGGCCTTTAAATGCAAGGACCCTAGCTCTCCCCCTATAGTGAGTGCTCATAATTCTAGTTATATACATGTATGTTGAAGCAGAGCACCAACAATGCCCACAATTGCATTTAACTACCCCCATTCTTGCTCTCCCGCCCTTCTACTCCCTCTTCCCCATCAAACCCTTTCTATCTCTAAGGCCTTCATTCTCTTGGATCGTTCACCTTGGCCTGTCGTCTAGCACCCCCCTCCCCCCACCCCTGCCCGTTCCTTCTCTAAATTGCTAATATGAATGCACCCCCAATGTAGACCGATCCAGTTTGCGATTGCAACATTAGAAATGCCCTATAACTTCATGAATTTAACTTAGCTTATACCACAAACTCACTGTGATCATATTCTGCCATTCCCTCTATCTCAGCATACTGTTGAATTGGCTCTAGGTGGAGTTTGGTAGCTCCAGTGCCCCACAGGTGCGGAGATATTCAATACATCTGTGCCTGGGTGGCCAGTGATCTCCTGCATTTTGAGCTCACACACAGCAGTGAGGATTCTCTCTTCCATTGAGGGTCAGAGTCATAAAGTATATATTTGACTGCTACTGGAAGATGGAATTGAAGCAAATAACACCAGTAAATCTGAGGGGGAAAAGACAATCAGTTAAGGCACATGTGTATACAACAATGTACGCATACCCACACTTACATACATGATGCGCGCATGCGCACACACAGCATGTTATATCCATGGTGTGTGCTTTTATGCACCTTATAGTTTCATTTGCACAGAAATTTCAGCTTTCAATCCACAGATCAGATCGCAATGGTGATAGACCACCAACCCATCACATGGTTGGAGCTAGCAGTATCTGATGAATAGGAGTGATAATTATGGTTACAGGTGTATATATGGACAAGGGACCGAAGTGGAGAGGAACAAGGAAGAGGGGGGAAGGTAAAGAGAGGAAGGAGAGGAGGAAGGAAGGGAGAAAGAGGAAGGAGGGAAGGGAGGGGAGAAGGGAAGGAAGGGGAGAAGGGAAGGAAGGGAGGAGGGAAGGGAGTGGAGGGAGGAGGGAGGAGTAAAAGGGGAGGAGTATGAGGGGTAGGATGGGAGGAGGGGAGGAAGGAGTAGGAGAGGGAGAGAATGGAGCTTCTTACTGTCATAACAAATGAGGAAAGTCAACACTGCAGTACTGGAAATGAGCAGAACATTGATGGCAAGAGGATGAATTGAACTGCATGGGCCCTAAAAATGTCAAATTAATATGGTAAATACGTAAATCAGCTAAAATAAAACAACAATGCATTCATACATGTATATATGATTTATTTGTATGTGTATGCACATTAGACTGGATATGCTGTATCTACAATGTAAATGATCATTCCAAGCACACAACCAGCACACTCAATCATTCCTAAAATACACATCAACCCAGCACATGGAAAGGAGTGATAATATGGTGACGTCTATATATGGACAAGGGATGGAGAGGGGAGGATGAAATATGGAAGAGAAGGATGTAGGGAGGAAAGGAATTGGGAGGAGCTTGTGAGGGCATACATATTTACATACCAAAGGCACTTTCTCTCCACAATAGTTTAAATTCTTGGAAATGCTTTCATTGGATTAAACATAGATGCCTCATCTTTGGGGGAAGAAAAGGTAGTCATGTGAAACCCACAAGTAGGAAAGGGTGAGGCAGTACTGGAATCGAAAAGAGCGTTGATGGATGATGAATTCAGCTACGTGAACCCTGAAGACGCAAATAGTCAAACTTATTAAGGGAATGTGCAGCACAACTAATGTGATAAGCTCATCAACAAATGAATGTAAACCAATACACACATGTAACTACTGCCCATATCTCTGTAACCAATAGGTACAGCCTGGTACACATAGAAAAAAAAGCTTCAATTTCACCCAATTGAGGCTAGATATTAATACAGTGCTTCTAAGCTCTAATGTGTGTATTGGGGTTTATGTGCTCGTGAGTGTGTATGTGTTTGTGTTAAGTGGCTTCACAGTACTATAAGTGTAAGCATAGATAACTTGGAACTTCATCTCATATGGCATGTCTATCAAGATGGGTTTGAAAGTGTAGCGTACGCAGTTATTACATCATGCACGCACATGCGCAGTAGTATTTATTGTGTATATATATACTAATGTAAGTGTACGTAATATCAGTCTGGTGATTAAAGCTGGTCTTTGTCACATTGGTGTCAGAAGCGGGATATGGGTGATGAAAAGAAGACTCCTCGGTTCAGCGTGAGGCCGCCGGCAAGATTCGTCGCTGGAACAGACTTCACCCTGTGGATTCAGAGAGTAGAGCTGTATATGAAAGAAGCGGAGATACCCGATGAAAAGAAAGGCCAGGAACTCGTCTCACTGCTGGAAGACGATGGGTTTCGAATCGTAAGTCAGATGGGTTTGCTTTGCGCTGACAAAGTTGAGTACGCAGCAGTGAAGATGTGCCTTCAGAGACAGTTCTCACCAGCTGGCGTAGAATTGGAGTGGCAACGTCGGCTGCATGCAGCGCAGCAAAAGAGTACAGAATCCTTGACCGAATTTGCTGGAAGGTTACGTATGTTAGCTGATAAAGCGTTCCCTGCATGGAAAGCAAACGAAAGACTCGAAATGGCTCGTAACCAGTTTATTAATGGTGTTGTATCTTCGTCCATCCAGTTGAAACTTATGCAGGAGAGGCCCAACACATTTGACGGTGCTGTCACACTTGCGTGTCAATTGGAGTCGATAGAGTCAGCTCAGCGCATGCTGCAGACAGCGAAACAGGTGGGAACTCCTTCAGAAGATACTACAAGGGGCATTAACGCTGCAACGGCAAGTGGAAACAGCAGCTACCAGGAATTAGCTGCGCAGGTGACATCATTGACGCAGCGGTTAGACAGCCTGCTCAAACATGAACACCAGACAAAGTACTCGAGAAGGGTGAATTGCTGGCACTGCAGGAAACCAGGTCATGTGCGTCGAAATTGCCCACAGCTTCGAGCAGGTAACGCGGATAACGTTAAAGGGGACAGGTCAGCGAGGCATACCTCGGCGGTTGCGTGTACGCTTACCCTAAAGGGTGCTGTAGAAGGCTACCCCACCCTCATGTTAGTTGACACAGGTTCATCAGTGACCCTTCTTCACGAGAATGTCTGGAAAGCTGCAGTGAGGGGACAGAAACAGCTCAGTCCAGCTAAGTATCCAGTGATGGCAGTGAATGGTGAAAGTCTTGTTCTGAGTGGACAAGGTGACGTCTTGTTAAAGGTGGGAGAGCATGTTGGTGTGCACAGTGTTCTGGTAGTAAAAGAAATGACACAAGAATGTCTGTTGGGAACAGACTTTTTGGAGAGACACAATTGTGTTATTGACTTGGGTCATAGAACGCTAACAATAGCAGGGCATGTGACACCTGTACCATTGTTCTCTGGAGACTGTGCTTGCACTTGTCATGTTCTTGTTAAGGAAACAGTTGTTATTCCTGCTTATCATCAAGTACAGCTTCCTGTAGACCTGGCGTCAGATGAAGACTTTCCGGGTCATGTTGGTCTGTTTGAACCTAAAACGGACTTTGCTGAAGACCATGGTGGTGTTATGGTTGCTCACTCTGTATCTCCTACTTATGGGGGGAAAACGACAATTCAGTTGATAAATCCAACACCTGTCCCAGTGACCCTTTACAGCCAGGAAAAGATTGGTAAGCTGTCATTTTTGCAGGAAGCGGATACGGTGAGGCTGGTAGAACCATCATTGGATAAGAAACCAACAGTGCGTTCAGAGGAAGCTATTCGTAAGACAATTGATGACATGGCTAGTAAAGTGCAGGGCCTAACCGTGGGAGAACACACTAAATTCAGGAGTCTGTTGCGAGAGTTTGCTGATGTAATTTCCGTTGGGGATGGGGACCTGGGACGGACACGGGTACTACGTCATAAGATTAATACTGGGGATGCTTTGCCCATTCATCAACAGGCTCGCAGGCTGCCTTTCCATCAGCGAGACATGGTCCAGAAAATGATCCAGGGAATGTTAGAGCAAGGAATCATTGAACCAGCTGATGGTTCATGGTCATCGCCCATAGTTCTGGCTAAGAAGAAAGACGGTTCATTCAGGTTCTGCGTCGATTATCGTCGTGTCAATGATGTAACAAAAAAAGATGTACACCCCATACCCAGAATCGACGATGCATTAGATACCCTTGCAGGAGCAAAATGGTTCTCTACAATTGACTTGGCCAGCGGATACTGGCAGGTGGAGATGGATCCTTCTGACAAAGAGAAGACCACGTTCGTTACCCCTTTTGGTCTCCACCAGTTCCGTGTAATGCCCTTTGGGTTGACCAATGCACCCAGCACCTTTCAAAGGTTGATGGGCTTGGTATTAGCTGGTTTAAGTTGGAATACCTGCTTGGTTTACCTGGACGATATCATCGTCTTTAGCCAGACAGTGGAGGAACACTTTACTCGCCTGGCAGATGTGCTCAGGAGGTTAAACGAAGCTGGCTTGAAACTAAAACCTAGTAAGTGCCAACTATTTCGCAAAAGTGTTCAATATTTGGGGTACGTGGTGTCTGAGAAAGGCATTGAGATTGATCCTGCGAAAACTAGTTGTGTTAAAAATTGGCCAGTGCCCAACAATCACGAAACGTTGCGCCAGTTTCTTGGATTTGCCTCTTATTACAGAAAGTTTATCCAGAACTTTGCCGAGATAGCAGCTCCCCTGCATGCATTGACGGAGAAGACGAAATCTTGGCAATGGACAGAACAGTGCGAAGCAGCGTTTTCCAGTTTAAAGGGAAAGTTGTTACTACCACCCATTTTGTCCTTTCCACAGTTTGACCGAACATTTGTCGTGGATACTGATGCCAGCCAGGAGGGTATTGGTGCCGTCCTGGCACATGAAGGACACGAGCAAGTCATTGCATATGCTATAGCAGGGTTTTGTCGAAAGCTGAAAAGCAATACTGTGCCACTAGACGGGAAATGTTGGCTTTGGTGTGGGCAGTGAAATGTTTTCGTCCGTACCTTTGGGGGCGGCGGTTTATTATTCGAACTGACCATAATTCTCTCCGTTGGCTGCAGAATTTCAAAGATCCTCAGGGCCAGATTGCTCGGTGGCTTGAAATTCTTGCAGAATACGACTTCACTATTCAACATCGGCCTGGGCTGAAACACAGCAACGCAGATGCACTGTCAAGACTGCCCTGCAAGCAATGTGGCCGTCAAGATTCCGAGGCAACTGCGGTCCTATCAGAGATGAAGAAAGAAGAAAGCAATGACGTCACAAAAGGTGTTACGGAGGCATTTCAGGCGATGAGTAGTTGGGTACCTGTTCTACCATTCTTTGATCAAAAGCGGGAGCAGCAGTCGGATCCAGATTTAACGCAAGTTACCGCATGGATTGTAAATGGAAATGTTCCCACCAAATTTCCCAGTTGTGGCAGTTACTGGTTACAAGCCTTGTGGGCACAGAGTAGCCACCTTATGCTTCAGGATGGAGTTCTCTACAGGCGATGGGAAGACGTTCCTGGAAAGGGGCTTAATAAGCATCTGCAGTTTGTGCTACCGAAAGCTTTGGTAAAAACCATTTTACAGGAATGTCATGACTCACCAAGTGGTAGCCATCTTGGCATGACAAAGACACTGGAAAAGATTCGATCTAGGTTCTACTGGCCAGGCCAACGCAAGGACGTAGAAGACTGGTGCAAGGGTTGCGAGATGTGTGCGTCTAGAAAATCTCCATCAACAAAAAGACGAGCCCCATTACAGAGCGACCTTACCGGGTGTCCACTACAACGAGTTGCCATGGACATATTGGGCCCCCTGCCACTAACCGACAGAGGTAACAAGTATGTATTGGTTGTGGGGGACTACTTTACAAAATGGGTTGAAGCGTACGCCATGCCTAATATGGAAGCTGGGACTGTGGCTGAACTATTTGTGTCGCGTTTTGTGTGCCAGTTTGGTGTACCAGACGTTCTTCATACCGATCAAGGAAGAAATTTCGAATCTGCTTTGCTAAAGGAAGTGTGCCAGCTACTGGGAGTGGTCAAAACGAGAACTACCCCTTACCACCCTCAATCAGACGGTTTGGTCGAGAGATTCAACCGTACCTTGTTGAACCTCCTTAGTATGGCTGCTTCAGAGAATGAACGTGACTGGGACTTACATATTCCAATGGTGATGATGGCATACCGGACTAGTGTGCAGGAATCTACTGGCTGCACGCCATTCTATTTGATGTTTGGACGAGAAGGGCGTCTTCCTGCTGATGTAATGTTTCGTCTTCCTTCTTCCCCTATGCAGGTGAACAAGTACGCTCAGGACATGCGGTTTCGCATGGAGCAGGCTTATCAGCTTGTTCGCGACCGTCTGCAGCTACAACAGCGACGTCAGAAGGCTCTATATGACAGAACGACAAATGGATCACTGTATGCAATTGGTGATCACGTGTGGCTCCATTGTCCAGCTGTGCCTAAAGGGAAGTCGGCGAAGCTTCATCGCTACTGGCAGGGCCCGTATAAGGTGATAGATGTGCTAGGGAAAGTACTCTTTAAAATCCAACACAGAGATCATCCCAGAAAGAAATGTGTCGTACACTTTGATAGGCTGAAACCCTACGTACATTCGTCAAAGAGGGATGAAGAACAAGAAGTACCGCCCCCTCAGCGTTCGAGTAATGGCGAGCAGGAAGATGACGTTGAAATTGAAATTGTTCCTGGGGAACGACCTGATCAGCGTCAGAACGATCCAGTGGACCATGAGGTTCCTGTTGAGCCCCAGGAAGTAGTAGTCGAAGAGGACGGGGAGGTCGAGCAACAGCAGGCTGCACCGGGAGAAGAAATTGTTGGTGATAATGAAGAAATAGCTGAGCCGATTGTTGCAGAAGAAGGACAACCAAGAAGATCAACACGAAGCCGCAGAAAGCCCGATAAACTGGGACAGAATATTTATGATGTGTAATGTCGAACCATTCAAAGGAGGAGGGAGGGGGAGTAATGTAGCGTACGCAGTTATTACATCATGCACGCACATGCGCAGTAGTATTTATTGTGTATATATATACTAATGTAAGTGTACGTAATATCAGTCTGGTGATTAAAGCTGGTCTTTGTCACAAAAGGAAAGGGAGATGGGTGTGCATCTTTGGAGAATATCTACATTACAAAGCCTGTGAATAGGTTGCCCTTGCCCCTTTAGATATTCTCCAAAGAAGGACACACATCTCTCCAACATTTATTTGCTCTACCCACGCTCATATCATCCCAACAGCACATTAACCCAGCACTTAGAACACATATCCCAGCACGCAGATTGCCGTACAAAGTCAAATCAACACCATAGTTAAATGCCAATTCAACTGAACTACAAGCACATATGCCCAACTCTAAATATGGTACATGTAACTAACCTTCATTCAGCCTTCCAATGTCAGTATAATCACAGAGGGAAGCTTGCAGACATCAGGCACCTGAAGTAGGACAGATGGGGGCAGGCTCCAGCCTAAGGACGAGGGAGGGGCTAATTTCAAGCCAACGGTGAAAACACAATATTTAGTCCTACATTTAAGATAACTACATTTATGTCCATTATATTTCTCATTATTACTAGACACCAATGTTGCCTTCAAATCCATAACCAATATAATATGCACAATATGCACAGCTACATATATACATGCAACGATACATGGCCCAAGAGGAAATTATTGAAATCTGAAGAGCTTGCTTAAATACTGTACCACAAACTCACTGTGGGCATACTGGCACCGTAGACTGCTATTCCCTTTGAACAGTACTCTGACCTCAGCATAATTAGACCCTTAGGGTGGTATTTGTTAGTTCCAGTGCACCACATCAGGCACCAGATGGGGGCAGGCTCCATCCTAGGGATATGTCTGTAAGGAGGATGAAGGCAATAGTGGTGCAAATCAAAAGCAAAAATGCAATATATAGTCCTAAATTTAAGGTAAGACATTTAAGATAACTACATCTAAGTCCATAATGTTTCTAATCATTACTAGACACCAATGTTGCCTTCAAATCCATACCCCCACCAATACAATATGCACAGCTACATGTACATGTATATACATGCAACAATATACAGCCCATATGCATGAGGACATTTTTTTTTTGAATGGGAAGAGCTTGCTTATACCATAAACTCACTGTGAGCATACTGGCACCATAGACTACTATCCCCTCCGAACAGTACTCTGATCATCTCAGCATAATTAACCCATTGGGTGGTATTTGTTAGTTCCAGTGCACCACAGGTGTGGATCGAGATATTCAAAATCTGTGCCAGGAGTGGCCAGAGATATCCTACACTTTGAGCAGTAGCAGGGCTGCAAGGATGTGAGATTCTACAACTAGAGACACAGTCACATAATGCAGTGGTTCAATGTATTCATTTTGTGTGTGTACATAGGCTTTTTACACATGTGCAGTCAATGGAACATAGTTAAACATACTAATGCTTGTGTACATTATCATCGCTTGGTGGTGTTAAGCACCAAGTACAGTAAACATTTATACTCGAATGTGATTTTCAGCATTGCCTATCCATTTGGAAACCATGACCACTTTACACTGCCAATCCAACATACCTGTGAAATACACACAATGTAAATATAAATTACCACCCACATTTAAAGTTACATGTATACTGAATACCACTTACATTGAATCCACTTATGATTGAAAGAATACTTCTATATTGTAAATGAGCTTGTTGCTTTCAGTTAAGGGACTGCTTATATGCTGCTGTTCAATTGGTACTACATAGCGTTGACTGTTGGTATACATGGGATCAAATCGTCACGTCAGTGTTGCCTTGGAAGATTAATGACAACAACTCCTCAACTACTGCCTCTTCGTGTTCTGGAAGTGATTGAACTGACCTTACTCCCACTGCTGCCTGACTGATGGACATATGTGACCTTGATAACCAGTGATGTGTGTAACCTTGAAAGAATGCTGGCATGTGTTATCTTGTCCATGCCTTGTGAATTGATTTGCAACTATTCAAGAGGACTGGACTGAAGCTGAATTTCTATAATGGTTAGTAGTAAGAGTGTTGTGTACCTTTGGGTGCATGTGGCAATATAATGAAGGTGTTCTTGCATGACCATGTCTCCCCATTGCCACAGGTGGTGCTTCTGATATGAGACAGGCACCTTTGTTATGAGTTCAGGGTATCAACTCATGGCCAGCCTGGCCATACTGCTGGGAATATTTCACTACTGTATGTCAGACATGTTCCCATTTCTGTTACTACCACCAAAGATTGCATACATGTACATTCATTGTATTGCTGTTTAGACTGGATGATGAGGTTAATGCAACGTCTGCACCCAGAGCCAGATCCTGAATCCATGTCCATGTACTACACTGATGACCTGCTGACTTTGTAAGAAGTATTTTAGACCATGTGGGCCAGGTAATCAGTAGACTGGCGAGCAGTGGCAACTAATAAATCTATAACCATCTCTATGTGCCATTCTATTTGGAGCAACCCAACCCAGCTTGTATGGCTGCAGCAATGAATTAAAGATTAAAAGTGTCCCAACCATTTATTGCTGATCTTGTACCTTAGTTCGACTACAAGCAAGCTGGTGCATTGTAGCTAAATGGCACCAAAATGGTGCCTCCAATAGAGTTTTAAACATTAACCTCTTCTCCATATAGCTATGTAGGCCCTGTAATGCTGAACACCCTAGGCCTTCATTATGATACATGTTTACTGCTCTTCCAGGATGTAGCCTATTGGATGCATATTCGGGGGCAGGACCAAGGCCACAGGCATTAAGGATCAAAGTACCAGTAACACAACTAAGCATCAGTATGAAAACATCGCCAGAAGTGGGATCCTTACTCTAGCTAGACTAGCAGTTAAGTGAAAATATCTGGCCCCTCGAGGTAGCAAGTTTGAATTACCATCTAAGAAGGTGAACAGTCTGTGTGCTAGAAGGATCAGCAATCAAGAGACAGCTAAAGAGACCCCTTTGTGATGGAGATGAGGAAACAGGTACAGGACTGTCCGTTTGGAGACTTAATGGAGGAATTGATGCTGCACTTCCTTATTAGGGATATGGAACGAATAAATAATTAGAAGGCTGTTTGAAGGATTTGTCTCTAGCTAAAAGGCTGGATAAAGTGTAGTGTTGAAAAACCTGAAGTGCATACAACAGTGACAATCCATTAATTGATCAATGGTCAATAGAGGGTATAGATGGTAGGAAACCTGCCACTCCAAATATGCATATGTATGTTGGACTAGTAAGGAAGTCAATGGGGCTCTGTCAAGTCCAAGTACATAAACGACAGGTGTTGATGTGGCTGGTTGAGATGCTGGAGACTAAGCACCATACTATATTGTCACCAGATGTATGCCTGCCCCAGGCCTGACACCACTCACCTATGAGGCTGAATAAGTGTGCACGGAGGAAAAAACCCAAAAGCCTATACAACAATCTATGCTGAAGGACTATCAAGATGTTTTCATGTCTGCCAGGGTTATGTGACACTGAGCTTGATGGCCGGTCCACTGTAGGATTCCACGCACACAATGAGAGCAGCAGTGCAAGAAATGTTGCAAACAATGGAAGACATGGTTGGTATACCCACAGAGTGGATAAACAACCTTACTGCCATGTGTCTAGTCCCAAGTAAAAACATGTTTAGATGCACGAGATCTGAATAGAAAAGCCATTTCAATTTCCAACCTTCCTCAATGTTCTGTGCGTATCCTGCCATTCCACAGTCCAAACATGACCCTCTGGGGGTTCCCAGTGTTACTGTGGAGCACAGAGCTCCCATCATTTAGTGACTGCATAACTGCATCCACAAAACACAAGCCTCTTCTGAACTCACACCTTTTCAAGTGTCCAATCTTAGATTTGTGGTAATGCTGCCACTTGCCATCGCACCTTGCCAGTACTCCACATGTCCTTTTTAAAAATACACCTGGCTTGGTATCTGTCCTGTGATCCAGGGCTACCCTCATGGAGGGATTGAAGCTTTAAAATGCGCAAGAGATAAGAGTTGGATGGAGGCAGTACTAATAGTGGAGGCGAGCCAATAGTGATGTGCTTGCGTTCTGGTAAGCTGATACCTCAGTTAGTTGTCAAGAAGGACCAGAAGTGCATACAAAAGTGACAATCAAAGGTCAAAAAGGAGGTATGACAGTATGGTGCAAACTGCCCAAAGCGCATTTTTGAAAGTGAAAGGCTCAATTGGTAAAATGAGCATGCTGGTGGATACACAGGCTCTGGTGTCACAATGGCGATAGTGGTAAAGAGGAGCTCAAAGGGTGCAGTATTGGTTGACCACAGAGCGGCTAAATTTGTATCAGTGTAACAAGCTAGACTTCATGTTTGAATCGTGACTGACTAGACTGTCTGGCTTTTCATGTACTGCATGTGACCTTTGAACTTCCCATGTATTCCTATATAAGTGCATTGATGTAGGCATATGATATATTTCGGCATATGAGAGTTTGTGGCGGGTTGCGGAGTGTACTATCTACTGCTACAATCTTCATGCTACATTTGTGTCTAAGCTGCCACTGGTGTTGGCATTGCACCTATTTATCTGCAGCATGTGCACATATCTCCAAGGCAGTAGTATCTCAGCTCCATGAGTTCCAGGAGAGGTAATCTACAGTAATTAAATTATTGTTCCCAAGTTAATTTGGCATGTATCCCTTTTTTTTTTTTTTTTCTTTCTCCCCACTACACTGTATTATACATTCTCCCTATGATAAAAAATCTTGTGTTTTATTATATTTTATTTTTTAAGTGTATCTTATTACATTGCAGGAAAGAAATGGTACCTGAACGTAACTTTAACTAAACAATAACATTAATGGTCACAGAGATACGGTCTTTAAAACGCAAAGCTTTACCCCACAATGGGAATACTTTATGGTTGGTCGTAACTCATTAATAGCACTTAGAAGATACAATGTACTTAACATATTTAGCTGAGCAGATAATCAAAAATCTACTTTAAAAAGCAAACAATTGGCATTGATGCACATAATATGACATATTCTTCTTGTTAAAAATATTAGCATATTGGTTTTCTATTTCATATTACATGTACATGCTTCAGTTTGACGTTTCTGTTTCCAGCATTCTAACCATAAGTTACAATGATACATGGACACATACCAGAGGCTTGAATATCACTTCCTCTAACACATTTAAGTGCATTTACATGCATGTACATGTACATATCACTGATATATACATGTATACACACGTACATGTACAACAAGGAATTAAACCCAAAGTATACATGACTTACATGTACAGGCCTAGGCTTGCGTGCAACGTCTCATGCTGCCATCCATACAAGTATGTGTACATGAAGTAGTTGGTAAAAAGCACATGCCAAGACCCTGCACGACTGGTTTAATGAAGAAGTCAATCCGGTCACCTCTGTAGTGAAGGACAGAACACCACTGTAAAGCATACACTAATCTATTGTGTGTCAATGCATGTAATTATGTGGTAGTGATGTACTCCTACTTTTAAAAATATACTGTCCTTGGTAAAACATGCAGGGATGTTCTTGCATGCATTTATGTGTGCAGATTGTGTGTATGTGCACAGCAAAGCACATTTGTACATAAGTGTACCTGTCTGCAACTGCCAATGTCGTTGTTTGGTGGTCATTTCCATGAACCACTCACAAACAGTACCAGCACTCTTCAGCAAAGTAGTGGTCAAGAAGTCCTTCCAAGATGATCCTGCTCCTTCTGCCCTCCTGTTACACCATAGCAAGCCTAGCATGAGGGAACATTCAGACAACATTAATTACTCATTATAAATTTAAGCAAATAAGGCAAGTCATGGCACAGATTGTATGTACATGTATGTACTTCTATTGTCTAAAGGACACAATGGATACTTGGGTTTGGGAGATCAATATGTAGATCTAACTACAGACCTGGGGATGGGATTGCAAGGTCTATCACTCCATACACCTCCACTTCCTCAGTCCCATGCCCTGCACAGCCACATGTAAGACTCCCTAAGAGAACACAGTCCTTCGAGAGCAGTAGTTGGAACAGGTTCTTTTTGAATGGGAGCCTCTCAGGTCCCAAATGATGTGGTACCTACAGGAGATACAGCTGTGGCACCTGCAGAAGGAGCTTTTTTAATACAACACCACCATCATACACACAAGGTGTATGGAAACTTGTCTTCAAATGAGTTTTCATCTGATCTCACTGCCTCCATGTGACGCCTGTGCTCTTCAAGCCTGCCCATTCCACTTCATAGCATTTACCTACACTTGGATCAGGCAACAAGACAAACTGGTTACACAAAAGACATGCTAATCCACTTCAAGGCAAAACAAACATGCTCATAGTCCTACACACATAGCTCATAGTCCTGCACAGCTTGGTGGCTTTCTTGTGCAGTTATTTCTTAAACCACTTCTATGTATTATTCATTTCCTTGTAGATTTTTCTCCTCCCAACAAACACATTTGCCCTCCCTCCCTCCCTTGGAGTGGTATACCCAGTTTTGGGGTGGGGGGGTGAGGGTGGCCTTGTCAATGAAGAGGGAAGAGAAATGTGAGAAAGGGGCAGCAGCAGATCCAGGGTTTGGGAGGGGTGGGCACGTGCCCTAAGTGCCAACCCCTCTTCGCCCATGGACCTGTAGCTTAAGGACAGGGAGGGGAAGGCTTCTCCAGTTGGGAGAACACTGTTGGGTGGGCATGCCCAAAGTGCCCTCCCACCTGGACACACCCTCAAGAGTGAATGAAGAAGAGGAAACATGGAGAGTGGAACATCTCCTCCCAACTCAGTACAACTACTATGTGGGACTTTTTGTGAACAAGAACACAAGGAAACAGCACCAGGCCACACTAACCTTCACAAAATGTCTAATTGATTTACACTGGCTGCATCTCAGACCAACAGGGCAAAAGAAATATAAAAACTGAACATTTTGGCAATTGTTTTCCAATCTGTATGTGATGTGTGTCATACTTTTAAATGAAAGCTAGAAGATGTTCCTGACTAAAGCGACTGCTATAAGAAGCACGAGAGAAGGATCGCCAGGTCACTAGCTACAGACAGAAGTTATCAAGCGGGAAAACAGCTAACAGCTAGGAAAAAATCGTGACCAAGATTCTTGACATGACCATCTCATACGTCTTAGAAAAACGTATGCACAAAATGTAGTCCAACTTTAATAGCCGTAACATTGAAGTGAGATGCAGCCTGTTAACCCAACCCCCTCCCCCTACGTACACATGGGCCAGCACTGTTAGCTAAAAAAAATCTATCCCCATGGTAAAGCTACCTCACTCTTCAACCTAGCTAAGACTTCTGTGCATTTGGTACCAAGTACTAACACGCAGGTTCACTTGTAAGAGTTTTAGATCATTTTTGCTATTGATACTTGTAACACACATACATGTACCAGCCCTCACTGTACACACACACAAACTCCTAAGCCCTTTAACCCAGTCCTAAGAGCATGACAGACAGCCTTTGTAGCATGGAGTACTTAAATCAACGTGGGCTTGGACATACTGGGGGAGGTGTATTGCATCAAACTGAGCTCTTAAGCATCACTGTGTGCGGGGTGAACATGCAGGGAGTGGGTAGAAGGGGAGGGGACATATAATAGGAGGAGAGAAGCTAGGGGAAGAGGACAGAATGGAAAATAGAGGGCTGTACATGGGCAGAACCTGTTGCCTCGAGCATACTCCTCACCACCTCCACATCTCATCTGGAGAGAAGCTGTGCCCTCAGCTCTGCAACGTTGGCCTCCGGAGCTGAGATCCTTCCCTCCGCATCCTGTGATGGTGCTGAGGGGCTTAGGGGCTGAGGGGCTGGCCGAACAGCTGCTGGTGGTAGATGATTCAGCTGATGCTCTAATGCAGCTATCTTCCAGCCATTCCTTTTTGCTGCTGCAGTTCTAAATAAGTGAAAATAGGAGTAAATACCGTGCTTTAAAAACAAAATGCCCCCCGTCCATCCAATATTGCACGTCTGCATCACATAAATGAACAACACGACAGCCGTATGAGTACGATGTACATCGCTCTGCGCATCAGGTCTGAGTACGAGAACTAAATGCTAATTTAAATCCGTGTGATTTTATGCATGCCCCCCAGCCGCCGTCGCCACTTGTACATCCGCCTTCATGACATCGCACAGTTGCAAGTAAGAGAGCAAGGCACGTGCATGCATACAACAAGGGCTCGAGGACGACTGCGTTTCGTTTTTTAACTACGATAACCTATACATATGCCTGCTGTCTTAAAACGTCTAACCAAATGCTTTACTTAGCATGTCACCTGCATGCGGTGCAACTCCTTTTTTTCCTTTTTAACCGCGCCCTGGTTGAGCAAATTATGCCCCGCGGGATCACAAGGCGTTTTTTAAACGTTTTTATAGAAATGGGGAAGCGAAAGGCAGACACTTCTTACCTGCCAACGCACTGTGTACCTTTCCTGGCCCTGAAGCACACGAGAGGTTGTAGCCATGTAGGTCACGTTGGTGGCAGAGTGACTCAGAGCTTTAGCAGTTTATTGTTAACTGTGGCCAGAGAGCTGCGTGTAGAGATAAATACTGGCTAGACATACCTATAAACACACAAGTGTATAACTCACAGGTAGCACAGGAACAACGGGAGCAGCCATTAGTTCTTCCAAGCACGAAAAAAGACATTAAGTAGAAAACGAAACGCTGCTTTTTGGTAACGATAACTGCGCATGCGCATGCCAAAGGCGGCAAGGGGTACGGAGTTCGAACTTGCGAACCTATAGCGGTATGTTTAATTTGAAAATAGCATTTGTGTAGTCTCTTTGTTCCTTTATTCGCTCTCTCTAAAAGAAAAGTAGTCTAGTCCATGATAAAAAAAAAAAAATTTAAAATTGCCCTTGCCTTCAGCAAAGGTCGTCAGGTCATGGATGCAATAGGTGACGTAGCATCTTTTGTGTACAAAGAGGTAAAATGTGGGCCAATCGTATCTTCTCTGGTAGCAGATCACAGTATATGGCAGTCTCAGACTGTTGCACATACACCAATGTTGCCTTCAAATCCATAGCCTCTATCGCTGAAGAGAAAAAGAAGAGGAAATTTAATACAGTGATGCAGCAGAACTGCAGAAGCACGGCATGCTTCAAGCATTCTTTGGAGTGTTGGGCTGAGTTCATGCAACTCCTGGCTGACAAACTTTGCTGATAATAGGGAGCAGGGTGGGTAGGAGGGGGGGGTGGGGGGGGGGGGGGGGGGTGGAACGTGTTCTGAAGTTGCATGGCTGCAGGCTGCCATTTGGAGGCCATCAATCTAGCAGAACACGAACTGATGATGGAGCTGGGCTACCCAAACTCAAAAGTGTGTCTACTGAAATCAATGTTTGGTACATATATAATTATTACAATTACAATTATATCATCTGTTAAAGATTCCATATTTTCCAAGTTACAGCTAAATCTGCATTAAAATGGTCACCTCTGCATTCCTGTCACATAAATAAAGTCATGAGTACATGACTGCTGTACTGAGTTATGTATAAAATAGTCAATGACTTTACTGAAATCTTTTTTAAATCTGCAAGTGCAATGATACGTAATTGTATAGAAAATTACAATACTACATACATATCAATTCTGCTCATACTACATCCACGAAGAGAGGTGGCATGGAGGGGCTGCAGTTAGGCTAGCAAATCTCCCTGACAGCCTTCACATCCATTGATCATCAACCTGCGATCATGTAACAAAAACCTCAAGGGGATTCCATCTGCTGCCTCCTCTCATTCACTCCCTCCCTCCCTATCCCTCCCTCTCCCTCCCTCCCATTCTTCCTCATGCCCAGCACAGGTTATGCATGAGTTCATTGTGATGCAGAACTGCAAGTCCTTGTGATGGAAGGGCAGGACCACACATTGATAAGTGGGTGGATGTACAATGATGTACATGTAATGCAATGACATCATACACTATATACCACTTGCACTTCCAACATCTATCTTTCCCCAACCCATCTCTCATTTTCAATTCATTTCAACAGAAGGAGCTGTTTTATAGAAATGGCAGGATAGAGCAGAAGTCTTATCCTGTAACGTGGTTATCTGCCAGCACCTTGTCACCCCATATAGTGATTTGGGAGAGGATGCCACATGACCTGGTATATGTAGTGGGAAATTCTGTTGATTGTGTACACTGATGTATTATTGGTATGTGGCTGAACTTGGTACCCATGTATAGATCATGTGTTTGGAGCCATTCTACTATCAATGGCAGACATGTAAGTGCCCCTCCTCCATACATGTACAAGCAGATCAGCATTGATAGGGACACAAACTGAGCTGTAGTACAATGGTGTTTCATGGCTTCAGCCATGCTGATCACACCTCACATCCCTAAACCACTCTTCCTTAAGCTTTCCTGTTCTTCACTCTGTCATCCACTCCCAAATAGTATCCACCTCTAGTCTCATCCCCAGGCCCTACATGTTGCATATATACATTATGCGATAAAAATTGTATCATATTGGTCTGGGAACAAGACTAATCCACCTCCCCCTCTCAAGCAGCACCCTCTTAGTTATGTTACCTCCCTGGTGAGGGCAGAGGCTATAGAATGGAGATATCTATGTGATCGCCACATATATTTGTTTGACCAAGGTATTCACCTGTGGAACACCATTGGTAGCTATGGAAGTGGTAATGGTCAGTTCAATGCCCCCTGCAGCATATCCATCATAGGAGAGGTGATGCATATTGCTGACAATGGTAATCATTGCATACAGAAGCTAACAACAGGAGGAAAGTTCCTTCATAAGTTTGGTAAGGAAGGATCAGGTCAGAGACAGTTTAGGGGTCCACGTGGTGTTGTTGATTCTAAGAAGAGAGTGATTGTCTCTGAAATGGGCAACAACAGGGTTCAAGTATTCAGTCAAGATGGTAACTGGTTATTGATCATATATATATATATATATATGGTGCTGGATTATGTGATAACTATTTCCAGTCTCCAAGGGGTCTGGCCTTAGACCCACAACATGTTGCAGCTAGTGGTTCAAACACCATCAAAGTCCGCACACCTGAAGGTACTTATGTCAGATCATATGGAGATGTAAAGTATCCTTCAGGACTAACAGTTGATGATGAAGGTTACAGCTTTGTAAGTGAATTGGATGGAGGCTGCTTCTCCATCTTTGATCCCAAAGGACAGAAGATCCACGCAGTAGGGAACCTGAACAAACCATGTAGATTGGCAGAGGATCCTCTTAGAGTTAGTCTTTATGTTTCGAATGGTGGCACTAATAGTGTACTGAAGTACAGCCTGTAGTGACATGCTACATAAGATTTGGCTTAGCACTGATCTAGGATGTTTGTGAGTCAACAGAACGTCAATTTGGGGAAGGAACCTAAGAGTTTAAGGAACCTAAGAGTTTATTTTTCTTGGAGTGCAAATATCAGTTAGTCAATCATACAATCTTTCAGAATTCAGTATTGGCCATATTCTATACTCCCAGAATTTCAGCCATGTATAATGTAAGTCTCATGTAATATTTATAAATCAATGTGGTGATGTGGATTTTCAGTGCATGTTGTGTGCACACACTATTAATAAGCCTCCATGTTATGTGCACACACTAAGCCTCCATGTTGTGTGCACACACTAACCCTCCATGTTGTGTGCACACACTAACCCTCCATGTTGTGTGCACACACTAACCCTCCATGTTGTGTGCACACACTAAGCCTCCATGTTGTGTGCACACACTAAGCCTCCATGTTGTGTGCACACACTAACCCTCCATGTTGTGTGCACACACTAAGCCTCCATGTTATGTGCACACACTAACCCTCCATGTTATGTGCACACACTAACCCTCCATGTTATGTGCACACACTAAGCCTCCATGTTATGTGCACACACTAAGCCTCCATGTTGTGTGCACACACTAACCCTCCATGTTATGTGCACACACTAAGCCTCCATGTTATGTGCACACACTAAGCCTCCATGTTATGTGCACACACTAAGCCTCCATGTTATGTGCACACACTAAGCCTCCATGTTATGTGCACACACTAAGCCTCCATGTTATGTGCACACACTAACCCTCCATGTTATGTGCATTATATGCACATAACATGGAGGGTTAGTGTGTGCACATAACATGGAGGCTTAGTGTGTGCACATAACATGGAGGCTTAGTGTGTGCACACACACTGTGATTAAACAGTTTTTGCATGGAAAAGGCCACAGGTTATGTGCAGGACTCCAGTGCTCTTCTTCTTTAGTCAAAGAAATCTTGCCGCTTTGAGGTAATGAGCTAATGAGAGGCTCAGGGAAGAGGGAGGGGCTAGAGAAATATGTCGGAGAAGACAATTTTCCACTAGCAGATTATGTCCCAGTGGAGGGTGTCGGGGTGTGAGAGTATAGATTCCGCAGATGATCGGCATTCATTCTGGGAAAGGGCCAATCTCAGCAGTTTGTATTACAAAGAAACGAGTCTGGTTTAAAACAAAATTCGGCAGCATATATAAACACTCAAAACTATCAGTTCTAATGAAACCAAGCAGCTGATGGTGCTGTCATGGTACCTACATATAAAGTAAATGAATGTATGTAATATGGCAGCCGAGATAAAACGACAAAACTGACAAGCATTCACAAACCTCAAATCACTTTTGTAGTCAAACCCTAACCCTAACCCTAACCCTAACCCTAACCCTAACCCTAACCCTAACCCTAACCCTAAACCTCAAATCACTTTTGTAGTCAGGATGATAAAATTAAGTAGCACCTGACTGAAATATACATGTAACCCAGCAGGGCACATTCATGCAGGCTTACCTTTTATTATTTGTTCAGTTGAACAAAGGGTAAAATTATTATGTAATGGGAAAAGCAGATCATTAATGGTAACCGTGGTGACATGGAATAAGTATAGGCATACGATGGTTAATACTTACAACACTGCATTGTTCATAATAGAATCCAAGGTGACAAGGATTGATCATAGTAAGGTGCAATGGAAAATACAGCATCATTAATATTGATACTTACTCCCTGCATTGTTCATAATCATATCCAAGGTGAAAGGAATAAGTAGGCATGGAAAATATTCATCATTGATACTTACAGGCTGCATCATTCATATTAATATCCATGGTGACAAAGAATAAATAGGCATGTTAAAGGTGCTATGGAAAATGGATGTAACATCTTTGATACTTACACACTGTATTGTTCATTATAGTATCCATGGTGACAAGGAATAAACGGTAGGTAGACATGTTAAATTCAGTTGCAATAGAAAAATGTCACTGATACTTACATACTGCAGTGTTAATAATAGTATCCATGGTGACAAGGAATAAGTACGCATGTTAAGGTGGAATATAACATGATACTTACGCACTGTATTCAGTGTCAATTATAGTATCCATAGTGATAAGGAGTAAGTGGGCATGTTACGGTGAAATACAATATTATTGCTACTTACACACTGCATTCGGTGTTCATAATAGTATCCATGGTTAAAAACTATTCCATATATACACTTTATATATATAATGCCCAAGATTGGGGTAGTGCAACTTGGAAAGCCATGTAAATCAGTCACTTGACTCAGAGGAGGGTTCATCAAAGATTGTCCCTGCAACGGTAATGGTCCCCCAAAATATTGTATGGCAGCATAACAGTGACATGCTGATTTGAGGACATTGCATCATTGCATACATAAAACAGAAAATCAAAACAATTAGATCCGACAAAACCAGGCTTACGTGCATTGCTTTTCCATTGAAGTTTTCATATTTTAATTTTCCAAGAGCGTTTAATGACCACTACAAAATGGTTTTTACACAACTATAATTTGACCTTCTACTGCAGAGTTATAGGACACTGAACATTTAATTAGCTATACTGTGTATTTGCTTGTCTTGGAAAGGTAAAGTACCATCAGCTGTGGGGAAATGTCCCTGCAATTACTATTAAAACAATTTATAACTTCGCATTTTAAGTAGATTGGATTTAATAAGCAGCAAAGGAAATTGATATGTATGTATGGTACTTCATGTCAGTCAAATGGTTCAACAATCACTCGAATTCATACCCGGCATATCCCTAAGGGAAAAAAAAGTGGTAATTACATTGTAGGTGTGCAAAGCCTGTAATTAACATACCTGGAAGGGCTTCAATCCATCTGAGAGGCATCCAGAATTGTCACTGTAAGTTACTGAAGATGACATAGGGGGCAGGGGTGGACCATGTTGAGAAGGTTGAGGAGGATCACTGGACTGTTGTACTGCTTCACCCACTCTGCTGACATATGTCCGTGGCTGATCTTTACTGCAGGAAGAGACAAAATGACCAAACTGGAGTCAATTACAAGAAGGCTAACGATCAACACTATTGCAAGAGTACACGTAAGTAAATTGTTAACTGTAAAATCATCACATTTTATTTCTACACTCAAATTCTTGTCATTGAAAGAGACTTGGGTACATGATTGATGTACTGCATTGTAAGGTCTTCTACTGCTTATCACATTGCCTAAAATCATAAACTAAGGTGGCTGTCTTACTAAACTGTGCAATTTATCCTTCTGCAAGCAACCTATTGAAAGATGTCACTGCATACATGTGTACACTAAACACACGTATCCATCCACCTGGTATGGAGATGGCAGTGTAGGTCAATGCTTGAAGACCATCGTAATGGTCTGACACCTTTCAAGAAGATCTTAACAACTGCACATACATGTACCACAGCCATGTGAACTACAACATTTTTCACGTTTGTGGTCTATTTGCAAAAGTTTACGAGCTCTATATATGCACATGTATATTACCTATGAACCTCCATGCAAGAATGTTGAGCCCACAAAGACGCTACATGTACATGTATGTCAAGGCATGCACCATTTGTGGGAGGGGTATTACTTACCCAGGTACATATAGCAGAGATGCAACCACCGTTGCTGGTGTCCTCTGCTGGGAAGGGAAAACATCACCATGCAGAGGTTGCATAGCAACCTACATGTACACACACCAGTGCACACATACATGACACTTACAGTGCTACCAACCCAAAACCACTATCTTCACAAAGAAATGTGCCATAATAATATCACTTGACTTGTTGTTTGTGATTATGCAAAACTACAAATTAATAAGGATGAGGTCTCAATTTAATATCACGACACATTGGTGCACATGTTTGAGCAATTAAGTCCAAACCATTATTGTATTATTGAGGACTAAGTATAAAACATCTGAAATATTGACTTTTAAACTTCACTGTTCAGACATCATAGTTAAATTTTTATCCTTCTACGCTAATTACAATTTTGTAAAAATTTCTGTATACGCTATGTTACATTCAATGTCAGAAGCTGTTACATAAGTGCAGCAGTAGCAGACATGTTTGCCATGGTAGTGAGCCTTCATTGGGTCTACCTACATCTGGTACTGGTTCTTTTCAAAGGGGCCTATAACTATACAACAAAGCTGTGTGGTTGCATGCCAACAAATACTGCCATAGTGAATAAGGTAACAGTTTTTAGTATGTGTATTTACACATTTTAGTAAGGCAGCCACCTTAGTTTAGTTAATTAACCAACCTGAGACCACTGAACAAAGGCACATATTTAAGATCATTCTCAAAGTTGCAAGGATTTCTTTTTTAAAATGCTATATTTTTCCCTTTGGCTTACAAGTGTGTTTGCCACGGTGTATTCATCTAACCTTGGCATCAAGGTATGTGGGGCAGTGGTTAAAAAATCACATGCATCTTCTAATATACTGCCTATAAACATTGAAGCAAGTCAAAATATTTAAGCTGTACAGTATTTTCCTAAGTCCCACTAAGCAGACCTTCAAGATATGACAATCAGTAACCGATCTCCATAAATACAAACATGTCACATGATATTTTTACTTTTCTATGTGGGGCTGCAGAAATACTTACTAGCACCATCTTGTTTCGTTATGGAAATATTGTAGGAAAACTCAGATTTTTAGTTTTTTCCATGAAGGCATGCACTTGTAGATCAATCCATATTCTACAACACCACATGCACACATACACAGACACACATCACAACACTGCACATAGCCAACAGCCCACCTCTCCTGTTTCCTGCACTGGTGCAGTCCAGAACTCCTCCTCACATAGCTCCTGGGACTGTATGCAAGCAACAATGAATAAGCTATGATATATATTTTTTAATGTTTCTGAGCACATCAAACTTCTCTAAAAGGTGCACTCCAAAAACACTACTCTAAACTGTTCATGTGGTGTGCACCTTTTAGAGTAGTGTGTGCACCTTATAGAGTAGTGCATGCGGTGAACACATGAACTAGTTACTCTAAATGGTGCCCTACTCTATAAGGTGCACACCACAAAGTACTCTAAAAGGTACAGTACTCTAAAAGGTGCACACCACATGCACTACTACTCTAAAAGGTGCACACCAAATGAACTAACGTACTGCTAAGACGTAATGGCCTACACTATTATTTGGCGGAGCTAAAATTAACTAACTGGCAATTTGCAATCAGCAAAAATCTCCAGATCATTAAATTAATGGTGATTTATTATTGGCAAAAATACCAAGTAGTTTTGTCCATGCATGCAATCCCTTACGGCCTTAGCACTGATTATTTAAAGACTTGGGCCGAAGGACAGCGATGGTGGCAGCCATGGAGCCCTGTGCCCTCCTCGTCATCCTCTGAACCATCACCATCACCACTGCAATTCAGCTCATCTTCGACCTCCGCATCACAGGGCTCCAGAATCTGATCCAGACTCAATGGGAATTAGAGGCTCAAGCTCAAGGCCACACAGGTAATCAGATGCCCCCCCCCCCCCCCCCCCCCCCTTCAATCCTTGAGGGTGCGCAGGTCACCCTTTGGGGACATGTACCAGTAGAAGGCCTAGCAGCAGCCTAGTAGAGATTGCAGATGGGGGAATTCCCTAGTTGCCCCCCCCCCCCCCCCCAATTAGCGTTCTTGCGAAGGTGCATACAACTAAATCAGGAAACTTGTTGGCAGAGAAAATTAGATGGCGATGCAGTTGGCGGAACATTCCACCAACTAGATAGCGCCAATACGTCTTAGCAGTACGGTACTCTAAAAGGTGCACACCACACACATTACTCTAAAAGGTGCACACTACATGCACTACTCTAAATGGTGCACACCACATTCACATTCACTAATACTCGCATGCACGTGAGTCAAAAAGGAGGTGCAAGTGAAACCTGACACACTTAACTACACTTCAAAGATGCACGAAACATGAACACATCACACTACTCTAAATGGTGCACATCATATGAGCATCAAACACTACTCACCTCTCGCCCATTGTGATTCTTGTACCCTGTCATAGCACACAACAAGAGGTGACATTCCAGTACATAACAGGAGCAAACATTACCTGGTTCATCGTGTATGTATCTTCCATGTATCAAAGCCAACATCAGCACTATGGTAACCAGCTCCACTGCCATCATCACCATGACAACCACTACTGCTACCACCATCAGAATTGCTGGGAGTATGTAATCAGCCACTTTTATAATGGTGCTACATGTAACATCAAGTAAACCATCTCGATGATTAACCTGCATGTTGTGGATGTGGGCAATGTAGAGCTAACATGTGTGGATGTGGGCTATGTGGAGCTAACATGTGTGGATGTGTGCTATGTGGAGCTAACATGTGTGGATGTGTGCTATGTGGAGCTAACATGTGTGGATGTGTGCTATGTAGAGTTAACATGTGTGGATGTGTGCTATGTGGAGCTAACATGTGTGGATGTGTGCTATGTGGAGCTAACATGTGTGGATGTGTGCTATGTGGAGCTAACATGTGTGGATGTGGGCTATGTGGAGCTAACATGTGTGGATGTGTGCTATGTGGAGCTAACATGTGTGGATGTGTGCTATGTGGAGCTAACATGTGTGGATGTGTGCTATGTGGAGCTAACATGTGTGGATGTGGGCTATGTGGAGCTAACATGTGTGGATGTGTGCTATGTGGAGCTAACATGTGTGGATGTGTGCTATGTGGAGCTAACATGTGTGGATGTGTGCTATGTGGAGCTAACATGTGTGGATGTGTGCTATGTAGAGTTAACATGTGTGGATGTGTGCTATGTGGAGCTAACATGTGTGGATGTGTGCTATGTGGAGCTAACATGTGTGGATGTGTGCTATGTGGAGCTAACATGTGTGGATGTGGGCTATGTGGAGCTAACATGTGTGGATGTGTGCTATGTGGAGCTAACATGTGTGGATGTGTGCTATGTGGAGCTAACATGTGTGGATGTGTGTGCTATGTGGAGCTAACATGTGTGGATGTGTGCTATGTGGAGCTAACATGTGTGGATGTGGGCTATGTGGAGCTAACATGTGTGGATGTGGGCTATGTGGAGCTAACATGTGTGGATGTGTGCTATGTGGAGCTAACATGTGTGGATGTGGGCTATGTGGAGCTAACATGTGTGGATGTGGGCTATGTGGAGCTAACATGTGTGGATGTGGGCTATGTGGAGCTAACATGTGTGGATGTGTGCTATGTGGAGCTAACATGTGTGGATATGGGCTATGTGGAGCTAACATGTGTGAATGTGGGCTATGTGGAGCTAACATGTGTGGATGTGGGCTATGTGGAGCTAACATGTGTGGATGTGTGCTATGTGGAGCTAACATGTGTGGATGTGGGCTATGTGGAGCTAACATGTGTGGATGTGGGCTATGTGGAGCTAACATGTGTGGATGTGTGCTATGTGGAGCTAACATGTGTGGATGTGGGCTATGTGGAGCTAACATGTGTGGATGTGTGCTATGTGGAGCTAACATGTGTGGATGTGGGCTATGTGGAGCTAACATGTGTGGATGTGTGTGCTATGTGGAGCTAACATGTGTGGATGTGGGCTATGTGGAGCTAACATGTGTGGATGTGGGCTATGTGGAGCTAACATGTGTGGATGTGTGCTATGTGGAGCTAACATGTGTGGATGTGGGCTATGTGGAGCTAACATGTGTGGATGTGGGCTATGTGGAGCTAACATGTGTGAATGTGTGCTATGTGGAGCTAACATGTGTAGATGTGTGCTATGTGGAGCTAACATGTGTGGATGTGGGCTATGTGGAGCTAACATGTGTGGATGTGTGCTATGTGGAGCTAACATGTGTGGATGTGGGCTATGTGGAGCTAACATGTGTGGATGTGTGCTATGTGGAGCTAACATGTGTGGATGTGGGCTATGTAGAGCTAACATGTGTGGATGTGGGCTATGTGGAGCTAACATGTGTGGATGTGGGCTATGTGGAGCTAACATGTGTGGATGTGTGCTATGTGGAGCTAACATGTGTGGATGTGTGCTATGTGGAGCTAACATGTGTGGATGTGTGCTATGTGGAGCTAACATGTGTGGATGTGTGCTATGTGGAGCTAACATGTGTGGATGTGGGCTATGTGGAGCTAACATGTGTGGATGTGTGTGCTATGTGGAGCTAACATGTGTGGATGTGGGCTATGTGGAGCTAACATGTGTGGATGTGGGCTATGTGGAGCTAACATGTGTGGATGTGTGCTATGTGGAGCTAACATGTGTGGATGTGGGCTATGTGGAGCTAACATGTGTGGATGTGTGCTATGTGGAGCTAACATGTGTGGATGTGGGCTATGTGAAGCTAACATGTGTGGATGTGTGCTATGTGGAGCTAACATGTGTGGATGTGGGCTATGTGGAGCTAACATGTGTGGATGTGTGCTATGTGGAGCTAACATGTGTGGATGTGGGCTATGTGGAGCTAACATGTGTGGATGTGGGCTATGTGGAGCTAACATGTGTGGATGTGTGCTATGTGGAGCTAACATGTGTGGATGTGGGCTATGTGGAGCTAACATGTGTGGATGTGGGCTATGTGGAGCTAACATGTGTGGATGTGGGCTATGTGGAGCTAACATGTGTGGATGTGTGCTATGTGGAGCTAACATGTGTGGATATGGGCTATGTGGAGCTAACATGTGTGAATGTGGGCTATGTGGAGCTAACATGTGTGGATGTGGGCTATGTGGAGCTAACATGTGTGGATGTGTGCTATGTGGAGCTAACATGTGTGGATGTGGGCTATGTGGAGCTAACATGTGTGGATGTGGGCTATGTGGAGCTAACATGTGTGGATGTGTGCTATGTGGAGCTAACATGTGTGGATGTGGGCTATGTGGAGCTAACATGTGTGGATGTGGGCTATGTGGAGCTAACATGTGTGGATGTGTGCTATGTGGAGCTAACATGTGTGGATGTGGGCTATGTGGAGCTAACATGTGTGGATGTGTGTGCTATGTGGAGCTAACATGTGTGGATGTGGGCTATGTGGAGCTAACATGTGTGGATGTGGGCTATGTGGAGCTAACATGTGTGGATGTGTGCTATGTGGAGCTAACATGTGTGGATGTGGGCTATGTGGAGCTAACATGTGTGGATGTGGGCTATGTGGAGCTAACATGTGTGAATGTGTGCTATGTGGAGCTAACATGTGTAGATGTGTGCTATGTGGAGCTAACATGTGTGGATGTGGGCTATGTGGAGCTAACATGTGTGGATGTGTGCTATGTGGAGCTAACATGTGTGGATGTGGGCTATGTGGAGCTAACATGTGTGGATGTGTGCTATGTGGAGCTAACATGTGTGGATGTGGGCTATGTAGAGCTAACATGTGTGGATGTGGGCTATGTGGAGCTAACATGTGTGGATGTGGGCTATGTGGAGCTAACATGTGTGGATGTGTGCTATGTGGAGCTAACATGTGTGGATGTGTGCTATGTGGAGCTAACATGTGTGGATGTGGGCTATGTGGAGCTAACATGTGTGGATGTGTGCTATGTGGAGCTAACATGTGTGGATGTGTGCTATGTGGAGCTAACATGTGTGGATGTGTGCTATGTGGAGCTAACATGTGTGGATGTGGGCTATGTGGAGCTAACATGTGTGGATGTGGGCTATGTGGAGCTAACATGTGTGGATGTGTGCTATGTGGAGCTAACATGTGTGGATGTGGGCTATGTGGAGCTAACATGTGTGGATGTGGTCTATGTGGAGCTAACATGTGTGGATGTGGGCTATGTGGAGCTAACATGTGTGGATGTGGGCTATGTGGAGCTAACATGTGTGGATGTGGGCTATGTGGAGCTAACATGTGTGGATGTGGGCTATGTGGAGCTAACATGTGTGGATGTGGGCTATGTGGAGCTAACATGTGTGGATGTGTGCTATGTGGAGCTAACATGTGTGGATGCTCCAAAATTTACTCAGAGCTAAATTTTTGCTATAGATTTAACTGCGAAATGTTAGGTTCACAAAGCCAATATTATAAATACCTCACACTGAGGGGGGGGGCAAAAAATAAAGTGGAAGACACCACCCCCCAATTTTGTAGAGCTCATTGAGAGCATCACAAATATGCTATGCTTTTTTTCAGGGGGGTCTAGGAAAAAAAGTTATGAGGTATCAAAGTTAGGGGGGGGGGGGGGGGGCCAAAAAAAATTTTTGAATAAATTCATCACTTTTCTTAATTATTTTTTTTTGCACTTTAGCTCACACTACAGCAACATAATGATGGATTGATATTGTTTGTAGTGTTCATGGGTGTCCAATTCGTGCAAAGATGCCTATCTAGTGCGATTGTAAGCTATTTCTTTGTGGAAAGCATATTATCACGTGACTGAGACACGATTCATGGGCGTTGCCTTCATATACCGCTGTGAGCGATGACCGAGCTGCGATGGCATCAATTCACTACACAATAGAGCAAGAATCGAAGCGTCGCAAAGCAATGTAAAGATAAAGACTATACTAACGCTAGTAAGCCACGGATACACCTGGTACTAAGTAACATGCATGAGCTCACGTCACTAGGCCTACTAGAATGGTCACAGTCACGCCGACTCACGCCTCACGCGAGCAAGCCCCACCTGCTATTGTTAAACGAGTACTTTACCGAGTCATGAACGATAATGCGTGCCGTTCTTGTTGGAGTACCGCAAACCTTAATTGATGGGCAGGGATGTAATATTCCAGCCTGTACATTACGTCATGGCACGAGAGACTGAGTATCGCGATATTCTAAGGTACAAGTGAAACACCGTCTCCAGCTGCAAGCGACAACATCTACAACAGCGATCTGCAACGAAGCCTGCTTGCAATTTGTAATGTTATCTTCATTGTAATAGGTGTGGTCAATTGTCAATTACGTAATGATTTAAGGGGCGTGGTCGAAAATGGGCGTGTCCGAAGGCGGAGGGGGGGGAGTGTGTGACCTGGCCCTTGATTTTAAGAATTTTTGGGATGGTGTCTATAACTTTTTTTTTTGCCCCCCCCCCCCCTCCCCCCTCGACACACACAGAGAGTAAAATCACACGCACATACTGTTGTCAACAAAAAAAAAAAACATGGTTCTCCCTGAAGGAAGCAACAAGGGACTCCCCCATCTCCCTGGTGTGGGCAGCTCTCCTTGGACACATGTCTCCCCTTTGGGCAAGGACACTAGCTATGGAGCCAAGCTGCTTCACTACTTGGATGCCTTCATGTTGGTGGGCCCATCTGGTCACAATATTTATGACAAGCCCAGCTCTGTACTTACACATCAGGTGAGCTTTGGTGATCAATTGTGCATGTTTCTGTGGTGTAGGAGGGTGACCAAAAGTGGGAGTGGCTGGAATGATGTCATAATAAGCACAATGGGAGTGCTGCCCCAACTAAGTAGACTTCATGACTCATCAAAAAGGAGCACAATTATTTGACATAGGCACAAATGTAATGTGTATGGAGGGGTAGAGAATCCCTGGGCCACCATGCAGAAACCCAGTGATGAATCTGGTCATTCAAAACACCCTAGACAGCTACCCAACTACTGCCCCAAATGGCTGCCCTGGCAACATATGACATCACTGCCTACTTGTGTGGGTTGGCTAACAACATAATCGAGTTTTGCCCCACATCCCAGCAAGACATTAGACACTTCCTGGCAATGTAGCAATGTGGGCATCATCATATCCTGCATGAAGACTTCCTCACCACCTAAACCCATACATGTGTACTAACCTAGTAAGTGTTACAATAACTGTCTAATCATACATGCTTATCTAATTATATTATATGTATTTCAGTGGGTGGGACATATTACTGTAATTGGTTGGCTCTGGAATGTTGCACTGCTGTCAATGGCAACCATATGCAGTCATCTCTTTGCATTGTTGTTATTGAAAGCAGTTTTAGGAGGTGGAGGGGAGGTGCCTTCTGATTGGCACCTCCCCTCCGTAAATGCTCTGCCACCAACCCTCTTTAGGACTATAGACCAAACACTAACCATGTGATCCTCAGCATGCTATGGGGTCAGATGGTGCTAACATGAGTGCGTTGGGAGAGAGCATTTTGATGGTCCTGCTCCATGCCCTGAAGATGGTGCAACTGATAGTGGACAATAACAACTTCTGAATCCAAATCAAACCAACAGTTCTAGGTTCCACATACATGGAGCTAACATGTGTGGATGGCTTAGGACACCTTCATGTCGGTGGGCCCATCTGGTCAAAATATTTATGACAAGCCCAGCTCTGTACTTACACATCAGGAGAGCTTTGGTGATCAATTGTGCATGTTTCAGTGGTGTAGGAAGGTGACCAAAAGTGGGAGTGGCTACAATGATGTAAAAAGCTAATTATTGTGATGATATATGGTGAAGAGCTGTAACATAGTATGAAAAAAATGGCTGCAGAATAGGAGCATCTGGTGTGGAGAGTAAACAGCAGGAAACCATTTAATAGCTAGCTTCAAAAACAGACACCATGTAATATAAACAATCACCACCACTTGGTAACCAAGGGCATCGTGATGTGGATCAATTGGAGATGGATCCCACATGGTGAATTCAAACCCTGTAAGCATACATGTACTGTAGCCTGGGCTATCAGCAAGACATGGTGGAGTACAGAAGCCCTGCCACCAGAAACCCAGTGGTGAATCTGGTCATTCCAAACACCCTAGACAGCCATAGATGCCCATGGTCCAACTACTGCCCCAAATGGCTGCCCAGCAACATGACATCTGATCACTGCCTCACTCTGGCGCTTGTGTGGGTTGGCTAACGACATAATCAAGTTTTGCCCCATATCCCAGGCAAGACATTAGACACTTCCGTGGCAATGTGGCAATGTGGCAATGTGGGTAAACAACCTAATGATGATATCCTGCATTGAGACTTCCTAACCTCCGACCATTTAGTGGGCGGGACATATTACTGTAACCGTTTGGCTCTGGATTGTTGTACATGCAAGTCCGGCATGGCAATACTTATAGGATACTAGCAATCAGTACCGAATCCGGACAGTATCGAGAAGGATAATATCGAGGGTACTAGGGAGACAGCAAAACTTGAACGCGAAAGCTATGGCAGTACTAATGCGGCATAGCTTTCGCGTATAATGGTACGCGTGCACATCCTCTAAGCCACTGGCTATAACCTACCGACCCAACTATTTTTGCCGACCCTGACATACCTTCTACAAACACACAAAGAAAGTAGAAAACCAGCAAACGTAGGGCGATAGCAGCTGCAGCAGCACTAGCAGCAGCCGTGATTTGAGTAATTGCAGCTTCAGAACTATTAATCCACTTAGCACCCAGAAGGCGCCACCAGCTCTTTAGCGTCCACATATGATCAAAGGCCAAGAAGGGCGAGGTGAGATGGTGCAGGGAGAGGTGAGATGGTGCAGGGAGAGAGAGAGATATTGTAGCGATATTACAGTGGAGACCTGCCAAAGCCTTACCTGAGTATCAAGATTGGCTTGCGCCTTTGAGATCGACATCTTGCATGTCGAAATAAGTAGTGGAAATCTGGTACATCCATTGAGGTTTTATAGAAGCCTACATAGTAGCAGGATAATAATAATAGTTTATGTAATTAATATCAGACAGCATCACGTGCATTTATTATTGAATAAGTGTTGTACTTATATATCTACTGCAATCGTCGTACAGCTACCAGCCGATCTCGTAGCTTCGTGTCGCTTACCAAGACACAATAATTATAATTATATATATATATAATTATATAATATTATATATATATAAATTTTTTCCAGTAAATAGGTTTGCAGCTGATGTACTAAGCTTTTGTGTGTTTGTTATATAAAGATAACATTTGTGATGACCACTGCTTCAAAATTGGCTTGACCAGCAGGCATATCATACAAAGCATATCAAACTTACCTTACTCAGGTAAGTTACGTAAAGTTACGTAACGTAACTCATATAATATTATAGTATGCCGTTCACATGTGCACAGTATCTGAATACCATTCCCTACTCCATAAAGGTTCTTTTTACATGTTTTGGTTACCATGGCAATGTGGGTTACAACGTGCTACGAGGTAGGATGTGTGTGTGCACGTGTGTGAGCACACGCACAAGTACATTTGCGCATATGTATGTTTTCATGCACAATGTTATGAATTTGTTGGCAACCACAGTGCAAGTGGTGGTTGCTTAGGACCAATTTGTTGGCAACCATATTTTAAAATACATTGTACAGTGCATAACATGCTAGTTGATGATAAATTTTTTTGCATCACTTTTACATTTGAGTGGACTTTTTAACAACATGGTTTGGTATATCCAAAATCTAATTACAGAATATTATTTATGCATCATCTGACATTAAAAGTGCAAAACCACAACTGCTCACGTGACTTCCTGATTGCATAGCGTTTCATTTTCAGTAACTACCCTAAATAAGTGGTTTTTAAGGGATTTCTCCACCGTTACATGCTGGATTGCGCTGAAATTCGGTGTGTAAGTGTAACATGGCCCCTTATCGAAAACTACCGTGTCCGATTTCGAATGCGGGAAACAGTTTCCGTATTGGCATCCTTTAAGGACAGATTTTAGAGGGAATTGTGCTTAGTATGGAGTTTCGTTGCGTGCGCGATCTGAGGTCCCAGGATAACCTAGTAGATAGTAAAATGATGTTTGAATCCAAGGCAGTTGCATTCGTGACTTTACTGATGATTTGTCAGCGAATAGAAAGCCTCAAAGTCGGAGGATGAAAAAAAGTCGGCCATATACAATGAATAACATTATAGAGTTGACGTCATTGGCTGAAAAGTGGGAGTGGTAACGTTCTTTTCAGAACCAAACCCTGCTGGAGACCACAAGCGGGCGATAAATTAGATGTAGGAAGCATCATCACCTATTTGGGCACTTCTGAAGAGGAAAAGAACCGTTGTCGACTTGATCACCACTCCCACAAAATACAATGACGTCAACTTTTTAATGTTATTCATTGTATATGGCCGACTTTTTTTCATCCTCCGACTTAGAGGCTTTCTATTCGCTGCCAAACCATCAGTAAAGTCACGAATGCAACTGCCTTGGATTCAACCATCATTTTGCTATCTACTAGCTGATCCTGGGACCTCAGATCGCGCACGCAACGAAACTCCATACTAAGCACAATTCCCTCTAAAATCTGTCCTTAAAGGATGCCAATACGGAAACTGTTTCCCGCATTCGAAATCGGACTCGGTAGTTTTCGATAAGGGGCCATGCTACACTTACATACCGAACACTGTGCTACAAACGTGTTTTACGCCAGCGAATTTCAGCGCAATCCAGTATTTAACAGTGGAGAAATCCCTTAAAAACCACTTATTTAGGGTAGTTACTGAAAATGAAACGCTATGCAATCAGGAAGTCACGTGAGCGGTTGTGGTTTTGTACTTTTAATGCCAGATGATGCATAAACAATATTCTGTAATTAGATTTTGAATATCCCAAACCATGTTGTTAAAAAGTCCACTCAAATGTAAAAGTGATGCAAAAAATTTTATCATCAACTAGCATGTTATGCACTGTAGTCACAACACACACACACAAACACACACACACACAAACACACACACAAACACACAAACACACACACACACACACAAACACACACAAACACACAAACACACACAAACACACACACAAACACACAAACACAAACACACAAACACACACACACACACACACACACACACACACACACACACACACACACACACAACACACACAATTGGTTTGAAAATGTAAAACACATCACTGGATTACCAGTGTAGATGTCAGGGACCAAAGTGAATAATAGCACTGGTCATGTGGAGGACACCACCACTGCAGTACCTTAATGGACACAAAAGTCTGGCACATTGGAACTGGATAGGGGAGGGGGCATAAATTTTGTACTGAGGTGTAAAGCTCCACAGATGGCACATGGACCAGTACCAAACCTTCTATGTTATGTGTATAAGTGTGTATGTGTACAGTACACCTACATTAGCAAAAATCCCCAACCACTTAATCATATAATTCAATTATACCATTGTTGGTTACCATGGTGCTCCCCTTAATATAACTTGGCTTCTTCTTCCATCTGTCTGGAGAAGCTGAGCTGTTGAGGTGCATCCTGCATGCCATTCTCCAATACATGTAGTTCCTTTGTTCATCCACTTATCTTTGATCATTGCCAAAGTAAACACTTAGCTCAGTTTGGTCACCTCTCTCTCTCTCTCTCTCTCTCTCTCTCTCTCTCTCTCTCTCTCTCTCTCTCTCTCTCTCTCTCTCTCTCTCTCTCTCTCTCACTCACTCTCTCTCTCCCTCCCTCCCTCCCTCCCTCCCCCTCCCTCCCTCCCTCCCTCTCTCTCTCTCTCTCTCTCTCTCTCCCTCCCTCCCCCCCCTCCCCCCCTCCCTCCCTCCCTCTCTCTCTCTCTCTCTCTCTCTCTCTCATACTCACTGCAGGGTGATGGAACAACAAAGTACAAACACTTATTATGGTCCTCAAAGTCTCCAAGGACCATTACACCATGAAGCCTTTCAGTTATGCTATGTAGTGTGTTATGTACTGACAGTGTACTGTGTTATGTGGTCTGACACTTTTCAGGCAAATGTGTAAACATGGGCCCCATTAATGATGTGACATATATCACTGACCATTTCTCTTGTTCATAATGTTATTATTTGTCGTCCATTAAGCATCCCAAACAGAAAATACACCAGGGGACACACTACACCAGGGGACACACTACACCAGGGGACACACTACACCAGGGGACACACTACACCAGGGGACACACTACACCAGGGGACACACTACACCAGGGGACACACTACACCAGGGGACACACTACACCAGGGGACACACTACACCAGGGGACACACTACACCAGGGGACACACTACACCAGGGGACACACTACACCAGGGGACACACTACACCAGGGGACACACTACACCAGGGGACACACTACACCAGGGGACACACTACACCAGGGGACACACTACACCAGGGGACACACTACACCAGGGGACACACTACACCAGGGGACACACTACACCAGGGGACACACTACACCAGGGGACACACTACACCAGGGGACACACTACACCAGGGGACACACTACACCACATAGACAGTTTGCATTGTACAAAGTACAGCCGTCCACCTTGAAGCCAGGGTAAATGCTACTAACACCTGCCTCTAATGCAAAATACTGCCATTTCAGGGGGACTGGAGGTCCATTGATGATGTACTCCTGGAGAACACCTGTACACATTGGGCCTGTCCTCCTCAACACCCTATTGCAGCTGATTGTCATGGACACGTAGATAGGGGGTGAGTAAACCACACACCCAAGTATTGTAATGACATTGCTGTTGCCATACCACTGACCATATGATGGTGTGCAAAGACACATGGAAATATGAAGTCTACATACATACATACATACATACATACATACATACATACATACATACATACATACATACATACATACATACATACATACATACATACATACATACATACATACATACATACATACATACATACATACATACATACATACACACACACATACATACATGTACATACATACACACATATAATGGCTGAGTGCATATAAAATGTCCATGCAAACATGAATATGCACTAATATATTATTGCTTACACAGCACACAATGTTCCATGTGCATACAATGGTGTGTACAGTAATGATCCATGTGCGTACAATGGTGTTTACACCACACAGTGCATACAGTGGTGTTTACACCACACAGTGTTCCATGTGCATACAATGGTGTGCATACCACACAATGTTCCACATGCCCTACCCTCATGTATCCTATTAAAGTGAACACAGTACCCAGTTGAACAACACCTTACCAAAAGGTTTTGTGATTTACTGTTGAAACAGACCTCATGCAGACATGCATACCCCCTCCACACCTAGTCCTCCACTACATACTGTTAGAATAGAATCACATGACTTATAATCATTTCCCTCTCCAGGGCCCTACAGGTCTCTAGTTGTAGCCCACCAACAGGTGCTGCTACACATCATCCCCAGGCTCCTCACTTCCCCACCCCCCACAAATGCATACCCCAACTATGGGCTTCTTGCTCGGAAGGCCATCAAGTATAAAGGTGGAGTTGGACATCTATTCACTGTTATGAGGAAGTGGTGAAAAGACTATAATCAATCTGTTATCTTGTAAGCGGACGTTTCAGATATGTCGGCTGTAATTGGCCCTCACTAGAGATGTGTACCATTGGAGAACAGTTCACCTTTGTGCCAACACCTCATGAACAGTAACCACACCCATTAACAGAGCAGACAGTGTGTGTGCATGTTGCATATCCCAATAATGCAGGTCCCCAGACCTATATTTGGGGATAAGAGACCAGCAAACCCAACTGCAGCCATATGAGTACTGGTAGCTTAGAAAAGCAATGCTATTTCACATACATCACAAGGAAGCATAAATATTGCAGCAATAAAATTCAGTTGCATAGCACAGTAACAGTTTGCAGCTAACACACTGAGCCCCCACTGCCAATTGTCAACTTCAAACCTGGATAACAAAATAAGTTGATTTTGCACTTTGTAATATGTCGCGCTACAACCTACATGAACATCTGCATTGAAGGTATTTGGAACAAGGGTGCTCCTTCTAGCATTCCTCAGTGGTGGTTGTCTCAAGCTGCAGCATGTGATAGGGAAGGAACAACAAGTACAATGTATGTTATATGCCTGAGGTCAATAATTGTGTGCACAGTGCTACAGCAGACCTGGCACAAATGGTCAGGATGATAGGGCTTTTAGCCCAACCACTTTTCCCTAAAATAATAATAATAATAATAAAGCTAGCTCCAGTATAAACTAGTATTTATAGTCCTGGCCACATATGGGTCCATGTTCACAGTGGTGGCCATGCATGGGGTGTGTGGGGCAGCTGGGGTGTGGGGGCAGCTGGGGTGTGTGGGGGCAGCTGGGGTGTGTGGGGGCAGCTGGGGTGTGTGGGGGCAGCTGGGATGTGTGGGGGCAGCTGGGGTGTGTGTGGGACAGCTGGGGTGTGTGGGGGCAGCTGGGGTGTGTGGGGGCAGCTGGGGTGTGTGGGGGCAGCTGGGGTGTGTGGGGGCAGCTGTGTGGGGGCAGCTGGGGTGTGTGGGGGCAGCTGGGGTGTGGGACAGCTGGGGTGTGTGGGGGCAGCTGGGGTGTGGGGGCAGCTGGGGTGTGTGGGGGCAGCGGGGAGTATCATTCATATATGTGCATATAGTATGAAATCATACAATAATTGTCGGTGTGCCATTTTTGTACTCACTTTAGTATGCATGTCCTGCACAATCATACTGCAGGGAAAGATACTCCCTTCCCCACCCTTGCCCATCACTTTATCTCCCCCTTGTATGTGGTGCAGCCTAACTAGCTCAGGAATGTGGTGCTTCAAACCTGCCATCGCTGGATCTGCTCCTGGATTACAATTACATAATAATCATGGCTGGCCAGGTTGATTTGGCTAAAAATGAATAATGGCTTAATGATACATGTATGTCAAACAGATTAAAACTGCAACATGTAGGCCTTGTCTCTTGTCAGCAACTGATTGCATGTTTGAAATGCCCCATACATGGAGCGCAACGCTGAAATATCTACGTAAAACTATGAGGTTTTACATACATGTACTTGTTCAAAATCTTCTGCCCTTTACACAGGAGGGGGCACATCTGCCTTCTGACCCTCCCCCGTGTTGGGACATTAGTTGACAAGTTATAACAGCTGGGGCAACGCATAGGTACTGACTGGTACTAAATGTATTTTACTCATAGATGCTAATATGTACATGGTGCAGCGTCAATCATCTGTTAAGTAACAATCAACTGTGCTGATTTCAAAGGTTACTTTGTCCCACTTTTTATCCAAAATGAAAGTCCACTACAGCAGAGAAAGCAAATCTTACATACTACCTCATTAATATAGAATACCCTGGAGCTGACACAGTACACTTTAGAATAATATACTCCGAGCTGGACCCCCTTGCCTACAGGCTCGACTGCCTAGATAATAAGTGGTAGGACCTATGTACATGTAGGTACTAAGAGGTACTAAGAGGTACTAAGAGGTGCTAAGAGGTACTAAGAGGTACTAAGAGGTGCTAAGAGGTACTAAGAGGTACTAAGAGGTAGTACCTAGGTACTAAGAGGTGCTAAGAGGTAGTACCTAGGTACTAAGAGGTACTAAGAGGTAGTACCTAGGTACTAAGAGGTGCTAAGTGGTACTAAGAGGTACTAAGAGGTACTAAGAGGTACTAAGAGGTGCTAAGAGGTACTAAGAGGTACTAAGAGGTGCTAAGAGGTACTAAGAGGTAGTACCTACATGTACCTCTTAGTACCTTGCTTGTCCCAACTCTATTACAAGAGAGCAAGAAATTATTTCTTACATGTGTGTAACTGAGACAACCAGTTCTGATGATGTCACGGAGATCTAAAAGGATCAATACATGATAGTATTAAAACAGCATGTCCATGTACAATAATCATTTATGAGTACACAAATGCACAACACATACGCCCATACCATCACGTACCACATAAGAACATCTCGACACACATGTACATCACAACACACAAACACTCCGAGTACTGGCCTGTTACTTGTACTGGATAGGGTGCTTCATGTAAAACTGATCAGTGGTTCAATTAGCAACCCCCGTTTACATATCCATATCAGGTCCATGTGCAGGATTTTGGAAAGGGGGGTTTCGCCAAATACGAGCGGGGGGGGGGGGGGGGGATACGAGCGGGTTTCAATTGAAATATTACATTCAATACGAGTTAAAACAGTAGGTGTGGCTTAACTTAAGGGGGGAGGAGGAGGGGGGGGGGGGGGCGGTTCGATCCAACCCCTCAAACCCCCCCCTGGGTACGGGCCTGCATATTGTGAACTAATCAGCTAGCATGTACAGAATGGCTGATTAAATTCAAAAGCTACATGCGGGAGATGTCCCAAGGTTTGCTCTAGGGTGAAGGATTCAACAAGTTTGAATATGCTGGGAGCTCTAACATTCCTTAACTGGTAATGGAAATGGACTGGTCACAACACAAACCAGGCACCTCCCCCCCACCAGCAGCTGCTCATGTCTACTACAGCAGGTTGGGACAAATATATCACTACCAGTCATGAGGACATATGTGTGTGTGGTGTGCATGTCCATTCCTCCACATGCACTAGCCCCCCTGCTACTGCCTGCCCCCTACTGCCCCCTACTGCCTGCCCCCTACTGTCTGCCCCCTACTGCCTGCCCCCTACTGCCTGCCCCCTACTGTCTGCCCCCTACTGCCTGTCCCCTTAACCCTAAAAGCATGCCAAGTACATGTACGCATATAAATCAATACGCAATTCAACCCACAACAGAGAACATTACCAAACACTACAATGTGTATGTCGACACACACATACATCACAACACACCAACACTCTATATACAGCTCACCTCTCCTGTTTCCTGCACTGGTGCAGGCCAGAACTCCTCACATGGCTCCTTGGGATGTATGGAAGCAATGAGTAAGTGTTATTATTGCAAACATCACTTTAGAAGTAGCTTATACATATCACAGCAAAACAATTGTCGTCATTTGTTCTCAGACTTTGTGAAGTGACTTACACTTGTATCCCATCTTATTAATTTGAAAGTAATTAATTGCACTAAACACCATATAATGTGGTGCACATTGAATTACACCAGTAGAACACACAAAGCAAAGGGTTACCATATCATATTCATTTAGGTGGTAGGAGTAATGTGTAATAGCTGCTTTATGATAGTCCTACCACATAAATTAATATGTTTATGGTAACCATGCATACATACATGCACACTGCACACACATACATGTACACACAATACTATTAAAAGTGCACAGCATATCAACTAAATAGTACACAGCATATGAACACCACATTACTCTAAAAGGTGCACACCACAAAAGGTGCATGAATACCACACACTTGTCTAAAAGGTATCTTAATTTGAGGCCTTTGCGAAAGACCCAAAACAAGAGGTGAAAGTGAATCCTGACAACTACTCTAAATGGTGCACACCATATGAACAACAAACAGTACTTACCTCTCGCCCATCTGGTTCTTGATGTATATAATGTATATGTATCAAAGCCAACATCAGCACTATGGTAACCAGTACCACTGTCATCATCACCATGACAACCACCACTGCTACCACCACCAGCACTGCTAGGATTATGTAATCAGCCACTTTTATAATGGTGCTAGCATCAAGTAAACCATCTTGATGATGAACCTGGGGCAGACTGTGTGGGTATGTTGGTGTGTGCATGTATGTTGTGTGTGTGTGTGTGTGCATATGTGCACATGTGTGCATGAGTATAGGAACGTATATAAATACTAGCGATCAAATGACTCAATATAAAACAGAACTCACCAAACTTCTGATGTATTGGTGAAGACCTCACACAGATTATGGGATTTACACGGGCCTCCATTCTCAGCTTGGGGGGGGGGGGGGGGGGGGGGGGGGGGGGTAAGTCAGTGATTTGATGTACATTCGTAGTAAGCGGTGGAAAATAATTATACTCAAGTGCAAGCACAATACTGAAAATGTATCATATGCCCTGCTACTGACTACTGCCCTCTCTAAGAGAACCCACAAAATGGTTGGAGGTTATAGGATACAAGACAATGGAGTGTATGTGTGTGGGGTATAGATGTTTGTGTTGTTTGGTACAATTTATGTGACCTGTGTGTGTGTGTGTGTGTGTGTGTGTGTGTGTATGTATGTATGTATGTATGTATGTATGTATGTATGTATGTATGTATGTATGTATGTATGTATGTATGTATGTATGTATGTATGTATGTATGTATGTATGTATGTATGTATGTATGTATGTATGTATGTATGTATGTATGTATGTATGTATGTATGTATGTATGTATGTATGTATGTATGTATGTATGTATGTATGTATGTATGTATGTATGTATGTATGTATGTATGTATGTATGTATGTATGTATGTATGTATGTATGTATGTATGTATGTATGTATGTATGTATGTATGTATGTATGTATGTATGTATGTATGTATGTATGTATGTATGTATGTATGTATGTATGTATGTATGTATGTATGTATGTATGTATGTATGTATGTATGTATGTATGTATGTATGTATGTATGTATGTATGTATGTATGTATGTATGTATGTATGTATGTATGTATGTATGTATGTATGTATGTATGTATGTATGTATGTATGTATGTATGTATGTATGTATGTATGTATGTATGTCGGGTGTTCGGGATATGTGTTGAAAAATACTTTTAATGTTACTGGGGATATGCCATTGTCCGGCAATTAGTTATGGAATGTGTTCAGCTTAGATCCAATCTAAATAACTAAAAGCTTGTGAGATAAAACAAGCTCTGAGAAAATCAACACTTGCGTGGCACTTATTTTGATACATTGCATTTCTCTGTAACGCGTACTGCAATGTAAAACCATTTACCTATACCGTCCGTGGACATACATATCAAATTTCATGATATATATTCTTTAGCTCCTTGTCAAGGCTAGTCACGGCCCCAGGACCAGTTAGCAGCAGCGGACGGGATTACATCTCCACTACGCGAACATGTAGCAGGTAATCAATCCACTACTGCTAACCCAATGAATCCGCTACTGCTACATGCAACAGGGTCTTCAGCCCAATGAATCAGCTACTGCTAACAGGGTCTTCAGCCCCTCAAGTATCCTGCAGAAGCTACCAGTCCTCCCAGTGTGGCTGCATGCTCCATTAAGACTGCACAAAAACCCACACAAATGCACGTACATGTACATACATATACATGTATATTGTTGACGCGCATGCGTGCACACACACACACACATACACACACACACACATATACACACACACACGTCACAATATATGTAATTTTGCACATGTGTGCGTGTGTGTGTGAAATAAAGTCAGAGAGCTGCACATGCAAAGATGCTGCTTTTGACTGTATCAAGCATTCAGCAGTATAATTTGCTGCCGGCAGAGAATGGTACTGATTGATGTTTCTGATTTTACAACCATCGAGACACAGGGAGGCTGCAAGGGTATGCTGTTGATGGCTTTGTGTAAAGTGGCACTTTGATGCTCACTATTTTGAGGCACTTGTGGCTGATTTTGAAGGAAGATTCAGTGTGTGAGATAATTGAATTCGTGGCAGCACTCATGTTTACTATGAAGGGCTTTTGCATCTGCACCAGAAGCCAACAAGCGCCCCAGCTGGACACGCCCCCCCCCCCCCCCCCCCGTTGGTCAATGCAAACTTTATCTACTTGAACGCGAAGCTGCGCCGCCAAAAGCTATGATTGTTGCAAATCCCGCACACTGGCTATAAGCCTACCGATCCAACCACTTGCGCCGGCCTGATATACAGTACCTGTACGCGCGCACTTACCGAGATTACTCTGACCAGGTTGGACACAATGGGCAAAGAAAATCAGCAAATAAGCAGCAGCAGTCCACAGCGTGATTTGAGTTTCAGAGCTCTTAACGTCGCTCTTTAGACAACAGTGCGTCCGCAGATGATCAAATGCCAAGCGGGTGCAGGGAGAGAGATATATATATATACAATAATTATATATATTATATATATTAATATTGTAGCGCGAGTACATTGGAGATCTACCAAAGTCTTACCTGAGGATCGAAATTGGCTCGTGTCGACATCTTGCAATTCCACACCGAAACTGAACAACTCTTAGACCCATTGTACTTTTATACGTGTAATAGATCGAGCCGGATGTAATACATCCGCTATAACATATACATCCACCTGTAGTATCGCGTGCGCTAGCGTACTATTAATAAGTCATAATTATTTATTTGAGCTAGTGGTAATTTTGACAACCAATTTTGGTACTTCAAAAGAAAAATGGGCACAGTTCCCATTTGGCCTATAAAATTAAATGCCGCGCATGTGACTACTTCAAGCAAGCCTTTTTAAGCTTGCAGGCTGAAGGCACATGGCTTTAAAACTTACTCTTAAACTTACTAGTACTGAAAAAGCGATCATTGTACATCTCACTATAGTGAATTGCGTTTAGTACATGATGGGGACGCAGACAGTATCGCATAGTTCATGCCCCCCCCCCCCCCCAGAAAAAAAAACCTGAAGACATTGGCACAATGCACACACACCAGAGCTGGCGGAAGCGATTTAGGATCGGGCCGGCAAGGGGGCTAAACATTCTATCTAGGGGGTATGGGGGAGCGGCTGTAAGCTCTCCCATCGGGGGCTGGGGCAGAGCCCCAACCACTTTGCAACTCTCGCACTTTTTAAGTCACAAAAATACATGTATAGCATAATTGCATATAGATATGCTAAAAGCAGTCAGTAGTACATGTAAGTAAATACAATACATACATGTACAATATATGGCTTTGCTGATGTTTCTGAAAGTTAGAAATGCACTCAGGTGTATCCCTTGCTAACAAATTTAAATGCTTTAAAATAAAATGACATGGGAAGTCGGTTGGAGTGGGATGACCATAGAATATTGTGGGACATAAAGAATGCAGGAAGGTAACATGCTGTATATACAGATTATCTGGATGGTATGTGTACACGGTCAGCTTCACTGTCCCACGTGATTCCATGGCCATCCCACTCTAACTGACTTCCTATGCAATATGTGATGTCTGGATTTGCAGTGGCTATGTACTCAAATACTTGAAAGTGACGCCAGACAGCTATGACTGACAACACTCATAAAAGGATTTGCCCAGCAAGGGAGCACAGGGGAGCTTGTCACAAGCTGGTGCTGTTGCCCTTGGTGACATAAAAGGATATAAATACAACACTACTTGGTGGTTAGGGTATGTCATGGAAACAGACCATTCGGAGATCACCATGACTTTTCTCTACCCTCATGGTCCCAGCAGGTCATTTCACTATCCCAGCACACCAGACACTATACCATTGCTATCAGTGTGGCTTGCTGACATCTAGTGACCCTAACACATCCACATAGTCCTCTGTGTGTTTATGTGTGTGAGTGGTGTGTGGTGTGTGCTCTGTGTGTGTGTATGCATGTGAGTGGTATGTGTGTGTGTGTGCGGACAATCCTGCCCACTTTTTAATACGACTTCTCAAAGTGGTGACCTTTTGCATGTCTTTGTACTGTGCTTCCTCTCTTGTACAAATTTAAACTGTTGCATCTATGTGTGAAAGCTCTCTCATAGGGTACTAGAATAGCAGAAAAAGTTAATACCAGTTATTAACTAGCTGAACTAACTGATGTGATTCTGTTGCCCTTAATGAAACAGAGGCATGCAGGGCATCTGTGGTATGCTCGATGGGCCATGCCTACTGTGTGTCTTGTTATTGTGACATGTCTGCTTCTCCTGCTCCTGCCTCCCTCCAGTCAAGAAATGCTCAGCCATTGATGTGAGCATCTCAATGTGCAGCGGTCGCATCATGGAGTTCAGTACGGGTGGGATATCCTGAGGTACATGCATCTGAATGTTGTCTAAGGTTACATGTAGTTCACAATAACAACACACACAAGCCTGGGCCAGTAGGCATGGCCCATCGAGCATACCACAAGTACAGATGTTCTACATGCCTCTGTTTCATAAAGGGCAACAAAATCACATTAGTTAGTTCAGCTAGTTAATAACTGGTATTAACTTTTTCTGCTATTCTAATACGCCTATGAGAGGGCCTTCACACATGGATCTGACGTAACCCCAGCCGGTTGTTTCACAAGACATTTTAACATTGCATATCAGTGTGGTTTACTGACGTAACACATCCACATAGTCCTCTGTGTGTGTGTGTGTGTGTGTGTGTGTGTGTGTGTGTGTGTGTGTGTGTGTGTGTGTGCATGTGTGTGTGTGCGTGTGTGTGTGTGTGTCTGTGTGTGTGTGTGTGTGTGTGTGTGTGTGTGTTTGTGTGTGTGTGTGTGTGTGTGTGTGTAATTAAATGCACAATTATTCCTACAAACCTTTCCTATAACTACCTACATTGTAGAGCAAACTTAAGCCAGTCTAGTAACAATGCAGGGCTATAAAGAGTTACTATAAGCTGCTGACCACCTTGGTTGAAATGGCAGGTTAACATGATCCCGCAGCCATTCCACCCTAAATCCACCTAGCTGTTGTTGCACAATTCTGCGTTGTGCAACAACAGCTAGGTGATAGCAGTGCTTACTTTGATGTAGTAGAAATGTGGCGTGATCAAAATTCTACACAAAGTTAGATATGCCTATATATATTTCATCTGCTGGTCCTCTTTGCTATATAACACTCTGAGAAGATGGTAATACTAAAGAAGCAGCCACCATGTAAGCTTCGATTCATTATAAAAATGATGCAAGAAAGTAAACTACATGTAACTAACTGCATACATGAACCACAGTACTGCTGAACACATAGTACCCAGGTCAGGCATGAGATTATCTTCTAAGCTGAATGCTCATAAATACATTACATTAGGTGAACAGCCAATACTAAAACAGGATGTTGTTATCACCACAATAACACTTCCAGTGTGTTGTGGTTAATACATTTACTTCAGCATAGCTACATGTGTTCTTATTTTGTGAGTGAGTGAGTGAGTGAGTGAGGGAGTGAGTGAGTGAGTGAGTGAGTGAGGGAGTGAGTGAGTGAGTGAGTGAGGGAGGCAGGGAGGGAGGGAGGGAGGGAGGGAGGGAGGGAGGGAGGGAGGGAGGGAGGGAGGGAGGGAGGGAGGGAGGGAGGGAGGGAGGGAGGGAGGGAGGGAGGGAGGGAGGGAGGGAGGGAGGGAGGGAGGGAGGGAGGGAGGGAGGGAGGGAGGGAGGGAGGGAGGGAGGGAGGGAGGGAGGGAGGGAGGGAGGGAGGGAGGGAGGGAGGGAGGGAGGGAGGGAGGGAGGGAGGGAGGGAGGGAGGGAGGGAGGGAGGGAGGGAGGGAGGGAGGGAGGGAGGGAGGGAGGGAGGGAGGGAGGGAGGGAGGGAGGGAGGGAGGGAGGGAGGGAGGGAGGGAGGGAGGGAGGGAGGGAGGGAGGGAGGGAGGGAGGGAGGGAGGGAGGGAGGGAGGGAGGGAGGGAGGGAGGGAGGGAGGGAGGGAGGGAGGGAGGGAGGGAGGGAGGGAGGGAGGGAGGGAGGGAGGGAGGGAGGGAGGGAGGGAGGGAGGGAGGGAGGGAGGGAGGGAGGGAGGGAGGGAGGGAGGGAGGGAGGGAGGGAGGGAGGGAGGGAGGGAGGGAGGGAGGGAGGGAGGGAGGGAGGGAGGGAGGGAGGGAGGGAGGGAGGGAGGGAGGGAGGGAGGGAGGGAGGGAGGGAGGGAGGGAGGGAGGGAGGGAGGGAGGGAGGGAGGGAGGGAGGGAGGGAGGGAGGGAGGGAGGGAGGGAGGGAGGGAGGGAGGGAGGGAGGGAGGGAGGGAGGGAGGGAGGGAGGGAGGGAGGGAGGGAGGGAGGGAGGGAGGGAGGGAGGGAGGGAGGGAGGGAGGGAGGGAGGGAGGGAGGGAGGGAGGGAGGGAGGGAGGGAGGGAGGGAGGGTTTGCTCATGAGTGGAAGATTCAACTATTTTGAATATGTTGGAGTACTAACATTGTGTAATGGCAAAGGAAATGGATTTGTCACAACAGTCAGTACCTCAATATGACCCCACATGCAGGTGGACTGCACATCTAATGGTGCTGGCTGGGTCAGTGATGAGTTTGTATGCGTGTGTTAGACAGTAGAGGTGAGCCTGTGGGGGTGATTACAAAGGTGCAGGGGTAGAAGGGGAATGTGGGGAGAGAAGATACATACATGTACAGGTTGATAATGTTCCACTTACATGGCAATGTGCTTATGGCAATGTATGTCTATGTGTATGATATGTGGGCTGGGGAACCCCCCAATTAAACAGTTAACCTTTAAATAATTGTTTGTATACACAACATTATAATGTTACTACATGCCATGTAGGGTGCCAAAACTAGCCACATAGATCTGCTCATGACTTTAGTTATGTGAGGTGACAGGTGACCAGGTTCCACTGTAATACTTCACATGATGTGCTTCTTGCCAGCAAAGCCCCTAGCATTTTGGTGCATTAGTGTAATGCTCAGGCCACTACACATATCAATCTGACACACACACACACACACACACACACACACACACACGCACGCACACACACACACACGCACACACACACACACACACAAACACATACACACATAGTTGGGCGTGGCCCTCCCTTCGCGTATTGGCGGAGGGAGGGCCACGCCCAACTAAAGGGAGGGCCACGCCCAACTAATACACACACACATACACACACACACACAAACACATACACACACACACAACAGGCTCTGAGGAAATAAAAAATTACCACGCTTCTTAAACAATGTTATTTGGTGAAGGTAACCAAGGTTGAAACTCATATTTCTGGCCATACGCGGTCGTAGTAGTTTGGATAAAGAAGCGCTGTGTACACAACAAAGGCACGAGAGGAGAGCGTTCAACGACAGGTGGGTTTACTAAGTACTAACAATAAAGGTAAGATTCAATGAATTCAATTAGTAACACAGTGCAAGTAAAGTAACAATAGCTCGATTACTAATTGATCATGTTTAATTCGACGATTAACGAACCTGAGGAAAGTTATTTCGCGGCAACACTGGACTACATATCTGCAAGCATAACAGTTTCTCTTTTATATTCTACTCGTCGTTTCAACGGCTATTGTTAAATTGTACCGACTTGCCGCGGTCAGTCTTGACCGTCCGCCAAGGCCAAAAGGATAAATTTCGTGTGAGTTTCTTCAAAAAAAAAAAAAGAATGATGTTATACCGTAGCCAGTAGGTCCACGACTACTACCGAGCTGGTCGTGGACCTACGGTATAACATCATTGTAAAAAAAAAAGCTCACGTTGGCGGACGGTCAAGACTGACCGCGCCATCACTGTGTACACGCGAATACATCGGGAAAAAAAATATCATATCTATAGTGAACATTTATATCGGCCCTAACACTTTGTAAGCGCACTTACCAAGTTTTCCCTGCACGAGTTGGATGCATACACTGACGACAACCAGCACACTGTAAATCCATTGCACCATTATTTGAGCTGCGCTATTCAGTAAATCCGAGGCGTATGCATGTCCAAGGTAAGCGAGGTGATGCAGGGAGAGAGGCATATATTTTAGCCAGTACAATAGAAACCTGCCAAAATCTTACCTGAGAATGGAATTGGTCTGTGATGAATCTAGTGAGTCCGAACCTTGGAGGACAGTGAATATTCATGATCATGATGTCAGTTGTGGCACTGTGGTCATTCCAATTGTAGTACTAATTAATTTTGTGTAGTTACGCAATACCACAACCATTCAAGATCATTGCCACGTGTCTTTCCCCATCGCCTCTTGCATATATGTGTATAGCTGTGTAGCCTCGTCCCCAGGCCCTGTTTTTTAGATGTTGCGGGGGCGAAAAACCTGTTTTTCGCCCCCGCAACTTATAAAAACAGGGCCTGGGGACGAGGTTAATAGCTGTGGAGACCTACTGGTGTTGGGGTGTTGGGGCACTATCACAGCTTGCCTCTCACTTGGTCACACCTCAGAACTGCCCAAAGTCTGCAGCCATCACAGCCCTGTATCAGAGATTGAGCACGACCCTTGCCAGGGCAACCATATATTTGATCTGCTGGTCCTCTTTGCTGTAACGGGGGGGGGGGGGGGAAGGGGTTGAGCAGCCACCATGTAAACTTTGTTTTAAATGGTTCAAAATGCAAGAAAATAAAACTAACTCTATCCCCACCCCCATCTCAGTAGTGTCCCCCTGCACACATGGACCACAGTACAGCTGAACACATAGCACCCAGATCAGACATGACATTATCGATAAAGCTACAGTTCAAACACACACACACACACACACACACACACACACACACACACACACACACACACACACACACACACACACACACACACACACACACACACACACACACACACACACATATACATTTACACACACATGCATGTACATGTATGTACACACACATGTATGTAAACACACACACATACATGTAAATCCTTCACACCATTGTTTGAGCTTTCCTAATCCGAGGTGTATATATGCATGTCCAAAGTGAGCAAGGTGATGCAGGGAGAGAGACATACCTGTTTGTATTTGACCAAATAATAGTTAATAATCCTTGATTTGACCAGCTGAACAATGACATCTCATCACCGGAAGTTATTGCATATGGCACAGAAATGCACGAGAGCAATGGCAGTAGGGGATGCAACTGTGTGTTTACTTCTAGAGACAATACGTAGATGCAGACAAATACACCTATAAACACACATGCATAAACACACATGCACACACACATACACACACACACACACACACACACACACACACACACACACACACACACACACACACACACACACACACACACACGCACACACAGAAATCTCATTTGCACACATACCTGCATGCAGAATTTGCTGCATATACGTTACAGGCCCATGTATGCCAACCTTAGGTGAGTTTGCGCTTGGTGGTCAGATCATATGTGTTGTGAGTCCCACCGGCAGACAACATTGAACAGATGTGCGTACTACTATATAGTGCTATTAACAATGACAGCAAACAATGTACTACTAGGAATGTGTGCATGATGCTCTAATAAATGGCTGGCCAATAATGCACAATTAAAAATTATGGTTCCAACCCCAGGGAGACAGAACCCATACCCAGAACATCACCAATGCTATCAGCTGTGTTTGTACAACTCACCAAAGGCTTGTGATGTGCTGTTGAAGGTGAAGAGACACGCCCCCTCCATCACTGTGGGAAAGACTATAACAAACATTTAACCCCATGCCTCCCACAAACCTGTTGTCTTGTAAGCTGAACATGTCCCTAACACATTTCCAGATCTGCCCCAGTTGGCCCTCACAAGAGGCATCAACAGAGTCCACACAGGTACCTGTTGACACAACCAATTGCATTAAGGGTTGGCCACATACCCTCCTATCTCTTTAAACAAACACACACAAATGTTAACAAAATGCATGTTTATATAACTTTATATCAATATCTGCAGCTAGAGCTACTACATGTTGTTCAGCTTCATATAGGGATTACTTCACATTATTGTGTGTGTGTGTGTGTGTGTGTGTGTGTGTGTGTGTGTGTGTGTGTGTGTGTGTGTGTGTGTGTGTGTGTGTGTGTGTGTGTGTGTGTGTGTGTGTGTGTGTGTGTGTGTGTATGTGTGTGTGTGTGTAAATGCAGACTATCATGACATAGGAAGTGAAGTGGATGAAGATGGTTGAAGTGATTGTTATTGTAAACAGCTCAGGAGTGTGTGTGTACATAACATGGGGCCTCCACACTGGTGTAGCACCACCACCAGTCCTGGTACTGCACCACCTCCAGTCCTGGTACTGCACCCCCAGTCCTGGTACTGCATCACCAGTACTGGTACTGCACCGCCCCCAGTCCTGGTTCTGCACCACCACCAGTCCTGGTTCTTGTAACTAGTTACCACTGTATTTTGCAACTACATGCTGGTAAAGTTGCTGTGTTTTGTCCCCCCACCCCCAACTTTCTCCTTTATGGTTTGTGCCTTTGTACTGTGTGTGCATATCTCATCTACATGTAACTACAGTGCCTTCCATACCACTTGCTGTGTTTTGTCTCTGACTAATCCATGGCTGGGGGTAATGAGATTCATCTACACATACATGTATGGTAGGAGAACACAACAATAAACATGTAAGGCGCAAGGTAGTAAATGTAGATGAATCTCTTTACACCCCATGTATGTAGTTCAGCAAAGGAACTGTGAAATGGATTAGTCACAACTGCCAGTACCTCCGCTACATGTAGATGAGATCTGCACACAACAGCACAAAGGCACAAACCGTCCCATACCTGGGACAATGGCACATACCTCCTGGGGGAAACACTTCTGTACCATCAACAGCTCTAAGCATCATCATGGTGCTGCAGTGGTATGTAAGGCACTGTAGTTACATGTAGATTACCCCCAGCCAATCAGTGCACAAGGTATAAAGCGTGAAGGAGGGAATTGAATGTTTGCCTTAGTGCCAAACCAGTTTTGAACATGCACATCTTTCTGTACACCTGTACAACGTTTTCCCCCTGGTGTTCTAGGTAACATAACCATACTTCAGTCTCACAAGAGTGCCAGACTGTTTATAGAAAACAAGGCATATTTAGAAGTATGTACATGTAGTGTAAAAGTTTTGATTAGATTTTATCTCAAATGTAATTCATGCCAATGAAGTGCTTACATGTACATGTATCCACATCATTAAAAACCACCCACCCCCTATGAGTACATAAGAGGACCTACAAGTACAAGCTCACCACTGACCAGGACTAATGACCCCCATATGAACACTTGCAGGCTCACCACAGGACGACTATCTACTCATATGAATACTTCCCCAATCTGACCACAGCAGGGCCAGTGAGAGCCGTAGTGAGGGTAGTGAGGCCCAGGGTAACATATCATTTGAGGGCCCCATAGCCCATAGCTATAGGCTCTGAAAATACGAGCGGGGGGGGGGGGTCCCCCTTGAGTTTGGCCTGCCGGGCCCCCTATTATACCTTGGGGCCCGGGGTAAGTAACCCCGCTTACCCCCCACCCCCCCTCTCACCAGCCCTGGACCACCGCCCAATAAGACCAGTACATTAGTGTGTAATTTTTGGGGGGCGTTTTTGTGTACCTTTCTTTCTCTGAACAGGTGATCAATGAAGTGGATTCCTTAGTCCTAATACAGTTGGTAGCTCTAACGACCACCATGCATTCGATTGCGGGGATAATCGATGATCCCGTACTACTGGAGTTAGCAATGTTTATGCACACACGAGCCAGCTCTAAGCTTGCTTTACAATCTTTGGCATCATTGTTCATCCTTGTTCCAGCTGTTATTTTGTTACGATTCGTTTGTTTGTTCACTGCTAATTAATTTATTCTGGTATTCTAATCAATGCACATTTCGAATTCAAAAGGCGGGAAACTCACCAGTAAGACCGAAACGGTCGTATTAGCGAGTTTTAACACAAGATCTAATCGTCCCAGGGTGGTCTTATTAGTGAGCCGCTACTGTACACATGTAGATGGACATGTGGTCATGTGGTGTATAAATCACCACTCAATTATTACTTACAAAGTGGTGTTTGATGAAAATGGAGCACAAGGGACCTTCTCCATGGTCTTCTCCATGGTCTTCTCCAGCTGCTCACAATGCAGGCATTTTAGCACAAGGAGGCTGTTCAGCCATCACCATGGGAACAATAGAAGCCGCTAAAGTTTTCAGCAATTTGACAACACCTGTGTGTGTACATGTATGTCAAGGTCGTCCATAACTATCCCTCACCATCTCCCCCTGCTTACTGCTAGACCCCAGCTCTTGCATATGCTTACATGTTTGCTACCAGTACATGGGCCACATGGGTGGAGGCCATGGAAGTAAGAAGTGTGTGTGTGTGTGTGTGTGTGTGTGTATAGTGTGTGTTATGTGTGTATTGTGTGTGTCTTGTGTGTGTGTTGTGTGTGTGTGTATGTACAGTGTGTGTATGTGTGTGTACGGTATGTGTGTATGTGTGTATGTGTGTGTGTACTGTATGTGTGTGCTGTGTGTGTTTGTGTGTGTGTGTTTGTGTATGTGTGTACTGTGTGTGTATGTGTATGTGTGTGTGTACCGTGTGTGTGCATACAGGTTGTGTGTGCGCTGTGTGTGTGTGTGTGTGTGTTATGCGTGTGTATTGTGTACATGTATGTGTGTGTGTGCTGTGTGTGTGCATGTGTGTACTGTGTGTGCTGCGTGTATGTGTGCGCTGTGTAGATCAGATTCCTCACCAGGGACAATCCTGCCCATTTTATTATTATTATTATTGGGACGATATGACCTCTCAAAGTGGTGACCTTTTGCATGTTTTTGTACTATGCCTCCTCTCTTGTACAAATTACAGTTGTTGCATCATGTATATGTATGAACGCTCTCTCAATTAGAATAGAAAGTTAATACCAGTTATTAAATACATTACTACTTTATTTTAAAAGATAAACAGCCAATACTAAAGTTATCACCACAATACCTGTAGCTTGGCTTGTACATGTACCGACAGTTATTTCAACAATCATTCATCACATACAACAGTCATTCCAACCTAACCTGTCTCTACCCAGCTCCTCCCTTCTACAATGTACATCTTTTAGCTGCCAGTGTGCCAATGACCCATCAAGACATACTCTGGAGTATTGTTGCATGGAGAATGCATTATCAAATGTACCCATCCTGTAGACCAAAAGTTCTCCCCAAGCTATTGATGTCCTCCCCCAAAGCAGAAACACAGCAGCTAAGGGCTAACACATACCTCATGGGAAAATACTTCTGTACCATCAAGAGCTCTAAGCATCAGGAGGTGCATAGCTTGGTGGGAGGACCCAACTGGTGTTGTTGCAGTGGTATGGAAGGCACTGTAGTTACATGTAGATGAGATCACATTACCACCAGCCAATCAATGCACACAACACAAAGCGTGAAGGAGGAATTGAAACATTTGCCTTATTGCCAAACAAGGTTTGAACACTCATACCATATACCTTTCTGCACATCTGTACAACGTTTTGATATCCTCCCCCAAAGCTAAGGGCTAACACATACATCCTGGGAAAACACTTTTGCACTATCAACAGAATTGTTGGCTCTAAGCACATCAGCAGGTTACATGTACATTGATTTAGCACCCTGAAGGGGCGATGCACATGTCTTTTATTTGATAATCTTTTAATTTTGGTAGAATCACTCATTTTTGCCGAAAGAGAATGGATACAATGAATTATTATGTCACTAAATAAGAGAGTGGCTACCCAATGATGGCAACAATATGCAGGTGAAACTATACACTACCACTCCCATCAAATGACACCAATCTGGAATCAAATAGTTAATACCATACCTGGTGAGGTCTCACTGTATTTTCCCCAGTGCAGACACAATTTTAAAAAAATGGCAGAAAGTGTGTGCAGGCACAAATGAGCCCGATATTTTAAATTACACTGTAAGGAGATCAAGTCACAACATTTCATGATATTGGAGCCATCAATGTACATGATCGTGTGTGCAAAGGCTCTCATGCAGTAGAGTTAGAAAGTTCTAGGTTAGTTTATTCAGTGGTATGTCTTACAGCCCATATCACAACTGTAGGAAATTTTTATATATAAATACAAGTAGTTCTGAGTAACATAGCTGAATCAAAAGGTAACAAGCTGCACATGGAGATGAACTACAACAATGTTCCTTTCTGGCTATGATGTATGGAGATTAATACAAAAGGTCATAGTGCAAAGCTACATGTATGCTGTGAAAAAATATTATGCGTGAATAGGGTATGGCGGTGTCAAGGCAAATCCGACCTACTCACACCATGGCTAGTGGTGTGGTTGTCCTTGGTATTTATTAACATTACTTTTCTAAGAATGGCATTTCAGTGTTCGTAAATCATTATGATACATCTACCGATGTAAATTTATTATCATAAGGTGAGATGGCATGCCTGGTGTGTGTGCGTGGGGGGGGGGGGGGGGGCGACAATTTGAATTTTTGTGTTTGAAGAGATATCAAATCTTTTGAGCATAGAGCACTGTGGGTGGCTTCTTTCCTGATAAGTATCAGACAGAAAAATAAACCAGCTCGGACAAGTCTGCTTTCCACTAAATCTTCCAGGGGGCAAGGAAGAGCCAAGTAATAAGCAATGAAGTGGAGGGATACCCCTCCCACCCAGCTAGGGATGCCTAGCTAAAATTGACTGCTCTATTCGGGACAGCTTCCTTTCATTTCATAATAGATGTAGCTCAATAGAACACTACTTTTGAGTGTCTAAAAGCCTAGGACAAACGAATACATATGTATCATTTAAAATGGATCATAGATTTTAGGTGTTCATATTAGATAAGCTATCTGCCAGCTAAACTCTACTACAACTTTTCAAATAGGACACCATTGACATTGAGATGGCTGTTTGGAGATTTAAACACTGACTCATCGCACGTACTAGTACACTGGCATCCAGAAGGAAAGCCATTATACTTTTTTCACTACAAACTTTCGTTATGAATAGTTTTTGCAAGCGTACATATTTATCTATGCAAAGCATAAAAAATTTCCCCCTCACTTCCACCCTAAAAACTACACAACTTACCTAGTGGACTTCGCTTATAGCCAATTAAAATTAACCCTCACATGCTATAGCGCTAAAATTTAAAATATTGTAGGCCTAATTATAATAATTTACCGCCATCAGCAGCTGCAACGTTGTGTCAGTGACGAGTAGTAAGTACTTTGTATGTGACTTTAATTGCTGATTTGTCACTACTACATGTAAGTTTACTAACATAACTGACAGAGATCATACTAACGTGTGTGTAGCGTTGCTCGGTACAGTTTATGATGATAATAAGCATTGTGTAAAATATACAGAGACCTGTGCAACCTTGCAGTGATGTCTACTGGTAAGTGGTTGAATCCATGGCCCATGGATGATCTTGCTCCTCACACCTCCAGGAAATAACACATGGGGTAAATTATGGCAACGAATCCATGAGCTGTATGAATGGCCCCCACATTTCAGACAGCAGGGCAGCGATGCATTTGTGTGATCAACATGTTAACATACAGGGGATATGAGTCCCTTGCAGAGTTACAATGTGCAATTCGCAAATAAATCTCAGGTAAGGTATGATGTGAATAATTCAACTTGGCTCTGGAAGGTACTATAGCCAGAATATGTCCACTCCATCTTCCTATAGTAGAACACATTCCATCTCACAAATAGACACACACCACATTCACACACACACACACACACACACACACACACACACACACACATGCACATACATACACATGCACATACACACACACAAATGTACATACATACATACACACAGCACAAAGGCACAAACCGTAAAGGAGCTGCAAAAATACAGTAAGGAAATGGATTTGTCACAACGGTAAGCAATAGACTAGTATAGCTACTGATATCCTCCCCCAGAGCTAAGAGCTAACACATACCTCTTGGGGGAAACACTTCTGTACCATCAATAGCTCTAAGCACATCAGCAGGTGCTTTGCTTGGTCAGCAGTCTAACAAGAAGGACTGGTGGTGTGGAATACACTGTAGTTACATGTAGATGAGATCTGCACACACAGCACAAAGGCACAAACCATAAAGAAGGAAATTGGGGGGGGGGGGGGGGATCAACACAAAACAGCAACCAGTATGTGTACATGTATGTAGTTCAGCAAAGGAACTGTGAAATGGGCCAAGAGCCAGTACCTCCTCCCCATACTTGGGTAGTTGAATACAATGGCACATTTGCACATGCCCTCTCAACTGAACAGTCAAGGTCACAGTGTATTGTTTTTATATGAGTGAAAGATTCCACCATTGAATCAGTACCACAGAAACCGCACTTCTCCAAAAACTAGCAGCTTTCCCTTCACAACAGGCAGTTACTGCTTAACATTTAGCTACAGGACAACTGATGAAACAAGTAGGTCTAACAATAATAATATGAAATAGCCCTATATTTATTGTGCCATGTGTGTATTGAGCCATGTTGTTGTGGATTAGTGATGCAAAATATGTTGCGTTGTGGTGAAGGTAGTATGGCTTCCTCTCTGTACAATATTATCTCTGATCTGGTGTCACCATTTCCCTTGCACCATGTACTCACAAATGAACAGTTGTGTGTACAACTTCTTGCCCATGGCAGTTCTTGGTATACCGCCCACTCATCTCTGGTACCTTTGGTGGACCCTTGCGCAACACACAGCACCCTCCTCCCCCCTCCTTGCATAACACACACCACATGCACACACACACACACACACACACACACACACACAAGCACACACACACACACCTACCATCTTCTTCTTGGTCATCATCAATGTCTTCCTCATCATCATCTTCCTCATCCTGGGCAACAGCTACACAAGAACAGTAACAGTCCTGAAACCATACCCTCAAAACCATGGCATTCCTTACAAGGGCATTGTGCACAAGTATTTCTTTTTACCCTCCAAACACATACCATCACATACCCTCCTCACATACCCTCCAAAAACATACCATCACATACCCTCCTCACATACCCTCCTCACATACCCTCCTCACATACCCTCCTCATACCCTCCAAACACATACCATCACATACCCTCCTCACATACCCTCCTCACATACCCTCCTCACATACCCTCCTCACATACCCTCCTCACATACCCTCCTCACATTACCCTCCTCACATACCCTCCTCACATACCATCCTCACACTACCCTCCATCACACTACCCTCCATCACACTACCCTCCTCACACTACCCTCCTCACATACCCTCCTCACATACCCTCCTCACATACCCTCCTCACATACCCTCCTCACATACCCTCCTCACATACCCTCCTCACATACCCTCCATCACACTACACCTGTACCCTCCACACACACCATACCATCACACTTGAGCATAAAAACAGTGTGAGGATCACTGTTCAAGGCACAAGGTTTCTAATCATAGGATTATCCGGATTGGGTTATACCGTCCCTAAGAGGGCTTCATAGTATTCGGCACCAACAATATCAGGCTCCATAGGAGCCTGTGCCCTGGTCAGCGGTGCTATTTCGATGGGAGTATTTAATAGCATACCCTCCACACACACCATACCATCACACTACCCTTCATGCATGTAGAATGCATTATCAAAACTGTAGCACATAGTGGTGTTCGTGTGTATGTACACTACCATCCACACACACCATACCATCACACTACCATCCACACACATACCATACCATCACACTACCATCCACACACACCATACCATCACACTATCATCCACACACACCATACCATCACACTACCCTCCACACACACCATCCCATCACATTACCCTTCATGCGTGCATTATCAAAATTGTAGCACATAGTGGTGTTCGTGTGTATGTAAGGGGGTTGAAAAGCAATCTGACTGTACATTATTGTATGTGGTAGTTTGAAGGTGGATTGAATTTGGATTGTAAGTGGTATGCATTGTGTTAGCCTTAAGTGGTGTGTGTTAGCCTTAAGTGGTGTGTGTTAGCCTTAAGTGGTGTGTGTTAGCCTTAAGTGGTGTGTGTTAGCCTTAAGTGGTGTGTGTTAGCCTTAAGTAGTGTGTGTTATGTTAGCCTTAAGTGGTTATAAGTAAGTGTGTTACATGTGTTGATGTATAGAGGGTGTGGCATGGCGGTAGCTATTACACTCCCGTCAACATGGTCCTTTTAAGATAATAATACATGCATGGATATATATAGCCACGCGTACCCACCTCTGGCAAAAAAACTAGTGGCAACACGAGCTCGTGGAAACAGAACAAATTAATCGCTACTCGTTTTTTTAATGGTATACAAATATGATGGCTACCTTCTTACGACTGTGTAGAATATGGAGCATGTATATTCGATAGGGCGCAGTAACAACGAAAATGCTGCTCAAACGAGTAGAGGCCATGTTGAAGGTGTGTGTAAAGCGCACGTGTATTACTATATACTACAGTAAGGCAACGATCCATATACAACTAACTTACGCGAAACACTAATCGTTGTACCCTCTTTGCTGTTGTAACGCAAACCCAATCGCTTTACCAGTTCATACAAAATGCGGTTCCGAACATACAAATGTTGGCTCACGTGACAATTTTCTACTCGTATTACGTTATGCGCGCATATGCAGGACACAGAAATGTTAAACGTCCTTGCCTATAAATTAAAAAGAACCATGGACAAGCTTCGTCAGTGTTCTTGGCTTGTAACATGCAGATCGTTGCTAAACGCGGCGTTCAGGTAAGACATCCCGATCCTAAATCCTTCTCTCGTTCTCGACCCGATCTGTATCACGACTGTATGATTCGCTTTTTTACCTGGATTCTAGAATGGGCTTCCCCTTGAGTCTGAGAGGAACGGCAACGAACGGATGATGATTCCTGGCCCTGCAGGAGCTAGTGGTTGTAGTGTCATGGCTGCGTATACAGCTGTCTTTATGACCGTCTTGTTTAATTGTTTCCACACGGGACAATGCGGCCTTAACGGTACGGTAGGTGCTCCGCGTGTGTATATAATATGAAGTAGCCTAAGTCACTCGCCTAGCTTAATAGTACTGCCCGTCTGCAGTCCTGCTCCCTCCAGGCGAGGCCGCCGTTTATGCGGAAAGCATCGCGTGCTACTCCTGCAGCGTGCAGGAAGGCTCGCGTGCTGGGAACCTGTTCCTCCAGTTGTACCTGCCTTCCAATTCATCGTACTGCGCATCTTCTGGCTGCAGTCTGTGTGTGCGTGTGGCGGACTGTATAGACGGGGCCACGGCGGTGTTTAGTGCCACCTGTGTGGTGGGAAATGTTAGTGGTACAGCCTGCAGCGAAACTACACTTAAAGTTCAAGGTGTGTGCATGCGTTTACATGTATATGCATGTGTGTATGCGTCTGTTTTTGTGTAATCAATTGGCTGACATTGTATGTGTGTATTTGGACATGTGCATGTGAGGGTGCAAACTGACAAGATAGACTGCAGTTATTGTGATATTCGCTGTATGATACTTGCACACATAGTATACATGTAGTTATGTTATCACATGTTCCAGGAGGGTCTGTATCTGCTAGTCATATTACAGCGCATTGTTTTCTTGCAGCCATTCTGATATCACTGGTGGTGGTGGCACTCATAAATGTACCAGGCAATGGTTGCTGCTACATATGGACACGTAGAATGTTCCGTCCCACAGTAGCAGTTACCAGGGGTCACATGGAGGCAGAGGTGAGTACTGAGTACGTACAAAGGAGCCATGTTATGCACAAGGGGCCAAATTATTAACAGTTATGTGTACAGTAGTAAAAATTATTAAAGGTTATATTAGTTCCGTACTTCAGCCAGATGACTGCATTTGGTATGCACTTGTTGGGCAAATGATCTTATCTCTGATTTATATATTTATATATAAATGCAGTCAAATATTGCACCTGTCATGACCCTTGCGTTTGACCTTGAGGTGAAATGCCAGGGTGGGTGTATAAAATTTTACTGTGAAAGACATCCTGTGGTTATTAGGTACTCAAGGAGGCACAGCAAGAGACATCAGGAGCCGTAGGAAATGGGCAACTTGTGATGGTGAGTATTGTGTGTGTGTGTGTGTGTGTGTGTGTATATGTGTATGTATGTATGTATGTATGTATGTATGTATGTATGTATGTATGTATGTATGCATGCATGCATGCATGCATGCATGCATGCATGCATGCATGCATGCATGTATGTATGTATGTATGTATGTATGTGTATTTTCCCCCTATGTTATGACCTTTGCTCATCTCCATAGATCCATGGATCAATACCAATACTGGTTGTGTCTTCACCACACAATGAGTAAGGAGCTCTCTGTATGCACAAATAATCAGCACATATAACTTGTACATTGTATGAGTGTTTTAATGCTAAACACTCAGCTCATCCTCTCTCTCTCCCTCCCTCCCTCCCTCCCTCCCTCCCTCCCTCCCTCCCTCTCTCTCTCCCTCCCTCCTTCCCTGGTGGATGCTAACACCGCATACTGCAGGGAACAACAAAGTACAGACACTTGTGGTACTCAAAGTCTCCAAGACCCAGTGAAGCCTTTCATTGTATGTTATAATCTGACCACACCCCCACACCACCATCCATTAATCATCTCCCTTTGATTCTCAGGCAAATATGGAGTAGATGTGGGACCTTTCTACTGGCCGTTATGTGGCATATATCACTTGTGCATTTCATCACTTTCTCTTAATTGTTACATGTAATGATATTATTATTTTTTGTCGTCCATTACATGCACATTATGGTGTTCTTCATGTTGGGTGTGTTTTGTGGCCTGGGCACTACCTTGTCCCTTGGACATCATGGCCACCATTACCTGATAACATAGTGGGTACTTGAGGGGTGTGGTCTTCACCCTAGGATAGAAGCCTCTAAAGTGACAACAAATTCTATCTTGAGAGCATGTCTTGATGTGTGTGTCCCAGAAGGAGAATGTATATTAGTACTTCATGTCAATAAAATGGCTAACAATTTCCAGTAGTTATGGCATGTGGTTATCTGACCATCACCTGCACATGCGGTTGTGATAGTGGAATCAGTCTTCCACACTGTTCCATTATATAGGCTCAGGTATAAAGCATCTTCATAAACGTACATACATGTAGGATGGGATCAAAAGATTACATGCAGCATTTTGCCAAATATGGAGATAAGTGGATAAACAAAGGATGAATGTCGGCAAGAGCTCAGCTTCTGATGTTCAGTAGACAGACCACTTACATGTAGTAGGTGATGGGGGGGGGGGGGGAAGGGGAAGTCATGCTGAGGAGGAGCTACAAGGGAACAGATTGTCAGTGTTACATTCACACCACAAGCACCAAGCAAAAGAGCTGATGTGGTGTCCACATTCAACCATTTTTTACTTGTCATCACAGCACACATGTATGTGCCCCACTGTTCTAAACCAGGCCAGGCCTTTTAGGACACCAGCATTAATAATTACTCCACCTGGAAAGCTTCCCAGGGCCACCAAGTTCAACAAAGGAGGCCAATGGTTATTAACAACGAAGGTTATTAAAGTGTATGAATAGACCAAGCGGTTCCACATCAGAGGAATTGGAATTCAAAGTACATGTATTGGATATGATCAAGAAGGACTCTACCAGAAATGGTCTGTCAGGTTCAAAACTAAAAGGTACCCTGCCTCTACCTACCTGGCCACAAAGGAAATGCATTAGTCAGCAAGTTACAAAGAAAACCAACTAATTCTGAGAGGTGCTACATTGGCCAAAGGTTTGGTGGCCAATTGGTCAACCACCTGCTACACCACCTCCACGACCTATTGGTCCCCAGCCCTACACAAACCTGAGGGCCACGCTCTACAGATAGATCAGCTGGTGGTCCTCCTACCCATGCCCATGTACTCACATTGGGTAGCCATGGTAACCACCCAAAGATGTACATATAGAGAAGAATGTACTTACTGAATGTAGTCAATGTGTGTGTGTGCATACATATCACACATACAGTGTATACATCAGCAATGCTACCACTACAGTACCCAACAATGTGCAGACACACACCCCTCCTTCACTGCTAAAAGGAAGTGGGGTAAGGCTATAACCAGCTGACCATTTGAAGACATGCTTGATAGTCCCCAGACCCACAATTACGCAAGAGCCACTGTCTGACCAACAGTGGTATGTGACATGTCCAGCAAGCCAATGTGCTTTGGCCTGCAGCTTAGTGAATACAGATGGACTGATGTGTGCAAATGCCCCAACCTCTTGACACAGTCTACAAGCTAGATAGTACACATGCACAGATAACATCACCAATGCCACAACCCTGATGCAGTACTGGTGGTTGATCCATAGAATGTTAAAGCAGACCTCTCACATGGAAGGACACACCTCCATTGTAAATGAATAATGCACCAATTAATCAAATTATGCCCCAGCTGGCAAGGTGAACAAAAGGCATTTTTGAACAATCAGTGTGACCTGGAATATCTGTTCGACCTTGCCCATCCGTCCACACACACGATTGGCCGCTAGAGGCGTAGCAGTACTGGTGGTTGATCCATAAAATGTTAAAGCAGACCTCTCACATGGAAGGACACACCTCCATTGTAAGCTGTGTCATTCAAAATCTATAGTCATGGTAACTGAAAATGTTCTTCGATCGTGCCCATGCAGGTCTGTCATCTACACACACACACACACACACATACACACACACACTCACACACATAACACACACACAGGCACACACACAACACACACAGACACACACATAGGCACACACACACAGCACACACAGACACACAGACACAGGCACACACATAGGCACACACACATACACACACAGACACACACAACACACACACATGCACACACACAGGCACACACACAGGCACACACACATACACACACATACACACACACACACATACACGTTCTGTTATGGGTGGCATGTGGTTAAGATTTCTCATTCTTACCCCACTTCCTTCTAGCAGTGAGGGAGGGGCTGTGTACCTGTTATTATAGTGCAAGTTCTACTTGTGGCAAAAGGATTTACTTTGTGGATAGTTTATATCCTGTAGAATGGCTTACACTCTTGGCTACCTCAGTGACCCTGGTGCAGTATTCCAGGTAGGGGGACACCATACCCATGAGCAAACCACTGTTACTGTATAGCTGTGCCAGAGGACGATAGATGACATGAAACAGAACATGTAGTATGTGTGTGTGTGTGTGTGTGTGTGTGTGTGTGTGTGTGTGTGTGTGTGTGTGTGTGTGTGTGTGTGTTTGTGTGTGTGAATGTGGTGTGTGTCTATTTGTGAGATGGAATGTGTTCTACTATAGGAAGATGGAGTGGACATATTCTGGCTATAGTACCTTCCAGAGCCAAGTTGAATTATTCACATCATACCTTACCTGAGATTTATTTGCGAATTGCACATTGTAACTCTGCAAGGGACTCATATCCCCTGTCTGTTAACATATTGTATGTGCCTCTGTTAATGCATGCGGCTATTGCCATACTTCTGCTGCACAGAAGTGCAAGTGAACTGTTCTCCAATGGTACATGTACCTTCCTCACACTGCAGTGGACAGATCTGAAACAAGTGATTGTGTCCCCTGGGACTTCATGCAGCAAGACAACAGGGTTGTGGGTGGTATGTGGTTAAGATATGTCTTTGGTCAGCTGGTTATAGCCTTACCCATCTACATGTAAAGGTGAGGGAGGGGGTGTGTACCTGTTATTATAGTGCTCCCTATATGTGGCAAAAGAAGACAGCCAGCCCTTTTCACAAGCTGAACAACAACACTGTTTGTGTGTGTGTGTGTGTGTGTGTGTGTGTGTGTGTGTGTGTGTGTATGTGTGTGTGTGTGTGTGTATGTGTGTGTGTGTGTGTAGATGACAGACCTGCATGCACATACAATATGTTAACAGACAGTGGATATGAGTCCTCTGCAGAGTTGCAATGTGCAATTCACAAACAAATCTGAGATAAGGAATCAAATTCAACTTGGCTCTGGAAGGTACTATAGCCAGAATATTTCCACTCCATCTTCCTATGGTATAATACATTCCATGCCTCCCACACACACACACGTTCTGTTTCATGTCATCTTCAAAATCTTCCATAGATCATAGATGAGGTTGTAGGTGC